>CM068744.1:101527278-101603746 GCA_035084275.1 Hydrolagus colliei | reverse complement strand
TTAATAAAACTGTTGCGTGAAATAGCAAGTCTAGAGATGACAGCAACAACAAAATGACACTTGTACAGGGGCTTTTCACGTCAGGAGGACGTCCCAAGGCTCTGAAATACTAACACAGTATTGCCTTAGAGATCAGGGTATGGAACAATGTAAAGTGTGTTATGTTTATTAAAGCAATTGGAACCGCAGCCTTCTCCACAGCGTCAGGGTTGGAACTAGTCAAACTGGCAGTTTTACAGTCAGGGCTGGGGCTGAAAGTGATGTAATAAAGCTGCTTGATAGACTTGTGTGTTTTCATCCCCCACCCCCAGGTGATTTGAAGTGATTCAAATAATACTAAAAAAAATGAGTGTGTGATTAAAAACACCATCTATCTGTGTTTTCCACAGAATGGCAACACCAGGAAACATTTTTTAAAAATTTACTTTTTTCGGTTTTTGTGTGTTTTTTTGGTCTCACACCTGAGTCAGAAGATCTCATTGGAACTATGATGAAATATTGCATTGTCAAGGGTGCAAACCATCCGATAAGACATTAAAAACCATCAAAGGTCTGGTTTGCCTATTCAGGTGGACGTTCAAAGATCCCACGGTACCATTTGAAACCAGAGGGGAGAGAGACTCATTCTACCATTGTCCTTGGTCAATGTCAGTTGACATTCGCCATTCACTTTAATGTCGTTCAAAGCACATTACAACCGGTGCATATAAATTGGCTGCCTCATTCGTGTAAAATGCAGTCTAGAGTAAATCCCGCGAAGCACTTCGAATATTTTGACATTGGTATTAAGCTACGCGATATAAACGCAGGGATTATTATTTGAAAAAAAAATGTTTTTCAATTAAAATGCAAAGAAACAGTAGTTGATTTCGGTCTCTTCTGTGAAGGTGACTCTTTGCATTTTTACAGTGCGTATAATAATAAAGCAATAATAATCCTTACATTTATCTAGCGCTTTCCACATCTTATCGGCGTCTCAAAGCTCTTCAGTGAATACAACAACATCCCAAGGTATGGACCAGAGCAGTGGGGGGGGAGGGCGGAGGGTTTATTGTCTGACAGGTACATGACAGTTGCAGAAATCCATCACGATGCCTAACATTATTCAACAACAGAGTCTCAAAGAATTCCACAAATTTTTACCACCTACGAACAATAAAAATAATATTAATAATAATCCTTGCATTTGATATACCGCTCTTCACTTCTTCTAGACGTCTCAAAGAGCTTCACAGAACACACTGTAAAGCGAATCGACCGTACTGTATATTTGTGGGCGAAACGCGGCAGCCAATTGCGCACAGCCGTGTCCCCACAAACAGTTGCGGATTGAAATGACCAATTTATTAATACTTTTTGGCATTATTATTAGGCGTATGGGGTATACTGTAATGTGGTGTACTGGAATGGGAATTACGTACTCTTTCTCTCTCTCTCTCTCTGGACATATCCTGCTTCCCTAATTCTGAAGAGTATTAGAAACAGCTTGGTGAGAGCCACAGCCTGGGAATCGCAAAGTGTGTGTTAGGGATACTGCTGAGGTCTAACCAGCTAAAACACATCGCTTGCCTTAGAGACTATTGTTTCACAAGATTACTGCAACTTGTCCAGGTAATAATAATAACACTTGCATTTGATATAGCGCTTTTCACATTTTCTAGACGTCTCAAAGCGCTTCACAGAATATACTGTAAAGCGAATTGACTGTAATGGTGGGCGAAATGCGGCAGCCAATTGCGCACAGCAGCATCCCACAAAACAGTTGAAATGATCAATTTGTTTTGAGGGATTATTATTAGCCGTGTGGAGTAAGGAAGCTTGCCCAAGGTTTCGTCCTGTCTGGAAACAAACCCAGGTTCTCTGTCATTTATAAGATGAGCTCTCCTGCCACTGATCTACAGGTCTCCATTCCAGCTGAAACCACCCTATGCATTAGACTTGAAAGTTTACCTGGATCTGAATAGGAAGAATCCCTGCTCTCTTTGACCCATCTGCCCACTCCATATCCTGCCTCTAGGATCAGGACCATATAACAATTGATCAAAACCAACAGATCAAAACCGTGGAGCTCCTGTAGCTCAGTGATTAGAGCACTCGTCTTACAAGCGTGAGACCTGTGTAACCCAGGCAGGTCAGGGCGAAACCTTGAGCAAGTTTCCTTACTCCACACGCCTAATAATAATCTAAAAAAAACACACAATAATAAAAAAATTGGTCATTTCAATCCACGACTGTTTGTGTGGACACTGCTGTGCGCAATTGGCTGCCATGTTTCGCCCACAAATATACAGTCAATTCACTTTACAATATATTTTGTGAAGCGCTTTGAGACGTCGATAAAATGTGAAAAGCGCTATATCAAATGCAAGGATTATTATTATTGTATAAAACTGTACACACTATTCCAGGTACAGCTTGACTAGAACACTGGATAATGTTTGGGGATCTGAAGTCAACTTATTAGGTAAAGGCAGGCAGGGAAATAGATGGTGTGTAAACATTTAAATTCAGTATTCTATTTTGCAAGACCAGAGGAAAATGTTCATCCACTTCACCAGAGATCAATTTACTTGACAATGCAGACCAGCATCATATACAGTTTGTTCATAAATTCTATCTATTCACAGTGTATTTAGATTCGAGTGAGAGGGTCTGGGATATTAGAATGGACCGGTGAGGGGCTGGGATTAGAATGAGGGGCTGTGAGACAGGATCAGAGTATTCAATTTAGTGGTGGGATTGGAGTAATGCGAGGAGACTGGGATTGAAGTGGTGAGAGGGGCTGGGATTAGATTGAGGGTGCGTGAGACTGGATCAGAAGTGAGAGAGGCTGGGTTTGGAGTGACGAGAGGGGCTAGGGTTAGAGTGGTGAGGGGTTGAAATTAGATTGAGTGGACAGAAATCGCGGGAACACTCAGCAGGTCAGGCAGCACCTGGATGGAGAAAGGGAAGTGAGTCAAAGTTTCAGGTAGATAACCCGTGTTCAGAATTGGGGCATGTTGGAAGACGCTTTTAAAGACTAACAAGAGAGTGGGTGGGTGGGGGGAGGGGGGGGGGGGGGGGGTGCAGGGCAAGGAAGACAAAGGAGAAAATGTGGTAGAGGACAGGAGGCGATGGGTTAAGTAGGTGCAAAACAAAGTGGGAGAATTGCAACAAAACTGGAGAGAAGAGGTGTTAATAATGCAACACCATGAAGGGGAGAAATTGCAACAGAACAGGCAGACCAGAGAAAGAGAAAAGGTGTGCCTGGGACCCGGACTCTGTGGGAATTGTCACAGAAGAGGGAGGAGTAGCAAGGTGAGCTGTTACGGTCTGAATTTGTTGAAGCCAGAGGTCTGTAAGATCCCTAGTGGATAGATGAGATGCTTGCGCTGTGGTTCATTAGAACAGCGTAGGAGAACCATGGATGGAGAGAGGTCAGACTGTAAGTGGGAAAGAGAGTTGAAGTGGCAAGAAACCCAAAGCTTGCAGACAGAACTGAGGCAAATTGGTCACCCAATCTGCATTTGGCCTCCCCAATATAGAGGAGACCACACCATGAGCAGTGAATGGAATGTACTACATTGGTGGTAGTACATGTCTCACATGAAAACTTTGTTTGGGGCCTCCGACAGTGGTAAGTATGGGAGGAGGTGAAATAATAATAATAATAATCCTTGCATTTGATATAGCACTTTTCACATCTTCTAGATATCTCAAAGTGCTTCACAGAATATACTGTAAAGTGAATTGATTGTAATGGTGGGCGAAGTGCACACAGTAGTGTCCCACAAAACAGTTGAAATTATCAATTTGTTTCGACAAATTATTATTAGCCGTGTGGAATAAGGAAAGTTGGCCAAGGTTTCATTTGCTGTCTGGAATCGAACCCAGGTCTCTCTCGTTTATAAGGTGAGCTCTGTGGCCACTGAGCTACAGGTCTCCATTCCAGCTTTTTGTGCACAATACGCGGCAGCCAATTGCGCACAACAGCATCCCCACAAACAGTCGTGAATTCAGAGACCCAATTATTTTAGTGTTTTTGGAACCCCCCCCCCCCCCCCCCCCCTCCACCCCCATGTGCGGTACTTTTAGTTGGAGGAAGTGGTTCGAGGTGAAGGTGAACAAGTTCAGCCAATTGGATGAGGGGAAAGGTGGTGGATGGAAACTGCTTGTGTCGCTGTTCGAGGTGGAACCGGAGGGCCTGCAGGCCATCCTTGTGGGAGATGGAGATGTAGAGGGACTGAACGTCCATTGTAAGTAGGAGACGTTCCGAACCGGAGGAACTGGAAATTCTTAAAAGTGGCGGAGAGCATCAGAAGAGTCACGAATATAGGTTGGTAGGGCCTGGACAAGAGAAGCAAGAATGGAGTCCAGATATGAGGAGATCGGTTTGGTGGGGGGGGCGCAGGAACAGGCTGAAACAATAGGTCTCCTGGGACAGTCCTGTTTGTGGATGATGGGGAGGAGGTACAGGCAGGCTGGCCGTGCGAAGCAGAGGGTGGCTGTGGGAGGAAGCTACCCAGAGGAGGTGAGGTCATTAACTGTCTTGCAGTTTTCTGTAAACTCTGTAAACTCTAACAAGCCCCAGTTCTGACGAAGGGTTGTAGACCCGAAACGTTGACTCTTTTTCCTTTCTCCATGGATGCTGCCTGACCTGCTGAGTTTCCCCAGCAACTTCTGTGTTTGTTTCAGATTCCCAGCATCTGCAGTATATTGGGTTTTGTTGCAGTATTCTGTGTTTGGTTTAGATTGAGAGGAGTTGGGATCAAGAGTGAGGGGATCCGTGAGACAGAATCACAAGGAGAGATTGAGAGTTAATGCATTCTCCTCCGAAGCTCCTCCACAACAAACAGAGCAAATTTGAGCATGCTCAGAGCATGGTTTGCGTGAAACATCGCAAGGCTCGGGAATTAAAGTGAGCAGCCAAAGAGATGTTATGAAAGCACGGGAGTTGCCAGTGCCTCACACACAGTGGAAAGACAGGCTCCATTGCATCTGTGTGCCTTTGCAAGATCCTTGAGCTTAGACACGGTCATCGTCAGTAAAACACTTATGTCGGGAATTTAACATTCATTGGAGGCCTTTATTAGTCCGCACCCCGCTTGCCCAGAGGGAGGGGGAGCAGCCACATCCATAAGTTTAGTGTGTCCTTAAAAGTAAGTTTGGACAAACACACAGAACACACAGATGGACGAGGGCATTTCAGTGGTGAGTCTTTACAAGCCTCACTAACAAACCAGTCATTGTGTGCACATTAGTCATGCACATCAATCCATGCTCTGTGATGTGTATGACTACTGTTTAATGGTCAGTAATGAGACGAACAATTGACAGCTAATTAGGAAGTAACAAAAATTATTGTACACTGTACTGGTTGAATTTCCCCACAGGTCCACTTGTCAAACCATTTCACATCACAGATACCTTGTGAGAGAATTGAGGGTTCACAAGCCGAAAGTTGTAAAAGTATTAGCGGCAATCAGAACAGAATAGACTCTGAGACTTTTCACGGACCATTAGCAAGTCTTTGCTTACTTAAGAGAAACGTAGACTCCTATTTAAGAGGATGTTTCAGTCTGCAAAAACGTTCCGAGTCTTTCAGAGTGCTTTAAACTAGCGTGGGCATGTGTGACATGTATATAATCACACAAACAATCACTAGAATTCATGGAACGAAATATCACAAGGCATTGTGTGCTTTATGTTATCTTTGTTTGCCAATACATTTTTTTTTGAAACATCACTTCAATGTTAACAATAGTCAAAACAATGTTCACCACAGGAATAGCTGTTCTAATTTGTACTTTATTGCTGTCCAAAGTATTTGTTCAGTACAGCGTGCATGAAATGTTTTAATTAAAGAGCACTGTAATGGGAAGCCCAGTAGCTCAGGCAGTCGAACACTTGACTTCCAAACAGAAGGTCGTGAGTTTATGTCCTGGCCTCAAACCTGCTTCCTGAAGTTTGGGTGATTTTTGTCAGCTTCTGGCTAGTTACTCGCTGGAGGATTGTACAAACTCAGGCATGACTTGGTTCTTTTTTGCTTTGGGATTCATCGACTTGTGAATGAATGTAGAGCAGCACTGAAAGTGGCAGTAGGACGTGTTCCAAGTTGACTGTTTACTTAGTGTTTGGAAGTCAAAATGGCCAGCAGACTTCAATGGGGTGAGGTGGGGGTGGGGGGGGGGGGGTGGGGGGGGGTGGATTCTTAATGGTAAACTTTTAGTTTACCAGTGCAATGCGCTAGTATGTTTTACACCGAGGTGTCAGCTTGGCCCAGATTGTGGCATTATCGACTGAGTGAAAAGGTTACGCGATTTTGAACTCCCACAGTCTCGGCAGACACTCCAATGAAATGCTGGAAGTACACTTTGTTCATTGTTGATGATGCCACCTTTCTGAAGAGATATTCAATCAACAATACAACAACAACTTCAACAACGACTTTGATTTATATCGGACGGTGACTCAGAGCACTTACATTAAGGATCCCATGGCACTATTCCTGGCCTGGGGTAAAATTGGTGTTTCACTTCAACGCTGTTTGTGAGCATCGCTACGCGTAAATTGACCTCCGTGTTCAACTACAAAATACACCATCGGCGCAGTTTACAGTAAATCCGGCAGAAGTTAATGGAGACTGCAACAGCAAATTACTTGGCACATTGAAACCCGCAACCATGTTCTCATCAAACCCAAGCTGGAGTATACCAACTCTCACTGGACAACTTAACCGTTCCTTCTGAAAGCGACAGGCCATCCAGAACTCAGCAGCTTGTTCTCTCTCCCACACCAGGATCCGCAAGCCAGATGCCTCCAATCCTTGCCCAGCTCAACTGGCTCCCTCTTCCCTAGAGGACTGAGTTTAAGATCCAGCTCGGGTCTGAAACATTGTCTATCCAGCACCTTGGGGACATCCTCCCGATGTGAAAGGCCACATACAAATGTAATTTTGTTGTTGTATAACGATGCTATAATAAATGCCATTTTGTTGCTGTCACCCCTATCCTGAAGAAACCCTCCCTTGATGCATCGCAACCATCAAGCTATCGACCCATCTCCAACCTCCCGTTTTTATCCAAGGTCCTTGAAAGAGTGGTTGCCTCCCAGCTCCGCTCTTTCCTTTCAACTCACTCACTCCTTGAACCCCTCCAATCAGGTTTCCGCCCTGCTCACAGCACAGAAACTGCCCTGGTTAAGGTTACAAATGATATCCTAACCGCCTGTGACCTCTGCCTCCTCGTCCTCCTTGACCTGTCTGCTGCGTTCGACACAGTCGATCACACCATCCTCCTCCAACGTCTTTCCTCCCACCTCAACCTTCAAGGCACAGTCCTTGACTGGTTCCATTCCTACCTGACCCACCGCCTACACTTTGTATCTTCCAACGGTTTCTCCTCAAACCCCCGCACAGTTTCTCACGGCGTCTCGCAAGGCTCTGTTCTCGGCCCCCTCCTTTTCACCATTTACACGCTCCCTCTGGGCGATGTCATCCGCAAACACGGGGTAAATTTCCACATGTATGTGGACGACACCCATCTGTACCTTTCTGCCTCATCCCTCAACCCCCAGACCATCGATGTTCTGACAGCATGTCTGTCCGACATTGAGTCCTGGATGAGGGACAACTTCCTCCAATTGAACGTGAGTAAGACCGAGGCCCTCCTGATCGGCTCAAGCCAGCGCCTCTGCACATTGGGCGCTCCACCTCACAAAGCCAGTCAGGAACCTCGGCATCACATTCGACCAAAAACTCTCCTTCCTCCCCAACATCCGTGCCTTGACCGGCACCGCTTACTTCCACCTGCGCAACATTGCCAGACTCCGCAATTATCTTACCCCCCATGCTGCCGAAACACTAGTGCACGCATACATCACCTCAAGGCTGGACTACGGAAACTCTCTCCTTGCTGGCCTCCCCAGTTCTTCCATTCACAGGCTGCAGGTCATCCAAAACTCTGCAGCCTGTGTATTAGCCCGCACCCGCCTTCGCGACCACATAACCCCCACCCTCGCTCGTCTCCACTGGCTCCCCATCCTCCAGAGGATCGAGTTCAAGATCCTCGTCCTCACCTTCAAGGCCTTACATGGCCTTGCCCCGCCCTACTTAACCAATCTACTCTCCCCCTACAATCCCACCCGGACCCTCCGATCAGCAGGACTTGGCCTGCTCCAAGCCCCCCGCCCGAACCGCCCCACCATCGGAGGCCGGGCCTTCAGTTTTTCTGCTCCGACCCTATGGAATGCCATCCCCCAATCCCTCCGTCTCGTTTCTTCCCTTTCCTCTTTCAAGGCCGATTTGAAGACTTTCCTCTTCGACCGTGCCTTTTGTTCCACCCAGAATTTTTCGACCTCCACTTCGTGTTTCACCCCTTCCCGTACACTCCCCTCCCAGCTCGGGTCACACGCCTCCTGTGCAGCGCCTTGGGATGTCCTCCCGACGTGAAAGGCGCTTTATAAGTGTAATTTGTTGTTGTTGTTGTTGTTTGTGTTTTGTTTACACAGTGTTGTTAGGATGTGGAATGCCCCCACCCAGGAACCAAGAGTAGTTGCAGAATCCAGATTTGATTTTAAATTGGAATTAGATAAATTTCTAAACAGGTGTGGGGGTTGGAAAAGGTGGCTGAGTGAAGTGAACTCAACACAGATAGCTGGTTGAAACAGAGAGTGGCTGCAGTTCACAATCAGTCGGGTAGATTTACATCTGTTTGAACCAAAAACCTTTTCATCCTTTATTTTGTGTTCTCAGTTTTACCAAGATCACCTGCTAGTCTATTTGGGCAATAAATAACTAACATTTAACACCTACTTATCACTTGTAAATTTAGCTCATCAGGCAGGGAGAACATCTACCCGGATCTAGTTTTAATCTTATTTATGCAGCATTTAAATGCCCTCGAAATTTGGCAAATTGTCGAAGCAACTTTGAAGTCGTTTTTTCTGTAGGTCTTAAAAGAAATCAAAATTAAGAAGTTAAAGATTTTACAAATTCTAGATGTTTAAATCTGAACTGGGGTAGAATTGCTTCAAAGCTAATTAAGTTACTCTGAACAAATAACTTTAAAAAACACTGTTTTGTAGGAACAAGCTGGAAAATAAGCCAGTTAAAGTCAGAAACCCCTTTTACAAAAAAAGCTAGTATATTCTGTTGATATTAAAGACATCTGTGCTGCCTTACAGTGTAACAAGTACTGTATCACTAATTCCATTCATAATAAACTGAAGGTAACAGGGTAAAATTAGAATCAATCTGTCCTGTTCAATCAAAATCAATCTGTTAACAATTAGTTTGGTTTAAAGGTTCACATCTGAATGGTTTCTTTTTTCACTGATGTTACTCGTTAATTCAGTCAATAAAAACGTAACTCGTTGAATTCACACTGAATCTGAATGATAAAATTGGTTGAGAAAACTCCTCAATTTTAGGTAGGTGACGCGAGCCAATCAGGAGGGCCTCCGTCTTGTTGACGTTGAGTTGGAGGAAGTTGTCCCTCGTCCAGAACTCAAGGTCAGACAAACACACAGTCAGATCGCCAGTGGTCCTGGAATCGTGGGTGGAAGCGGAATGGTAGAGTTGGGTGTCATCCGCGTACATGTGGAAATTTACCCCATATCTGCGGATGATGTCACCAAGGGGGCGAATGTAGAGGGTGAAGAGCAGGGGGCCAAGGACAGAGCCCTGGGGAACGCCGCATGTGACTGCGGGAGGGCTGGAGGCAAAGCCTTTGGAGGAGACAAAGTGAAGGCGGTGTGAGAGGTATGACCGGAACCAATCAAGGACAGAAACAAACAATAAAAATGCAACACACCTGAGAAGGTTGTTGCTTGTGAATCCGCAATCCTGTCAAATCCCACTAAACTTAATTTGTAGTAAGGAAATAAGAGAATTACCATTTGTCCAGTAAATTCGAGAATATATATTAAAAATAATAAACTAAATATTTACTTAGTCGAGCACATTTTTTTTAAAAAGCTCACTTTTACAAATTGAATCCACTGTCCTTCCAGAAGTATAGAGTTGAAAAATGATTTGGTAGTGACTTTGTAACATGTTCGAAGAAGAGATGAGGCCTAAAATTGCATTAAACCACATTTCCCCACAAAATATAGTCACACCGCTTTCCAATAAATCCTGCAAAGCGGATTGAGATGTATCAATGACGTGATAAGACTATATCAAATGCAAAGATTATTATTATTCGTTATAGTCTATCAGTCCATTTTCCCTTACAATTTAAGATCGGACAGAATTACAGAAATTCTTAAAATGTGTCTCAATTTGGGCGATGGATCTCCTTCAAATAGCGGTAAATTTAAAAATGTTAGTGATGGATGTTTTTCAAGGCTAAGAATAGATGGTGTTTTGGGCCAATACTTTTTTCATCTCAATTTCAAGGGTTGACTTTCTGGACACGGGATCTCAAAAGCAAGATTCAATCAATCAAAATTACATTTATATAGCGCCTTTCATGTCGGGAGGATGTCGCAAGGCGCTGGACAGTCATTGTTTGATAGTGGATTTTTCTTCAAATGCCCGATTTCAGGTGTTCAAATGGAGAAACATGTGATACCAAGAAATGTGAATTTATTAGAGATATATGGACATAACTAATGGAGAGAATCTACATATTGACTCAAAAGAAAGGCTTTTAACCTAATACAGAAAAGATACTATATCTTAGCTCCTGTGGCTTAGTGGTTAGAGCACTTGTCTTGCAAGCTGGGGAGACCAAGCTGGGGAGACTTGAATCCAGGCAGGTCAGGGTGAAACCTTGGGCAAGTTTCCTTACTCCACATACCTAATAATAATCTGTCCAAAAAACCACGATAATAAAATTGGTAATTTCAATCCACGGCTGTTTGTGGGGACACTGCTGTGCGCAATTGGCTGCTGCAATTCGCCCACAAATATGCAGTCAATTCACTTTACAGTACATTCTGTGAAGGGCTTTGGGACATCGATAAGATGTGAAAAGCACTATATCAAATGCAAAGATTATTATTATATCAACTGCAAGGCTTCAAATTGCAAGGGGTTTAGGATTTGTTTTGCAGCAATCAGAAGCAAATTACAGTAAACAAAAACTTTAAATAGGGCTGCCTTTACATCTCACAAAAATATGTATTCCAAATAAAACACAGCTTTAATTTACAGTAGATTTTGAGCCAGCAAAAAAAAAATCCCAGCAATTTTGTTTTAATTTAAATGAGGTACTGATGCTGATTCAAAAGAATTTATATGAAAAGAATTTTGCCCTGGACAATTCCCTTTCTTTTGCTTCTGTGACTGAAATTTGAAGTCCAGGGCTAACTGCAAGGAGGTGAAAACTCCCCTATTCCCACATTAAAGTGAAGATACAAAAATAAGGACAAAGAGACTTTGCAGTGGAAAAGGGTTATTAGCGGTGGCCCCAAAGTTGCTTTGCGATAGGTCACACTTCTTCTCAGTGGTTTCCAGCTCATTAGGGCTAATTGATGCAAACAAGGTGGCTGCCTCGCTTTTGGAGGCATCTGGGAAGTCCTCGGCCCGCGGTGGACTTACTCAGGACATCTCCGACTGTGAACAGGCACAGACCTGCTGAAGGATTGTCCACTCCAATTAGCTCCAGAGGAACGCTATTATTTTATTGCAGCATGCTTGTCTGGTTCACTTTGCTTGTTAGCTCTGGATATCCTGGTCACAAGCGTGCTAATTAAACAGAAATCATCATGTCAATTAGACAAACACTCATTAAGTGAAGGGGCAACGCTCTGTTTATTCAGCTTACAACCAATCTCAGTCTGAAACTATTCCTCTGGAATCCAACAATTTGAGGCAGAGAGTTTTTATTTTTTGGACAGGGGAAAACTGACCCAAACAGTTCAAATGTACGGTTTAAATATTCGACGGTTTTGACACCCAACCATCCCCCAGAGTCTAGTAATTGCCATAAACTTGGCACCGAAACAGCAAGCTGAGGGAGGAAAGGGTTTTAGACTAACTGTGTATGAACTACAGTCACATTGTTCCACAGAATGTTCAAAAAATGAACAAAGCAGCAGCAAACTACGTTCCCGTCTCTCCTGAAGGTGAGGGAGGCCTCACTCTGGGCTACAGCTATGTGGCCATCTTCAATATCTCGCCCTGATGGCCATTGAAGTGCAAAACCAGAAGAAAAATAACTTTCACGCACTTAATACATTAAAACAGATCACAGTACTTTACAATAAATACTCTTCAAAGTACTGTGCTGATCTATTCTATAGGCCACAGTGGGCACCCTATGTCCAGGTAAGTCTGAGTTAGATCGGTAGTGTGTTTCCAGTTTTTTCTTGATTGAATATGGAGTCCTGTAGCTCAGTGGGTTAGAGCACTCACCTTATAAGCTTGAGACTTGTGTTCGAATCCAGGCAGATCAGGGCAAAACCTTGGGCAAGCTTCCTTACTCCACATGCCTAATAATAATCCCTCAAAACAAAAATTGGTCATTTCAATCCATGAACGGTTTGGGACACTGCTGTGCACGATTGTCTGCCACCTTTGGCCCACAAATATATGGTCAATTCACTTTACAGTATGTGCTGCAAAGCGCTTTGAGACGTCTAGAAGATGTGAAAAGTGTTATATCAAATGCAAGGATTATTATTATTATTATTTCTTGATTTGTGGCATAAACCAGGGAAAGGCAGGTGAATGTCCGATTGTATCTGAAAGATGGTTGGCCAGGACACTGAGTAGAAATTCTATCAGGGTGCCAGGAGACAGGACCTCGGGTTTAATGGTTTACCCACTTCCAACTCTGCCACGGCTCCCCCCACACTATACTAGAATGTGTGCTTGGAATAGATCATGAGCTCAGTGCTGATATGGGGCCCGAACAGACAGACTTCTTACCCAGAGGCAGGAATGCAATGAAATGAGTCAAAGTAGCATAGTAATTAGATAGGAATGCCAGCCATCAATGTGGCAATTGGGGGAAGGAGAGAACAATGGCAGTCCCCAATGGCAGTCCTTGGCATGCCTAAATATTGACATGAATGCCTATATATATTGACGTGAATGCCCAATATATACATTGAGACAAATGCATATATACATTGACCTATATACCTATATATAGACTCAATCCTACTTCACTTGAAGATGACCCATTGAATAGATGTTCAGATATTAGATGTTATGCTATCAATGCTCATCTGAACAATTGTGGATTTCAAAACAATAATTTGTGCCCCTCGAATGCAACGCAGATAATTCGATTGGATTTTCACAAAGTATTTGATAACTTTGTGTCTGCAAGACTTTAAAGACATTTAAAGAACATGGAATTAATTTGCGAAAAGATAAAAAAGGAGGATCCATTAGTAGAAGCCACTGGTCATCATCACTGAAAGTTTCCAGTTAGAATCAAGCTGCTAACTTAGTGAAATACAATTTAAAAAATTACATTTATATAACACCTTTTTACATTAGGTGGATGATCCTGAAAAGGCACTGAAAAATCTTGGGTTTCCATCCAAGCTGGAGGTGGGTGCTGAGCGGAGTGGGGCTGAGTGGAGGGGGGCTGAGCGGAGTGGTATCTAAATGGGGGTCGGGGTGTGGAAAGATGTTCAAAGGCACGTTTAAAGAGAAGGTTCTTTAGATGTACCTTGAAGGAGATCCGGGCTAATTGTGTATAATGTTACATTTATAGATCCTGAAGTGACCAGTCAGTATACGTACTCACAAACAATAGAGCAATATATTTCATCCCAACTTCAGAGATATTGAAATGAGCAATATTAAATGCAAGAATTATTATTATACATTGAATATCATAAGGTTATTTATTATCAATTGGAGGAGGTTATTTTAATCTTGTGAGGATAACAATCTGGTACTTTAGTCAATTGCAAATTACCCAAATAGGATGCTTCTCAATAGATTACTCAATAGGCAGAAACACCAGCCATAGCCACACCAACCACATGTTAGCTTTGATCTTTCATTGGGCTGAGTTAACCGATTTCAGAAAGGGAGCAGTAGGATGGCTACAATCCAACACCGCAATCCTGGACAACAGACAAAATAAATTTGCCTGAATCATCTGCTCCAGATCATTGTCCAGAGATCTCCAATGAAATAACAAAAACAGAAATCACTGGGAACACTCAGCAGGTCAGGCAGCATCTATGGAGAAAGGAAAAGTGAGTCAACGTTTCGGGTCCACGACCCTTCGTCAGAACTGGGGCATGTTGGAAGACACTTTTAAGGACTAATAGAGAGGGGGAAGCAGGGTAAAGACGACAAGGGAGAAAATGTAGTAGTGAGCAGGAGATGGTGGCTTAAAGGTGTTGATGGTGCAAAACAGTGGGGCGTTGCAACAAAGCTGGAGAGGTGTTAATAATGCAAAACAAAGGGTGGAGGGAATAACAAAGAAAAGCAGGAGAAAAGGTGTGTCTGGGACCCGGCTGATTTGGTAATGGTCACAGAAGAGGGGGAAGGTGAGCTGTTATGGCCTGAAATGGACATGTGTGTGTCTTGGAATAGGGCTAGTTCCAGCTCTAATGGGATAACCTCTTCCGCCCTACACACCTCATGATTCAGTGACCTGCTTACCCTCAATGTGAAGCATGGCCACTTGGGTAAGGCAATTGATGGTTAACTGTCCAGATATAGGTCCCTCTGTGTTCACCACATCTGGCTATATTCTTTAACTCCTCTCATTCCCCCCTCCCAATAGAACAGCTGGATCACATCAAGTAAAGCTTTTGAAATCAAAATAATCATATTACCGAGTACATTATCTATTAGATGGCAAAGTGGAAAAATGTATTTTGCTCACTCCACTGAGTGAAAATACTGCATCTTTACACTGCCTAATGATTTAAAAATAACTCTAAATTTGGAACAATCTCTCTTTCATGCTGAACCATATGAATTCATTTTAATCGTAATCCTCAGATCATCCTACCCATTAGCAACCCATTAGTCTGAAAATCTGAGTTGCGTCTATCAGGCACCAGGCCCTGTTAAAGTAGATTTATATCTCCCAATGGTCTCCGAGGACATCATGAGCATGTTAGCACAGAAGTGCTTAATGGATTTTTCAGTCAATCTGACACCTAATAACCTTATAGAGTAAATATTTCCCATATCATCTTTTAGTGCCCTATTGGTGCTTTCTGCCACTGAGCCCTTTATCAGTGGTACAGAGGTTTCGCCCGGATTTGCCTGGATTTGATGATCTGTGTCTATAAAGTTTTGGCTCTATCAATGCAACTGTGTAATCGGCACTTCAGTGGAATATGGACTGACTATGCTAGAGATGAAACGCCCAACTTTTACCCAGTGCTTCATCCAACAGCCTTGGTGAGCTGGCAATACTCTGAAGGACAACAGACAAATATAATGTCAATTGAAGCTGGAACAATAACTTCTAATCGTTTGATTTGACTGTCACATCCACTGAGTCAAAAGGGCACAGTATTTAACCATACCAATCGGTGACTCCACTGACTCCCACTCACAGTCAGTCCTGTGCGCTGACATGATTTGAAGGTTTGGGCTGCATGCCCCAAGTTTTTTTTAAAATCCTTGAATTTTTGATATTGCACTTTTCGCATCTTATCGACGTCCCAAAGCGCTTCACAGGATATACTGTAAAGTGAATTGACTGTATATTTGTGGGCGAATCATGGCAGCCAATTGCGCACAGCAGTGTCCCACAAACAGTCGTGGATTGAAATGACCAATTTTATTATTGTGTTTTTTTTGGGAGGGATTATTATTAGGCGTGTGGAGTAAGGAAACTTGCCCAAGGTTTCGCCCTGACCTGCCTGGATTCGAACACAGTCTCCCCAGCTTGGTCTCCCCGGCTTGCAAGACAAGTGCTCTAACCACTAAGGAGTTCCACGAGGAAGTTTGACCAACAGGACATGTAGCTAGTCTACTTGATTAACATACTTTATAAAGTTCAGTTTGCAAAATACATCCTGCATGGACCTGTTGAATCCTCACACTATAATAGAATAATAATAATAATCCTTGCATTTGATATAATGTTTTTCATGTCTTCTAGATGTCTCAAAGCAATTTATATGATGAAAATTATATGATGTAATCTCAATTAAATGTTTATCCTGTGCCCGGAATCCATCTACTTCAAGAAAATGTTTTCAAGTTGCTAATATCCCAGGTAGCAAGCCCATATGGGCCCCATATGGGACAAATTGGGTTGATCCATGCCCATATGGGCCCCACATGGGCTTGCTACCTGGGGTAAGACAGCATTGAATGAGAAAACTCGATCTGGTCCCATAAACCCATCTCCTCTGTGGCTGATAATTCCAATTGGTTTTATGTGTAGTAACATTGATGATATCAGCCTGTACTGGAATCCAACAATTGTAATGACACTAGCATTTAAAAATTACTGTACACAATGCTGATCCGAATTTCAACTCTCCGAACCCTATGAAAATAAACCAAAACATAATATCTATCCATACTCAGTCCACTATTCAGCCCTGAACTCCTGTCCTCTATAGACAAAATTCTCTCCCTTCCCACCAGAACCACTCTCCATATACACTTACATGTTAACACTGTTGTTCAGCCCTGGAATAACTTGACATAGAATCAAATATAGGTTCTTTGTTAGATTCTGGTCCTCAAATTCCCATCATATTGGGGGGGGGGGGGGGGGGGGGAAATAATTCCTAATCTCCAGTTTCACACGAGTCTTGTTAATTTTACACCCGTGGTTCTAGGTTAGTTTTGTGCTCATTGTCCAAGTACAAATAAAAGTGATCCTTGACTCCATGTCTGTTTGCAGGTTGTTGCTGTGCAGAAATTGGCTGTCACGTTCACTCACAAAAGACACATAGTCACACCGCTTTCCAGGACATCCTGTGAAGCCCTTTGAGGCATTTCAATGACACGATAAGGGCACTATATCAAATGCAAGGATTATTATTTGATTATAATCAACAGTCAATATCATCTATTCCTTAGTATTTTCTCTATCAACGTCTCCTGCAGTGAAAAGAGTTCAACTCTGTGAATCTCTATTTAGAGCATTAATTCTCGGAATCCTACAATATGCTCTTTTCGAAACTATTTGTAATACATACTTTCGAAAGTAAAAATATCTGCGTAATAGATATTCCTACTTAATAGTTCCTACTATTTTCTAAAAATCATATAGTTCATTGAAGAACATATTTTAAATTATAAATGCAAATAATGCATTCTATTTACCATGCAAAATTATACAATAGAAACTGGGTCTGTAACATTCCTGTTTCTTCAAAGGTGGGAAACATTCTTATCCCTCACTTTTAATTCAGTTTTCATCTCAGCTTCGCAATAATTGCTTTATTTACCCATTTGTTTGTTGTACATTTGTTTAATTAAGCCAATCAGCACTTATCTTTCCCGTGCTATTCACCCCCCTCCTCCTTTTCAAGTGGGATGGGATATTTACCAAATGATTTGTGAGAAAATTATGATTTATTATACCTTGATTTGTTTTAGACTTTAAGGGAGTGGTTTAAAAAGACAAATGTTTCACAAGGCTGGTTTGAGGATAATCAGTGTGGAAGCTACAGTTGATGAGAGAAGAGCTGTAGAACTGCTGGTTATACCACAACATTCTTGAATTAACTGAATCAGCTTCAATCATAAAAAGCTTAACATTTGTTACGTTACACTGCTTTGTTGTATAAGTTGCTGCATGAGGGATGCTATATATTTGTAGTTCTTGTCGTTATAGCACCTTTCCTGTCAGTAAGGCGTTTCAAAGCGCTTCACAAGATTTATCGAAACTTCAGTTTGACAATGGGAGGCACCTTGGAACCAGTGAGATTTAAGAGCTCCAATAAAACTGTGAGCGAGTGGTTTTTGTAACAAGCACCTTTTGTTGTTTGCTTGGCATTAGGACAATCAATGTTGATTTCTAACTCTGGCAGCCAACTGTACCCAGAGCCTTTGCTTTCTGTGATATAATCAGTTTCATCCCAACTGAGCCACAAGTTGACCTACTGAAAAGGATTTTCTATTTTGTGTTTCTCGTTATTGTAAGCTGCTCCAGTCATATGGGGGTTCTTTTAATATCCTGAGTTTTAATCAGCTGTCAAGCACAGAAGAAATTTACATAGAGCTGCAATAAGCACTTCAATATCAATATTCAATACATGATTCTAGGGCCCCTGAAATATGCTGTGTTTTCCTCGGAGGTGCAACGTAGCATCGTCAGTAGTTTCGGGTAGTGACAGATGTCTTCTGTTAACGCAGAATGATTAAATGCCATCTCACAAGCCACTCCTCTGCCTCTGTGACACTGCGCTGTTCCTTCCACACAATCTGTCTTCAATCTGTCCTTCTTGCTGAAAGCCTTCACTGTCACTGATTCTAAAGCAAACCAATCTGTACTCCTCTAACCAAATGTTCCACTCAGCTACAACTTTCAAGACACAGAAGCACGTAGAGGCAACTCTTAGGGAGCTACCATTGCTTAATTATTCGAATTTAATTTAAATAAGCCATGGGGATAATCCTAGAAAGATTTACTTTCTTACGTGGGAAGGTTATACTTGCAGAAGGAAATGCAAACGTTTTCTGAGTGGTACAAATGTATACTCCGACAGACTGCCTTGTTAAAAATAGCACTAATAATCCTTGCATGTGAGGTCAAGGCACATTTAAGAAAGCTCATTATTACCTGGTTATTATTAATTTACTGGGAATTTGCCTCGTATTTATATGGAACCACAGTGGAGCTCCTGTGGCTTAGTGGTCAAAGCACTTGTCTTGCAAGCTGGGGAGACCAAGCTGGGGAGACCCGTGTTTGAATCCAGGCAGGTCAGAGCGAAACCTTGGGCAAGTTTCCTTACTCCACACGCCTAATAATAATCCCTCCAAAAAAAACACAATAATAAAATTGGGCATTTCAATCCACGACTGTTTGTGGGACACTGCTGTGCGCAATTGGCTGCCATGATTCGCCCACAAACATACAGTCAATTCACTTTACAGTATATTCTGTGAAGCGCTTTGAGATGTTGAAAAGATGTGAAAAGTGCTATATCAAATGCAAGGATTATTATTATTATGATTAGTTAACGCCACATTGTAAATTCTGACGTAGGTTAATGGGTCAAACCCCATAGTGGCTGGATACCACTAAGATTATAAAGAACAGGAAACATGGTGAGGTGAATAATCCCAAAGTATTGGTTTGCAGCTAAAATTATTTTTTGCTTTCACTAGAGTGTCATTTGCATCAGGAGTACATTCCAAAGCATTTCAAGGGATTTCACTGTGGAGTGAGTGACTGTGTATTTTGCATGCAAACATACGTTAAGTTGATGCCAAATTGGATGTTAATCGCTGTTAGATTGTAGGAAGAAGGAAGACTTTCATGTCAGTAATCCCAAAACATCAATTTGCTAAATTACAAATGGGTTAAATTGCTGAAAATTGCAAATCTTTACAGGATATATTCTCCCAGGATTATTAATTGCACTCAGACCAATTTTGAGTCTTTGGTCTGATTCGCAGGTAATGCTAACCGTGGTAAAAACACATGTGGGCATTACAGGTACTGTATATAATGTACAACAACAACAACAACAGCAACTTGCATTTATATAGCGCCCCTAATGCTGGGCGGCATCTCAGAGCGCTTCACAATGGCGGAGCCCGTGGCCGAGCCAAGTGGAAGGAGAAGGTGACCGTAAGGACTGACCCAAAGAGAAAGGTCTTCAGGCACAACCTGAAGATGGGAAACAAGCGGGTGAGGGAAAGGGTTAACAACAACAAACAACAACAAAATTATATTTATACAGCTCCCTTCAAGTTGGGAGGACTTTCCAAGGTGATGAACAGTCAGGTCGGGACCCGAGCAAGAGGAGGGTCAGGGCAGAGGGAGGGAGTTGGGAGGGGAGGGAGTGAGGGCAGCAGAAGGCGTGATCGAAGAGGAGGGTCTTGAGACCAGCCTTGAAGGAGGCAAGGGAGAAAACAAGGCAAAGGGACTGTGGGATGGAGTTCTAGAGTGTGGGGGCAGAGCGGCTGAAGGCCCGGCCACTGGTGGTAGGGCGGGTCAGGCGGGGGACATTGAGCAGACCAGAGCCTGCTGAACGGAGGGGGCGGGCAAGTTCATAGGGAGTCAGCAGGTCGAAGATATAGGAGGGGGCAAAGACATGAATGGCCTTGAAAGTGAGGACAAGGATCTTGAATTTCATCCTCTGGGGGATGAGGAGCGAACGGATCCGGGTGAGGGTGGGAGTGATGTGATCCCGGAAAGGTGCAGGAGAGCTGAAGAGTTCTGGATGATCTTCAGCTTGTGAAGGGAAGAGCTGGAAAGGCCAATGAAGAGGGAGTTTTCATAGTCAAGCCTTGATGTGACAAATGCGTGGACGAGGGTTTCGGCAACCTGAGGGAGTGAGTTCCAGAGTTTTGGAGCTTAGTAACTGAAAGCAATGCTTTCCGTGCTAATCCAGGTTGAGGTCATAGATAGTGAGGGCTGGGCTTTATTGGAGAGGGAGCAGAAATTTTGTAGGGAATTGCGGATGGATTTGCTGATTGGGGTGATGGAGGAGAGAAGTGATGGAGAAGCCACAATAGGCCTGGCGGAGGATGCCCAAACTGGAGCAGAAGGAGGTAGTGGTGGGGTCCGGGAAAGAGAAAGTAGGGAGGGCGGTGAGAAAGAAGGACACAGTGGGAGTACTGAATCGAGGGCGTAGGAAGAGGGGCATTTTCAGGGGGCTCGGGTCGGGGTGGCAGCCAAAACGTAGAGGTCGGGAGCGAGCGATCGGTGGGGCAGGGTCAGCCTGCGGGCTACAGGTGACAGTGTAGTGTAATGTAGTGATTAACCACTAACAAGCCATCAATAATCCTTACTGTTAATTGTTAATAACATTATTAAGAGTACAGTACCTGCAACGCCTTCTTCACACATGCGTTTACACAGTTAGCAGAACCAGCAAAATAATATGGAAAGCAAATGTAACATTTCACCATCATTGAAGCCCACATTTTCTCAGAGGGCAAGTAAATGCAGGCGTGTAAAAGAGCGCACACACACACACACACACACAGGAGAAGGCTTTAATCCTGAGAGAGAAGCAAGGCCCTGGGTGTTATCCAGGACTACTTACGAGATTGAGTCTCTCCTGTGTATTATCAGAGGTACATGTCTTGCTGGAAAATTATTTTAACAGGATTAATAGGTTTCTCCATTCAAATGGAGAGCTATCTAGGTGAAACAGTCTACAGCACAATAATTAATAATTAGGGACTTCAAAAGCTTGAGTCAGTTATGCCATATCAAACTCCTCGCCAAACCTGCGATGCTTCATTAGATGCCACCTTAATACTAAGTTCAAGTTGTATTCATCTATCCAGAAAGCTCCAAAACATGAAGCACATTAAATAACAGAAGTACAGAACACAAACAGGCCATTCTGTCCCACTAGTTTGTACTTCATAAGAGCTTCTTCCCTCCAAATTCCTTCTTCTATCTATTCCCATCTATTCTCTTCTCCCGTTAGTATAATTATTGAAGCATTTCATTTTAATCAGCTTGTAAAAAAAAACAAGCCTTCAGAGAGCAACGTAACAGCACAATTACCAATTAAAGCTTTCCTTTGAAAATATAATATTCACTTTCCTATGCTCTTCCAATTTCCAAGTCAGCCTGATCAATTCAACAGCAACAGATGGCTCAGTAACTCAAGTGGTCGTGTGCATGACTCTCAATCACAAGCTAATGAGTTTGAATCCCATTGCTGTCTGTCATTTGAACTCACTCGTTTCAGTTGGGTGAACTTTAATCAGTTTCGAGCTGGGCTGCATCAGCAAAGGCAACGCCATGGGAAACATAGACATTACATATCCATGGGAGAGAAGAGATGGGGAGGAAAGAGGTTGTGGGAGAGGTAAAAACACCCCATTTACGTCAAATCCAATTGACCAAGGCTGCCCACTTGTGAAGGGAATAACAGATAAAATAAACTTCAAACTCATTCACCTGCATATTGAGGTACTTGTCCTGATTTACAAATGAGGATATAGATATCCACTACTAGATGAAGACATCTGTTCATGGGAAAACTTTGTTCAAATTAAAGCAGCTCAATATCTTAAAGATCAGAGCATGTGCTTTGGTTGGCTGCCAAATGGTCTAGCAGAGAAGGGCTCTCAGAGCCAGGGATACCAATAGAAAATGTCCTTATTGCTTGGAGATACGCTAGGTTCCTTGGGGGCCATTAAATAAAATACTGCCCCATAGAAGGACAAGGAAAGGATGATCTTGTTGGACTATCCTCCCCTTCCCTTCCCTTCTAACAACAATAACAAAAACAACAACAAAATTACATTAATAGAGCACCTTTCATGTCGGGAGGACGTCCCAAGGTGCTGACATCAAGGATGAGATAGTTGATGGCCAGGGTTTTATTGTAGAGCAAGTGGACATTTTGGAGATCAAAGTCAACCCAGCTCCCGACTCTCCCTCTTCATTCTGAAATCAGGGCAGGGTTCAGAAGTTCTGTTCTCCACTGAACAGCAGTGACAGGAAAGAGACAGTGTCACAGGTTCTGCAGATACCCCAAATGAGGTAGAGGTCACAGCAGTTATTAATGGCTAGTTCTCCTGAATCACCTATATCTGATTTCCTTCCTCCATCGTATTTGGCGCATCCTTGAAGATGTAAATGACATCAGAGATTTGAATCTATTATGAGAATTGACAGATCGAATATGCTCTGGAATGTGATTCTGATTAAAGCGGCACATTTCACACACACACACAGCCAATGTGACCTTCTAAATTGTGACACCCCTACTGCATTAAAATAGTTTGGGGAAAGGTCCAGAGACATGAAATATCCTTTTCCTTTGGGCTAAAGTTCAACAAGTTGAACAAGTTCAACTTTATTCAAGCAAATCACAAATAGGCTCCAAATTGGGAACGTTTTCAGTGGAGTAACATAAGGACAGGATTCAACCGTTGTGCCTGAGCCGATCGTACATGTTGACTGGTTACTTTTGTGGAATAGTAGCTTGGTGTGAGACTGGGCTTTGGTGTGAATATATGCATTTTATTACTATCGCTAAATCAGAGTAACAGAGGACTTTTAGAAACTTTTAGCACCAACTACCCAAACGTTATTGATAAACCTTTTGACCAGCTATCATTTTTTTAAAATGTTTTTTTTGGCAGATGTTCCTTGATCCTGCAGAGTTCCTTTGGAGATTTCATTGTGGGGTGCACACAGTATTGAGCAGGGAAAAAGTTAGGATCAAGACAGTCAATCAATCAATCAATCAATTGCAATCGCAAGTGATCAGAGAGTGTGCATGAGATTCAGAAATCAGAAACATGAGGTTAAAATTTGTCATTTATACCATTTTAGAGCCACGTTCTTTACCGGTTACCATTTGCAACTGGGAAATGACCACTGTTTCAAAGCACGTGCAGCTGTGCTGGTGAAATGGCCAGATGGTAACTCTATTTTTGCTCTTCCTGGCTGGTACTCCAGCCAGCGAACAAAAACAACTTGTGTGCACAGTCCACTTGTACCAGCTTTGCCCCATTCCTAATCTGATCGCGGCAGATTTTCAGCAAAATCTATGTTTTATTATTCTGCCGATATTAAACGGTGGTCGTAATTGTGACCAGCTGTACGTAAAAGAAAACTTTAATCTAATGCTGCCGTGATTGATTTACAACACAAACAAAAGGAGAGGAAAAAATCAAATGGAAATTTGAGATAATTTATCGTCGTTGCTTGGTAAGCATAAAGCCCAGATTAATAATAAGCCAATATAGCTTCTGCAGCAAATGTGGAGATAGATATATCAACACGTCTCAAATTGAAAAAAGAACTACAGATTCAAAACTTTCATTTGATTTTCATAACCCAGAGATTAACTGTGTTTCAATTATCCTTCAATACTCTTAAAAAGAATTCAATTCGTATTTAATTCTACAAAGTATAGAAAATCACAGATTGGAGTTTAAAAGAAAAACAGATTGAATGAATATTTGTGCTTTCATAGAAAAATTAAAAGGAGCCGCCGATTGATCAGATTTCGGGAGATTCCATTTTATATTAAATGTGAGATTCAGCAATGTTGTTGCCCAGAGTTAAATAGAATTGCTTGTGGATCCTTGAAATCAGATTAATGCCTTCTTCACCTGATGTTGTTATTCATTATATCTGTAACAATCAGGAGCTTTTATTTTCTGGTTAACCTTTTTGTGGTTCAAATTAAAGCATCCATGAAAAAAAAATTGATGGACAAGTCTTCAACGTGCAAAAGTAAATGAGGCTACTGGTGTACATTTCAGTTTTTTGGGATAACTGACACCAAAATTTGCCTTGATTCCCCTCACGTTCATCGAAACAGTGGAAAAATCTGTTGAAGAGTTCTCATCTTCCTGAGAACAAATAATAATAGCGTTTCAGAGAGCTCAAATATTGCAGATATCGGGTGGTGAAGGAGAAGTAACAGGAAAGTAAAGACAGGAGGAAAGAATAAGACAATAATGTTTGAAAACGAAGTGCTGCTTTGCTCAGAGGCCAGAAAAACCATTCTTTCAAAAATGACTTCAGATAATTGTATTGAAATTGAAGATCATTCAGCAGCTGCCAACTCTTTGGTTTGATTTTTTCCCACATTTCTTCCCAGTAACTGGCTTCTATTTTTGGCAAAACTGGATTTGATCTTATCAAGATTCTAGCAGTTTGATCCTTATTGGAGGACATTTTCCAAATTAGATCAAAGCTTGCAAATCAAACTCATGATGGATTTAATCCTTGTTATCCTTGTTGTGTTTTAATTGCAAATTTGAGAAAGTCAAAAAGAAATAAAGAACCAAAACATTTGCTGCATAGCAAGAAGGATGCCGGTATCAAATCCTGTGCTGTGTTCAGCAATAACACTGGCTCAGGTCTAGAAACAGATCCAATTTCTACTCTCCTTGACCTGCAGTAATGCATGGCACAAGGACATGAAGAAAGGAGAAAAGTAATTAAAGAAAGGGAGATAAAAAAGCAAATGTTTGCACTGCCCCATTGGCGCATTGGTAAACTGTAGTACAGTATATTGTGTGAGACTGAGCTATACATACAACAGATAGGTCCCAACATCGATTCCTATTCTGAGATTGAGTTAATTGGTTCTAGATGAAGTGATGTTGGAAACAACAACAACAACAAAATTACACAGCGCCTTTCAAGTCAGGAGGGCATCCAAAGGACAGTCATTGTTTCAGACCCAAACTGAGCACAGGGAGGGTGGAGGGAAAGTGGGGGGGATTTGTAGTGACCGATGGGGCTGTCGAAGAGGAGGGTCTTGAGGCGGGATTTGAAGGAGGCCAGGGAGGAAACATCAGAACTGGCCTCATAGCATTACTTTAGAAACCATTGCGTATTACAGCTGTACTGTAAAATCTATGATTCTACAGGGGTAACATTTCAGAAATGCCAGACTAGCTCGTTGATTATTCTGGTTCCGTTGTTACTATTTCCGCTATATCTGTACATGCTTAATAATCCTTGCATTTGATGGTTAGCCTCTCCAAGTCATTCTTGGCTCCAGACTTAACTTCCCCAGGATGCTCACCATAAAAAACAGCTTCAGCCTTGTTAATATAAAATTGGGAAATATGCAAAATGACGCATATTGTGCTTAACACAGTTAAAGAAAAAGCAAAGAATAGCCCCATAGGGATCCACAAAAAATGTCATGATTTGCACGTACGCTTATCTCACGATGCATTTGTGCAATTTTCAAACCACACAGTAAGTATACTGATATCACACCAACTTCCATAATCCTCCCATTTACATCTTAGTTACTTTCTAAAATATTAGGATAACATTAGCTGCCCTATATCCTCAGTCGCAGTATTTTTGAGACTCCTGAGAATATTAAACCAACATCTCCCCTATTTCCTATCCTTGTAAAATGGTAGGGTAGTCCATCTGGTACAAGTGCCCTGCAAACATTTTATGCTTTGACGTTCTTTGCAACACATGCGCAACTGACCTCTACATATGTTATGGATTCCCAAGCCAATTTGGTTACAGAGCAAACAGAAGCTGGGACAGGATGCATGAAGCAGGAATAGCAAGCCTAGAAGGTTTAACAGGTGTGGGAAGATGCAAAGTATGGGAGAGCCACATCAGAAAACCAAAGATAAACCAGTTAAGGCAACAGAAAATAGGAATACAGGAAGGATAATGAAATATGTCAATGTTCACTTTTTTTAATGGTTTTATGGATTTTTTATGGTTATTAGTCAACCATAATTTTAATAATAATTATTGGTAATTTTTTTGATCAAAATGAAACCGCCTCAGAAAAATTAATTAGATTCTGCGTGTTTAAATATCGAAGAAACATTGCTGTGTGTTTTACTTTGCCATAGAATATCCTTCTTTAATGTATGTCATTAACGTAGGTCTGTCTGGTTGATTTGGTAGGGTTCCACCTCTTGAGTCAGAGGTTTGTCGGTTTACACTGCACATGGTGTATTTGAACTCACATAATGACTCGGCCCAATCCAGTGCTGAACTGCACTACACTGTTGGAGGTGCCGGCCTTCAAATGAGACATTGAACCTGGGAATGGTGGACGTTAAACATTCCATGGCACTATTCAAGAAGAGAAGGGAATTTCTTCCAATATCCTGGACCACAATTCCTCCAAATATAATTGCTTATTCATTTCCTGACTGTTTGTGGGATATGGCTGTGGACAAATTGGCTGTCATGTTCGCTTACACATTACAAAGCCACTACAATTGACAGTAAATCCTGTGTGCTTTGAGACATGAAAGACACTATATACCAAATCTAAGGATTACTGTTTCCATGATGAATACTTCTTCCCACACGTCAGATGGCAGCCATTGCTGGGCTGAAATTCAACGTTGTTGAATTCTATTTTAATCAAAGCACAAAATATAAATTGTCAGTGTTTGCTGTCAGGAAAATGTATTGTAACGTTAAACTGTACCGTTATAAAATGAGGATGCTTTTGATGACCAGATTTTCATGGAATTGTCCCTCTATTCAATGAAAGGATGTTGTGATAATGACGATTACTTAATTCTGCTCAAGGAAGATCAATTCTCTTTCAATCAATTCTCTTTAAATACAGGGACAATACTATGGCAAGAGATAGATAATAGCTGGCAGTCCACTACTAAGCATTAAGGGGGATTAAAGCAATGGAGATTGTTATTAAAGGTGTACACCGCTGTGCTTTAGCCTATACAAACCAGATTGTGATGACATCTATTACATTCCTCTGGCGCACGTACCCTATCAATCAATGCTTCAAATGGATTACACTCAGTAATACTCCATACGAAGGATCTCTCCATTTAAAACAAAATGTAAAAGGTTAAAATTCAGTTCTGCTTACTTTATGATAAATATGCAATTCACTGCATATTCCCAGTGTTTGTTACTGCAGCATAATTTGGAGGGGCCTCCGGGAGCCAGTGGCGTTCGCTCAAGAAGCCTTTACAGTCACTTTGCGATTTTGATCAATGATTATTATAAGGTTGGCTGATTAAAAATGCCAGATGTTACCGAGTTAAAGGGATATTGTCCTTTCAATGGGTGGGGGAAGGTGGGGGTGGGGGTTTCTAGGTAAGATTAGTTCCTGGGAACTGCTGGGATCTGTTTGCACCATATGGCAAATGCATGGTTACTTCTGCCTGGAGAAAGCTGGAACAGCAGCACACACTCATTCGAGCAGTTCAGGTCTGACCATTTAATTACCCACATCACTTTTACTTTGTTTCCGCCTTTAAACAAATGTGTTGTTGTTGTTGTTGTTGTTAGAGGCTGAGTTAATGGTGTTCTACTGGGCTAGATGGACCAGGAAGATCACACACCCATTCCCTTGTCTTGGGTCAGTTGCCTATTTCCAGTGGGCGGGCGGGGATGAGTAGGGCAGAATTCCGATTCTCTTTCTTTCACTGTCCAGATTCACCCTGCTACAGAGCGCAAGTGTGTGGACGTTCAAGTGAGGATTGAGTTGAACTATGATTTCCCCCACAAAGGTCAGATAATTTAAACAGCAGATTTTGTCAAGGCTTCAATATGAAACACAGCTGCCTGGGATGATAACTGTAAGGTTATCAACACTCGAGTAACTCTACCAAAGCATACGTCAACAAACAACAACTACTTGCATCGATGTAGCATCAGATAGAATTTCAGTGTGCTTCACAAAGCACTGAGCAAGTGAGAAAGGGGGCATTGACACAATCAAAGAGGTAGGTTTTTCACCAGAGGTTGAAAGATGCAGAAGGTGTGGAGTCCTGTAGCTCAGTGGTTGGAGCACTCGTCTTGTGAGCTGGAGACTTGGGATCGATTCCCAACAGGTCGGGGCAAAAACTTTGTGCATGTTTTCTTACTCCACATGCCTGATAATAATCACTTAAATCCAGGTCTGTTTTGTGGGACACTGCTGTGCACAATTGGATGCCGAGTTTCGCCCATGTATTCACAGTCAATTCATTTTGCATTCTGTGAAGCGCTTCTGAGACGTCTAGAGGACATGAAAAGCGCTATGTCAAATGCCAGGATTATTATTATTAAATGAAAGAAAGGCAGAGAGGAGGCAAGACAGAGGGGTAGAGGTTAAGAGGTCGAGAGGTTAGGGCATAGAAACTGAATACTCAGCAACTGATGCTGATGCTCAGGGAAGGGGACGGAAAAACACACGATAAAAGGATGAAATTGATAGACTGAGAAAATAAATCTAAATTGATTCGAATAGAAAAGTGATTTTGATGACAGTTACATGGATGCAGATGCAATAATGATAATAATAATAATAATCCTTGCATTTGATATAGCGCTTTTCACATCTTCTAGACATTTAATAATAATTAATAAATAATTAATAATTCAATGGTGCACATTTGGCCAACAAATATACTGTCAATTCACTTTACAGTATATTCAGTGAAGCACTTTGAGACGCCTAGAAGATATGAAAAGCGCGATATCAAATGCAAGGATTATTATTATTTAATCGATCAGGAAGGAGTTTGCATGAAGAAGATAATTTGGACCATTTGACCTCATCCTCCAGAACATCAAACCGATTATCATCCCATTATACCATCGAACAGCTTCTTACATAAATCCGGTTTACTTCCATCAACCAGCCTTCCTGGTAACCTGTCCCAGCTTCGATTGCCCTCCATGTAAAGATATACAGTAATTATTGGTACAGTATCTGTGCTTCCTTCACAACTTGAACCTGTTCCCTTTTGCCCTGCTGCTTGGTATATTTGAAGATAAATACTTTCCAATGCACTTTCCAATGCAGAGGGTGCCCTTTAAAATATTGTCTGTACATTCATGCAAAGATTACTGTAGGCTTATTTGGAGAGCTAGGCATGAAACCTGTCTTGAGCCTGTTTGTGTCCATCTGTGCATTACTCCAGTATCAAACGTCCCAGTGAATGCTGCCATTCTGATATTGTCACACTCCAGTAGCTCTTGGTTCTCTTCACGGTAGTGTATGCACAGAGAAAGTAAATGTCAACACAGAGTATGGCCAACAGCGCATTCAAAAGGCAATTAAATATCTACTTTGTGAAGCGATTAGTTGAAAGGTATGCGAGAGGTACAGTAGCACATGATGGATTTTTACTTTGTGCCTGACCAGATCATGAGATCACACAAGATTGGTTCAAACGAAGAAGGCCCTTCTGCCCCATCTGATCTTATCCTTTCTCCCACAAAATATACAGTCAATTCACTTTACAGTATATTCTGTGAAGCACTTTGATATGATAAGGAGACATACGGCATCAATTACATAGATGATTGTCAATCAATCAATCAAAACTTACATTTATATAGCGCCTTTCACATTGAGAGGACATCCCAAGGCACTGTACAGTTAGGTAGGGACAAGAGCAGGGGGGTGGGGAGTTAAATTATAATATTATTATTATACCCATCTTCCTATCACCTCAGCAAGCTGCTGTAATAAACAGCTCTGGCCTCAACCACCCTTCCTGGCAACCCGTGTTCTAGTCATTAATTAAACCTCCGAATAAAGAAAATATTCCCATTATTTGCCCTGAAATTGTCTTTCACAAATCTAAACTTATGTTGGTTTGTTCTACTTTAAGGTGCATATTAAAGTATTATTCAGTTTCAAGCAGGATAGTTATTTACAGTCCGAAGCATCCCCAAATTAGGATATTCACCTGAGGTAATAATAATCCTTGCATTTGATATAGCACCTTATCACATCTTTGAGATGCCTCAAAGCGCTTCCCAGAATGTACTGTGAAGTAAATTAACTGTAAGTTTTGTGGGTGAGATTCACATAGCACACCTGCTGGGAGGACGCACATACTCTTGGCTTTTAAAATATTGGATATTTTTTACTTCAACCTCTCGGTTTCTTTAACCATCACCATAGCCCTACACTGGAATAGTCCAAACCCATCTCCAGCACTCTAAGGGGCTATCCTGCTTGAAGCTCCCCAAAATCTTTAACATTGCATATTGGATGCTATTTCTTCTCACAAATCTTTCTAGAATCATAGTCTATAATTCTAGGTGTTATACTAAATGTTTTTCCTTTTGCGAAGAAAATAAGTTACTTTGTTTAATTAATACTCCTAATAATGTGCTTTAAAGCACCAATAAAAGTCCAGATCTAACAACCATAATAATACTACTAATCCTTGCATTTGATAAAGTGCCTTTCGTGTCAGGAGGTCACTGCAAGGCACTTCATACTATCTACTAGGTTCTATTCCCGGCACCACAAAATGTTGGGCAAGTCTCCTTACTCCCCACGCCTCTGTTTACCAAGCAGTAAGTAGGAACTCGGTTGTTAGTCAATTGGTAAATCGGTTTTCTGGGGATAATAATCTTTCAAAGGAAAAAATAATAATAATTTGGTCACTCAACCCGTGAGACACTGCTGTGTGCAATTGGCTGCCGCGTTTCACCCAAAGTATCCAGTTAATTCACTTTACAGAATAATCTGTATCATTACTATCCACCTGAACTAGCTCAATGTCTCTTCCAAGTGAGGAGAAAAGTCCCAGTACTTGCTACCACAAAACAAAATTGACTTGATTCCAAAATATTGCAAACCTGGAAATCATAATTGAAACGTATGAAAGTGGAGGCCAGTGAACAATTCACTGAATTTTCAAAATGTAGTGCTGCACGGCCCCTTTAAGAATCCATGCCGTATTATTTCGGAAATTCAAAGGACATTCTTAGAATGCGGGATTTTGCCAGGGATTAATGCCCACTCAGTACCAATCAAATCACATTATTTATATAATCTATCCACTAATAGAAAATATTTTTAGAAATTACTTTATTTCCTAAAGCTTTACAGACTAGAAAAGACTGATTATCCCAACCGTAGAGGCACAAATTGAGTTTTTGTTGTCTAACCAATACCATGTCTTTGTTTGATCTTTGGAAACTGCTAAATGCATTGGATTTTCATGCATTACAGCTGATACAAAACGAATGCAGTTAGAAACCTTACAGTGACCCAGGACGCTATTTTCTCATGCATCTGAAAGTCTTCTGATTGTAGTTTGGTTCATTCCCATTTCTTAAGAAAAAGTCTCCTCTCAACACCCCCACCCACCCCAAAGCACCCCACCCACATCCACCCACCCGAATTGCATATCATTCCATCTGCAAACTGCCACAATTAGAAACTGATAGCTGTGGACAATATGCCCTTTCGATTTCTTGTGCAATGGGCTGCGGCCTCTGTTTGCTATGACTGTTAATGAGCAGATGTAATGACCTGTAGGTAAACAATGGAGCTGCTCAAGTGTGCAGCTATTTGGGGGAAGCTGTCACGCCCACTGAGGGTGGCTACAGTTTGATTTCCCTGCCCACAGCTGTTCTTGAGTTGCCGCAGAGAATAGACAGCCATGTGGTTCTGACAAAACAATTTGGCCTTATTACCCTACACAGTCCAGCAGGACATGTGCTGACAGCATATGGTACCTTCAGGCTTGTGATGCTGTATCCATTCTGTTTTAGAGACAAGCTACTTGTGAAAAGCAAACTTTGTTTTAATGTCCCAATGGTGCACCATTACTCCAATAGAAAGTCCCAAGACAGATCGATAGAGCCTATTAATTGTTTTGCCTAATGGATACCGTGCGTCCTCTGATCAGAAGTGGGCAGAAACAGATTGGGCTCTTGTGGGTCCAATGCTTATTAATTGACATAATGAATGGAAGTTTGGATTGGCTCATTGCTCCAGATTGGTAAACTTTAACAAAACAATACATAACCTTTTAACACAGGCAGACGTAAAGTGAGGGAAAAAAATGTGGCTGACATTTGCCTGCAAGAGAGAGACCAGTTGGTGCCATATTGTCAAGAGGGACACTGGTACTAATTACAGTTTTAGAGAGAAAAATGACCATTTAAATGTAACCGAGAGCCACTGTGATGGTCGATAGATCTCGCCTCCTGCTCGTTTTATTTAACCATTTGACACTGCACAGCATAATACATTTTAGCTATACATAGTAAGTCTCCCAGACTTTTTGAAAGTCCCAAAAAATGAAAATAATAAATCATAATAACAAATAATAATCCTTGCATTTGATTACGGTGCATATAATGTCAAGGACTTCTCAAAGTGCTTCACAAAGTTTCTGTGAAATGACTTTGTGTTTTGTAACAAAAACGCGGCAGCCAATTTAAACAAAAATGTCCCACATTCCGGCATGAAGTGAGTGATCAAGCTAAATAATGAATTGATGAAGAAAAAAAACTAAGCATTGTTCAGAGAATCATAGCCATCGCAGAAATTACAATAAATGAGGTGGCTGGTTAATCCACTTTAAAACTAATTGATATACTTTAATACCAATTCCCAATTCTCCTCCTATATCCTTTTATATTTTTTCCCCTTCACATGTTTATCCGGTTGCCCTTTTCAATGCTGTTAATAGTCTGTGCCTCCAGTTACTTTTGTCAGACTATTCCGGGCCTGAAATTCCATCTGTAGAGTGATGATGGAGTTTGGAGAGTAAAATCCTAGTGAAATAGCACAACCTTGTTTGTGAAGTAAAAATTTCTGCATTATTACCGTAAAAACAGTCATATTATCTATGGGTTTGTTTTATAATTTCTATCATTTTAGATTGTCTTTTCCCCGACGTTCAGGCCAACAGTCCTTTCCAACACATTCATCATTCACTTGAACCCTACTTTGTTTGGCTTCATGAACACATTTCTAAGAAGAGATACACACAAAGTAGCTACTCTGTAGAGTGGCCATTTTGATAACACAATAATAATAATCTTCTATCTGACACAGCACCTTTCAGCACTTCACCGGATGGACTGTAAAGTGGCTTCTTTTTTGATAGATGAATACGGCTGCCAATTTTCGCAAAATGGCCATGAAGTGAGTTGTTTCGCTTTGAATTTGTGAGTTATGATGAAAGGCAGTAGCTAAGATAACAGATATCACCCCCTTTTTCAATAAAAGTAGTGTATTACTACCTACTGCCAAGTACACTGATAAAAAATGTTTTCATTCCCTTACAGCTTTTTATCTACAAAATATGTGCTGTACAGGATTTGACCTTAACTCCAATGAGAAGATTTATAAAATGCAATCCATTTTATAATGTAACCTGAAAGATTACAACTCATAATGATTTAAGGGTCGGGCCCATATTTTAAGTTAAAAGCTTTATGTCATTCCCCCTGTCTGCTTGAGATATTTGAATTATCCCTGGACTAGATTTATTTTGGTCAGCAAGGAACTGACACATGTGGAAACCCGTCACCATACTTTACACACAGGATCCAAACTAGACTGAGAGTTCCATGCATCCCAGGTGCACATAGAAATTGGATTGTCTGGAATGGACTACACATTCTCTCTGGAAGAGTGCACGCTGTCTACTTAATTCTGGAGAGTATTGGGCAGTTTGTCAAGAGCCAAGGCTAAAATCTTAACGTTTGCAATTGAACGTATTGTCTGGCAAACTTCCCACTGCTCGTTCAGCCCTGATAACCCTACCCATTGGGGATTTGGCTTTCAGGGTTAATGGGAACTAAGTGGAAAGAATCCCTATTCCCAGTCCAAATGATTGCCAACCAGCTTATCAAGCAATTTTCCCACCTTAAATATATGACACCAAGTCAGTGGTTTTCCCAAAAGAGCGAACCAATTCCCTGTGATTGTAACTTAATGAGCATTAATGCTCATGAATATTCCTTGTCTTCATTGTGTCCCTTGTTCAAGCACAGACTGCACATCTTGGCAAACCATTCGATTGTGGGAGCGCATGTAGCAGTCCGATTTGGGGAGGCAAGAACTGTTGGGGGAGGAGGTGATCTGCTTAGAAATTGGCTGATTGAAAAACGGACATCGAAAGTGTGTTTTTCAAATGTTGTGTTCAAGAGTATTCGGTATATGCAATGCCTGCAGCAGGAAGAACCGACACAATAAGGTTAATGTTTGCATGCAAATAAATTTTTCACAGTGGACTGTGCGTCAGCAAGCGAAACATTATTGACATGTGCACAAGTTCAACTTCTTTGCTAGAAGGGCACATGGGAGGAGGCAATTTACAACAGAGCAAAGTGATATCCTCTGTTTCCACCATCTGCAATTTGTCACCTGTAGAATGATAGAGCAATTGAATGCTAACAGCATAGTTAGCCCTTCAGCCCATCTCGCCTATGCTGGCGCTATCCCCCACTAGATTATCTAACCTAATCCCGTTCCCCTACTGTTTCTCCACACTCTTTGATATTTTGTTTTTAGTATTTATCCCACTGGAAGGCACAAAACAGAGATGAATAATAATCTATCCACATTTATTGTCTATATGTATAAAGTGGGAAAATTGCTGGCTAAAAGAATAGTTGAAACTCAGTTACAAAGCAAATTATCCGCAGAGAAACAGAATAAATAAACGTCGATTTCCATTAACCCTCGGTCTCACTCAAATGACTGAAAGGGAACCAATGTAAAGGTGTTTACGTGACATTGAGATCCTAAGTTCTTCATTATCATGCTGCATTTATTTTAAAGCTATAAAATACAATATTAGTGCACAATTCTCACTTCCTGAGGCGATGCTGCCCCCTCCCACCATAAATGTGTAGTTTAAAGATCATGTTTATTTTTAAATTCTCCTCATCTCATAATCCCATCTACAACTAGGTCATTTTTCACTAATGCACCAGTGAACACGAGATTCGTTGAGTGTCCATACAACATCCACAACAGATTTTTTTAAATAAAAAATTATTAGAGATCGATCAAACCTCCTTCAGATAGGATTTTCAGGTTGAGTTAAGAAAGCTGAATATCCAACACGCTGACCTCCAAGAAAGATTTAAAGAAGTGAAATTATCCTCAAATAGAAATTGCTGGGAACACTCAGCAGGTCAGGCAGCAACTATGGAGAAAGGAAAAGTGAGTCAACATTTCGGGTCCATGATTTCTTTCGTGAGAACTCAATTAGTGAACTCAGTGAAATTATTCAGCTGCACTGTTGTTGACTGCATCTGACAACTCAGCTCAACTTTTTGTCAGATCAATTAATTCACAAATTAATTCAATAGTTCAGATTGTTTTTCCCTTCTTCCAAATTTTCTGCTTGCATCTGATTAAACACAAATAAGGACACTTTTTTAAAAATCTTTTGAATTAAGTTGTAAAGGGAAAACTTCTGGTGTTGTGCAGTGGATATTCTGGAAGGATGCGACTCATGAGTTTCGTCCTTCCATGGCTCAGTAGGTTATGGGTTTGAGCTGATAGTCCAGGCTGCCAATGCAATCTTGGGAAAGCGCTTGATATACTTGATTTACGCCCAACTCTGTAACACCCTCCCTCAATCCCTCTACCTTGCCCCCAAATCCCTCCCCTTTTTCAAGTCCCATCTGAAAACCTTCCTCTTCAACTGTGCTTACGGCCACCTATTCCCTCACCACCAGCTCGGAGTTGGGCTCTGCCATTGGTAAGCTCTCTGAGACACTACCCTGTATGGAGCGTGCTATATAAGTGTATGTTGTTGTTGTACCCAACGGATTTACTGCAAACTGGCCACTAGAGGTCAGGCGCAGTAAGTATAAACCAAATGAATTCATCCAGTCAGATAACAACAATAAAATTTACACATATAGTGCCTGTCACGTCAGGAGGATGTCCCAAGGCACTGATAAGACACTTGACTGTGGAAACAAACAGTGGAGAACAACTTTATATAGCTGATTTCCTGATGTCACTGTTACCATACATTAGTTGTAACTCCAAATAAGGAATTTTAATGAGTTGAGTTACAACTATGACAAAGGTCTACAGTACATCAGGAAATCAACTATATAAGGTTGTTTTCTGCTGTGTTTGTTTCTCTTCTCTCATCCAATAATTTTTTTCCTGACCGTTAGCTGACTGTGTTTCTTTAGCTCATGATTGTGTACTTCTTCTCCTGGTTACTTTTTCAGTTGAATGTTACCTAATGTTGAGTCCCAGTTTAGTTATTTATTTGCTTAGTATATTTTTTAACAATTCTTTATGAGTAAGGCGATATTTATTCAGAAATAGAACTCTTATTTTGATCTTCTGCCCTCAATCCCAGTCTAAATTATTGTCTCATAGGTTAGTTTGTTGATAATAATCCTTGCATTTGATATAGCGTCTTACCACATCATTAAGATGTCACAAAGCGCTTCACAGAATATACTGTAAAGTGAATTGACTATATATTTTGCAGGTGAAATGCAGCAGCAAATTCCCAAGACATTCAAGGATTGAGTGAACAAAGTTTTTTTTTAAAAAGTGGTTATTACCACTGGAAGGCAATCTGCCAATCAACTAACAACAAGGTTCCAACTTTTTCCTAGGTAAACAGAGGCATGTGTGGTGAAGAAATTTGCTTTACATAGAAGCAGGAGTAAGACATCCAGTCCCTCAAGCCTGTTCTGCCATCCGAAAGATCATGTATCTCAAATCCAATTACCCACCCATGCCCCATATCCTTTTACTCTTACCTAATAAATATCTATCCACCTCAGTCTTGAAAATTTGAATGGATCCAGCACCTATACTCTTTTGGGAAGAGAGTTCTAGATTTCTACTACCCTTCGGGTTAAAAACTGCCTCCTAATTTCACTTCTAAATGGCCTACAACTACAAAATTACACTTGTACAACTATAGCACCTTTGACATCAGGAGGTCTAGCTCTAATTTTAAGATTATGCCCCTTGTTCTGGATTCCCCCAATCACTACTCAATCTTTTAAACTCAAGGCAATTCAGTTTATGCAACATGAACTCATAATTTAACCCATTTAAGGCTTGGTATAATTCCGGTAAATCTGCACTGCACCCATCCAGAGCCAATATATCCTTCCTCATGTGCGCTGCTCAAAACTGGATGCAATACTCCAGATAAGGTCTGACCAAGGCTAAAAATCATACAGAGAACAGCGGTGAAACTCTTCAATTTTGGTTTGCCAAGAAATGCACTGTGGTCAGGTGTCCTTCTATTTAAAACAAGTTCAGCAAATGTTTGTTGTGTTTATGTAGTACTCGGGTTAACCACAATAACCATGAAATGACACTGTTCACACACACACTCATCCTTCCTTTCCCGCGTTTTCTCTCCCCTTTACCCATCTTTTTCCCTTTATCCCTCTCCTTTGCCCCCTCTCTTCCCCTCCCCATACCTCCCCCACCCCTTTGCTCGTCTCTTTGTATATGTTTCTCTGTATTGTGTACATATGTGGTGTCTCTCTCTGAATGTGTATATATCTCTCTGTATATGTAATTTTGTTGTTGTTGTGTATGTATATGAATGTGTATGTCTTTTTCTGTATGTTTATGTATGTGTGTCTCTCTCTGTATGTGTCTATATACAATATAAACTGTCTTTCTGTATGTGTGCGTCTCTATGTTTTGTGTGTGTCAGTATGTGTGTGGCTCTCTCTGTATGTGTGTCTACCTAAATATAATTTGTTGTCTCACAATGTATGGATGGAGTGTCTGCGTGTATATGTGTCTCAGTGTGTGTGTGTGTGTGTGTATCTCTCAGTATGTGTATGTGTGTGTATGTCTGTGTTTTCAATGTGTTTGTGTGTTTAAGCGCTCTGAGACGCTGTCCGGCGTGGAGGGCACTATATAAATCAAAGTTGTTGTTGTTATGTGTCTCTGTGTATGTCTGTGTGTGTCTCTCTCAGTATGTGTGTGTCTCAGTGTATGTGTATTTTCAGTGTGTGTGTGTCTGTGTGTGTCTCTCAGTATGTGTGTGTGTCTGAGTGTGTGTATGTCTATGTGTGTCTCTCTCAGTATGTGTGTGTCTCAGTGTGTGTCTCTCAGTACGTATGCGTGTCTCAGTGTGTGTGTGGTCTTAGTGTGCATGTGTGTATTCTATGTATGTGTCTCTCAGTGTGCATGTGTTGTGTGTGTATTCTGTGTGTCTCAGTGTGCATGTGTTGTGTGTGCATTCTGCGTGTGTATTCTGTGTGTCTCAGTGTGCATGTGTTGTGTGTATTGTGTCTCTCAGTGTGCAAGTGATGTGTGTGTATTCTCTCTGTGTGTATTCTGTGTGTGTGTGTCTCAGTGTATATTGTGTGTGTGTGTCTCTCAGTGTATGTATTGTGTGTGTGTGTCTCAGTGTATGTATTGTGTGTGTGTGTCTCTCAGTGTATGTATTGTGTGTGTGTCTCAGTGTATGTATTGTGTGTGTGTGTATGTCTGTGTCTCAGTGTATGTATTGTGTGTGTGTCTCTCAGTGTATGTATTGTGTGTGTGTGTCTCAGTGGATGTATTGTGTGTGTGTATGTGTGTGTCTCTCACTGTATGTATTGTGTGTGTCTCTCAGTGTATATTGTGTGTGTGTGTCTCTCAGTGTATGTATTGTGTGTGTGTGTCTCAGTGTATGTATTGTGTGTGTGTCTCTCAGTGTATGTATTGTGTATGTGTGTCTCTCAGTGTATGTAGTGTGTGTGTCTCTCAGTGTATGTAGTGTGTGTGTGTCTCAGTGTATGTATTGTGTGTGTAGTGTGTGTGTCTCAGTGTATGTATTGTGTGTGTGTGTGTCTCAGTGTATGTATTGTGTGTGTGTGTCTGTGTATGTAGTGTGTGTGTGTGTCTCAGTGTATGTATTGTGTGTGTAGTGTGTGTGTGTGTCTCAGTGTATGTATTGTGTGTGTGTGTCTCAGTGTATGTATTGTGTGTGTGTGTCTCAGTGTATGTATTGTGTGTGTGTGTGTCTCAGTGTATGTATTGTGTGTGTGTGTGTCTCTCAGTGTATGTATTGTGTGTGTGTGTCTCAGTGTATGTATTGTGTGTGTGTGTCTCAGTGTATGTATTGTGTGTGTGTGTCTCAGTGTATGTATTGTGTGTGTGTCTCTTAGTGTATGTACTGTGTATGTGTCTCTCAGTGTATGTACTGTGTATGTGTGTCTCTCAGTGTATGTAGTGTGTGTGTCTCTCAGTGTATGTAGTGTGTGTGTGTCTCAGTGTATGTATTGTGTGTGTAGTGTGTGTGTCTCAGTGTATGTATTGTGTGTGTGTGTGTGTCTCAGTGTATGTATTGTGTGTGTGTGTCTGTGTATGTAGTGTGTGTGTGTGTCTCAGTGTATGTATTGTGTGTGTAGTGTGTGTGTGTGTCTCAGTGTATGTATTGTGTGTGTGTGTGTGTCTCAGTGTATGTATTGTGTGTGTGTGTCTCAGTGTATGTATTGTATGTATTGTGTGTGTGTGTCTCAGTGTATGTATTGTGTGTGTGTGTCTCAGTGTATGTATTGTATGTATTGTGTGTGTGTGTCTCAGTGTATGTATTGTGTGTATTGTCTGTATGCGTGTGTGTGACAAGCGTCTCCCCAATGACCAACTCTCTTGCTGACGTGTCTCACCCTCAGCACACAGGTGCTCTGCGCCTGCGCTCTACTCGCGCCCGCGACAGCCAACGGCTGGTTGCCGAGCGCGCTATGCGCGGCGCGAGCAGAGCGCAGGCGCACAGCATCACTCGGGGTGGTGGGTGGGAGGGGGTGATGAGGGCTGAGGGGCGGGCCGGCACCCGGATGTGCAGTTGCCCTGGTAACAGGCGGAGTGGAGGAGCGCGCTGACTTGCTGTTCGGCAGTTGACGGGTTTATCAACACGGTTAACGGGGCTTAACGCCGCTACTGCAGTCTTGGATCCGTGTCATCTTTCTACCTGAACAGCAATCGATCCTGACACCGTACATACACATGGTGCCTTTCACACTGAACGCGGCGGATGTCTCGGAGCGCTTCATTGGTTTGAACCAGGAAGCTGGCTGTTAGCTGTCCTCCCAGCCCCGTGCCTGTCAGTCCTCCCAGCCCCGTGCCTGTCAGTCCTCCCAGCCAGCCCCGTGCCTGTCAGTCACTCCAGCCCAGTGCCTGTCAGTCCTCCCAGCCCCGTGCCTGTCAGTCCTCCCAGCTCCGTGCCTGTCACTCTCCAGCTCTGTGCCTGTCACTCTCCAGCCCTGTACCTGTCAGTCCTCCCAGCCCCGTGCCTGTCAGTCCTCCCAGCCCCGTGCCTGTCAGTCCTCCCAGCCCTGTGCCTGTCACTCTCCCAGCCCTGTGCCTGTCACTCTCCCAGCCCTGTGCCTGTCACTCTCCAGCCCTGTGCCTGTCAGTCTCCCGCCCTCTGCCTGTCAGTGTCCAGCCACCGCCTCTCAGTCTCCCAGCCCATGCCTTTACGGATGTAAGATGACCCACTGGTGACTGTTCGCCTGGGAGGAAAGAAAGCAGGTAAGCGGCCGGACACACTGTATATATGTGCGAGGAACTTTGTTAAATGGATTTCCCAGTGTGTCAAGACAGACACCAGGTGAGCCAAAACCAAGAAGACACAATTCACTGTAAGGTCATAATAATAAAATAATAATAATCCTTACATTTATAGAGCGCTTTCCATGTCTTATCGGCGTCTCAAAGCGCTTCGCAGAATACAACAACGCGCCAAGTTTGGGACCAGAGCGGGGGACGAGGGAGAAAACGAGAGGGAAGAAAGGGGGAAGTAATAATCCTTGCATTTGATATTGCGCTTTATCACATCTTAGTAATGTCGCAAAGCACTTCACTGGATATACTTCCAAGTGAATTTGCTATATTTTCTTGGTCAGATTAACTACAGTAATAAGCAGGTAACATAGTTTTGGGTCTGAAGGTGCCCAGGATGAAGTTGACACATTTACTCCCAACTATATACCTCCTTTCCAGTCGATATATGAGAGTTGACAAAGGTTTGTTTATCTAGTTCCTTTTTTGAAACTGAAGACAGATGTCTATCAAATGGTTGTTGCGGCGCAACTATGTCGTCCTGCAAGTCGTCACGCAAATAAGATCAATCACTCACTTCATGGCTGTTTGTGGGACATTGTTGTATTGCATCTAAAATACCCATTCCCTGGCTTTTAAAGTATATGCTACAAAGTGCTTTGAAACACACTCCATTCGAGATTGGCGCTATTTCAAATGCGATGATTATTATTTTAAGAAGTGCCATCCTTTAGATGAGATGTTAAATCCAGCTCCTGACATCTGTCTATTCTTGGATAGACTTTAAAGATAGATGACTTGGAACTCTGGAACTCCTTCCCTCGATCCCTCCGCCTCACCCCCCTCCTTCTCAATTTTCAGGTCACGACTGAAGACTTTTCTGTTCGACCGCACCTATGGTCACATTCCCCCTTTTCCTGGCTCGGCCTCAGGCTCCACTATTGTGAAGCGCTCTGAGACGCTGTATGCGTGAAGGGACTATATAAATCCAAGTTGTTGTTGTTGTTGATGTAGTACTATTGGAAAACAGGAGGTATCTTAGTCATCTTAGTCCTGAAGATAATTTGATCATGGTTATTTGTAAAACCATGCTGTGTGCAAATTGGCTCTTGCCAATTTAGAGTTTAGAGTTGACAATAATTTCCTGTGAAGTACTTGAATGTGTTTTGGCATTATGGTTGATGTAGTAAATGCAAGAATTATTATTATAGTTGCTGACAGGAATGAGAAATGCTTACGCTATCTGTCCTTTAAGCTTTGGGTCTCAGCAAGTATCCTTATGGAAAAATCTGCTGACTACAGATGCAAATAACTATTTATCCAGCTTAGTTTCAGCTTCAAAATTGGTCAAAATTAAAGAGGTTAACTAGTCATCCTTGTAATACTGCATGTAAAACTATTCTTGGGATTTCTTTAATTGAGCACACTCTACTTGATCTCCTAACCTATTTTCAATGTTTTGCCCACATATGTACAGTTAATTCACTTTACAGTATATTCTGTGAAGTGCTTTGAGACGTCTAGAGGTTTTCAGCACTACAGTATATCAAATGCAAGGATTATTATTATTACTAACTGTACCATGTTTAGCACATTATTAACAGAGCCGTTCAACGCAGAGACGCCTTGGCTTCCTTCACTGGAGCATAATAATTATCCTTGCAGTTAATATGTCTTCTCATGTCTTCTAGATGTCTCAAAGTGCTTCACAGAATGTACTGTAAAGTGAAATGACTGTATATTTGTGGGCTAAATGCGGCAGCCAATTGTGCACAGCAGTGTCCCACATAAAGTCGTGGATTGAAATGACCAATTTGTTTTTGAGGGATTATTATTAGGCGTGTGGAGTCAGGAAACTTGCAAAAGTTTCACTCTGCCTGGATTCAAACACTTGTATGGCGAGTGCTCTAACCACTGAGCTACAATAACAACAACAAAATTACATTGATAGAGCGCCTTTCACATCGGGAGGGAGTTTTTCGGATTCTGATGAATTAACCTTTCAGGTTCTGGTGAGTCACACAACAGTTATCTGACAAGTTAATCAACATACTGTAGTTTCTTTCAAAGCGTCATCTGCAGGGAGGTTTCTCTGAATAATTGCTGCAAAGTGTAACATCATTGATATGCATTGTATGATTGCCAGTTCACTTTTGGAACGGGTTCAAAAGCTACATAAAGCAAAGTTAAATAACGACAACAATATCACTATTGTATTGCAATAGTGAATGAGTGCCATAGTTTTGCAACTTGTCCGATTGGAGTCCTGTAGTTTAGTGCTTAGAGCACTCGCCTCACAAATGAGAGGACTTGGGTTCATTTCCCGGCAGGGCAAAACACTGGGCAAATTTCCTTATTCCATACACTTTGGTTCACCTAGTAGTAAGTAGGAACTCGGTTGTTAGATGATTGGTGGATTGCTTTCTCAGGGATAAAAATTCTTTCAAAATTAGAAAAAAAAATTGGTTACTCAATACACGATTGTTTGTGGGGCACTGCTGTGCAGAATTGGCTGCCCCATTTCACCCACACAATGTCAGTTACTTTACAGTATATTTTCTGAAGCACTTTGAGATGTCTCGAAGATGTGATAAGGCGCTATAATAATTGCAAGGATTATTATTAAATAGGAAATGCAAGTCGTTGTTAACAAGGGGTGGTTGCTAAACACAGGGGGTTGTTTTGAATAGCTTTGACTGCAATGTTTTAAATGTACTAGCCTTTTTTTCCTCCCAAATGATTCTGTTGCTCAATGGTTAACACTTGCCTTGCAAGCGAGAGACCCGGGCTCGATTCCAGGCAGGGTGAAACCTTGTGCAAGTTTCCCTCAAGAAAAAAAAATTGGTCATTTCAATCCACGACTGTTTGTGGGACCCTGCTGGACTCGATTGGCTACTGCATTTCGCCCACAAATAAACAGTCATTTCACTTTACAGTATGTTCTTTGAAGCACTTTAAGACATTTAGAAGATGTGAAAATTTTTATATCAAATGCAAGGATTATTATTATTATGATGATGATGCGGTGCGCATGGCTCAATAGTAGCACTCTTACCTCTGAATCAGAACGTTGTGGGTTCAAATCTCATGTTAGAAAATCACATTGGAAACTCCAATGTAGTTCTGTTGATTTGTTGGAGGTACTGTCCTTCAGATGTGACATTAAATTAAGGTCCTATCTGCTTGTTCAAATGGATGGTAAAGATCTAATGACATTATTCAGAAGTGAAGGGAGCTTTTCCTGAGGGTCCTGGCCCACAATTCCACAAAATAAAATTGATGATTTACTTCATGGCTGTTTGTGGGACATTGCTGTGTGCAAAGTTTCTGCCACATTCCCCACAAGTTCCCCCATATTCCTCCTCTTCACAGTGAGTCACGTGAAATGCTTCAAGATATCCTCCTGACTTAAAAGGAGCTTTGCCAAATGTAACGATTATTATATATATACACAGTAAAAGCCTGTTTATCCAGCACCCGATCAACCGTAACTTCCGTTTAACCGGCATCGCGGGAAAAAAAAAGTCCGCATTCGATTAACCAGAATTTATCTGGAAAAATACATTAATTTTTTTTTTGCCGTTTTCCGCCTAATATCCAGCACGCGCTTTAACCGGCATTGGCCAGGTCCCGAGGGTGCCGGCTAAACTGGCTTTTACTGTGTGTATATATATATCTATATATATATATATATATATATAACATGTGTCTATATTTTTCAGTTTCACGAAGGTCCCACAGTGGTTATCCCAGGCATGATAATCCATTGCAGCGATTTCCAGGGTAAAAACCAAAAGTTCTTCTATGCAGCAGGAACCATATTCCACAATGCCATGGAGGTATGGAAAAAAGACTATGTGGACATATCTTGAAGCGATCAGAGTAAATTGAATTATTCTCAAATACTTCTGGTGCTTCATTAATTGAGGCACATGCCTTATCTTCAGTAAGTGAGGAAAAACTGGAAATGTTCCTTTTTGAATGATCTTCCCTCCCATGCCCCTGTTGTATAGGTAATCAGATTACTTTTATAGGGAGTCCATTGTAAAGTAAGCAACCTAGTTAGTACCAGTGAAAGGACCCATAGTTGGTTAAAATTCCAGGGAGGAATGATTTGAAGATGTAGGCAGATGGAGACCGTGAGCCTACTATAAAATTGAAGTCTTTTCAAGCGGAAAATGTTTTCATGGAGCAGTATCACACAACACCTATTCCCACTGTGTTTGAAATGAACTATTCAAAATGCTCCTGAGATTTTGCCTTGATGCATTGTTAAAGAAGCAATCCTATACCCATCTGTTTTCAAGTCACAGCATGAGTTGGAGTTTATTTTTCTACATCAATGCTTTCAGTTTTTGCTTATTTTGTGAATGTGGCAGTAAGAAAGCACGAGTAGATGTGTGGGTTGTAATATAATACTGTATTTGCATTGTTCCAACCAAAATGTTTCTATAAATATGCAAATTTACAAATTGGTTTCCAATACTGCAACAATAGAAGCACAAACTGGTGCATTGACTCCAATAAATAACTGGAGCTCATACATAGGCCCAGAGACTGATATAGGCTGATATAATACCTGGTTTGGATTGAGTCCTCACTCTAGTGTACATAGGGTTTTCTGCATTGAAGTATACTATGAAAGCTTTGCAGAGTCTAAGAACGAAATGAATACTGAGACTCCAGACAAGAGATGATGCACTGTACATGATGATGTTAATATACCATCAGAGATGATGGTATACCGTTAACCATTTTAATCCTATCAATTGTAAATGCCTTTTTGCTCATCAAGTCTACACTTATAGAGCATTTTTTACTGTAAAAATGTTTCATAATTCAGAAATATTTAGCTTCAAATTAAAAATGAATGAACTTGATAGTGAATTCCCAGAACTGCAAGTCAGCTTGGACTATCAGCTCAAGTTCCAATGTGGGGCCTTGAACCCACCATTCTTTTGACACAGAGACAATAGTGTTATTAGAACTCCATCCCGCAGCCCCTCCACCTTGCTTCCTCCCTTTCCTCCTTCAAGGCCGGTCTCAAGACCTTCCTCTTCGGCTCCCCCACTAACTCTTCCCCCTCTCCCACTCTCCTTCCCCTTCTCCCTACCCCGACCCACACCACCCCCAGCTCGGGTCCCTGGGCACCTTTCACATCGGGAGGACGTCCCAAAGCGCTGAACAGTCAAGTCTGACTGTTCAGCGCTTTGGGACGTCCTCCCAATATGAAAGGTGCTATATAAGTGCAATTTTGTTGTTGTTGTTATCACCTCAGTCAAGCTGCTAATTTAATGAGTTAATCTGTATTATTCACTTGTGGGATGAATTCAGTCAGCAGTTTGTAACAAAATACTGTATCATCCTGTACATACCGTTTCCTTGTTAATATATACGCTCTCTGTATTTTTGTGATAATGATCAGCATATTGTTTGCAAAGATGACAAAAGAGCAAATTGCCTCCTTAGTCACTTAGACTTTCTAATTCTTAAAACTGATTTTTATTACAGATACCATTTTGAATTGCACAAACCTACATAAGAGAAAATATGTATATAACTGTCAGGAACCATGAAAGTACCAAAAATAGCATTCGTATTTGTCGTTTTCCTGTGCATTTTCATATACTACATGTATCCAAAGAAACGTTCTCAAGCAACACAAACTGGACATGTGGCAAACATCCCATCAGTGTTGTATCAATCAGCAAGACTAGTCTTCTACGGAATTATGTTTGATGCTGGCAGTACCGGAACACGCATCCATATCTTCAAGTTTACTCAAAAACCAAATGGTATGTTCTGATAGTTAATTTGGGAAATGCTGAAGAATAGTTTTTTTCCGCCTAATACCATCTCATGGAGAGACTGTGGCAAGTTGTTTCATGCTGTTTGTAAGGCAAATTTTTATTCATTTTTAATTATTGATATTTTCTTTGATTGAACTCGGGAAACACTTCTGGTACTGAATATTGGAAATACTTGTAAATTGTCCTTTTAGGCATCCTTTGGAAACCCATAGAGTGGACTTGTCTATCAGTAACTTTACAAGAGAATAATTGGCGAGTTTCATAAAATCATGAGAGGTACAGATGGAGAAGAATTTAATACAAAATTGCCCCATTTGTTGGGTATTTATTAGAACTATCAGCTAATGTCTCACATCAGGAAACCAATCCAGTTTTAGGATTGCAAAGAAGAGATTCATAACACACCAGGAAATATTTCTTTACCCAGAGGGAAATTAGCGACTGGCACATATTACTGGAAAGGACAGTTGTTGGTAGGTTGGATATTCTGGAAGTGTGAGTGACCGAAATTCAAGAAAATTCAAGAAAAAAATCAACAAATGGTTATTGGTGAAATTTGGTTAACAAATGCACAAATTAATACAGTAGACGAATGCTGTGATACATATACAGTATGATAAGTTAGTAATGTTTCCTTTCATATCAGAGTAAACAAAAAAATTCCTAAAAGACTTTTTAATCTTTATTTGCATAAATTATGTCAAGTTTTCTTAATACAACAACAGTTTGCATTTATACCTTCCACACAGGGTAGTATCTCAGAGTGCTTAATGTGGTGTTTAACATAAAATCTAGAAAATGCAGATATATCATAGCAAAATCTGAGGTTGAAATTTTAAGAGATTAGATGTCTTCTGCATCTATTTGTTGTAATTTTTTACAAAGCTGAGTTTACAGAAACGTCAAGTAGCTGGGAACTCAGTGATATGTGTCATGTGGCTTCAAAAGTTAAAAGCACAAATTTGCCCATTGTTTGACAGTGCTACTCATAAAAAGCCAGAACATAAGAATTAGGAGCAGGAGTAGGCATTCGGCCCTTCGAGCCTGCTGCGCCATTTAATAAGATCATGGCTGATCTTCTCACCTAACTTTGATTACCTGCCCTATCCCCATATCCCCTGATCCCTCTATTTTTCAAAAATCTATCAGTCTCAGCCTTGAAAATGTTCAAGGACTGAGCACCTACAGCCTTCTGGGTAGTGAATTCCATAAATTCACTACCCTCTGAGTGAAGAAATGTTTCCTCAACTCTGTTAACTCTAATAGTTAAGAGTTTACGAGGGTCACAAAGATGATTCCAATAAGGTGGAAATGTCATTGTTGTGCAGTAGAGTACCGTAAATACCCGCGTATAAGGCGCACTTTTTTTCACGTCGGAAGATCTCTAAAGTTGGGGGTGCGCCCTATACGCAGGTACAAGAAATTTTGAGCCTCGGAAATACAGTAAACAGGAGGGGCGGCCGGCGCTGTCAGCCGGGGTTTGGTCAGTGTGTCCGGCGGGGGTTGAGGGGAGCGGGTGACGGGGCTTCAGGCCTCGGCCGCCCGGGCAGCGGCAGCAGTAGCGGACTTCAGTGCCGTGCCTGCTGCCTGCCTTCTGCCAAACCCAGTCTGCCTCCCTCCCTCCCTCCCTCCCTCCCTCTCCTGCCTCCATGCCTCTCCTGCCTCCCTCTCTCTCTCCCTCCCTGCCTGCCTGCCTCCCTCTCTCTCCTGCCTCCCTCCCTGCCTGACTCCCTCCCTGCCTGACTCCCTCTCTCTGTCCCTCCCTGCCTGCCTGCCTCCCTCCCTCTCCTGCCTCCCTCCCTGCCTGCCTCCCTCCCTCTCCTGCCTCCCTCCCTCTCCTGCCTTCCTCCCTGCCTGCCTCTCCCTCCCTCCCTGGCTACCTGCCTCCCTCTCTCCCTCCCTGCCTGGTTGCCTGCCTGCCTCTCTCCCTCTCTCTCTCCCTCCCTCCCTGCCTGCCCTGCCTGCCTGCCTGCCTCCCTTCCTGCCTGCCCGTCTTCCTGTCTCCCTCCCTGGCTGCCTGCCTCCCTTTCTCCCTCTCTGCCTGCCTGCCTCCCTCTCTCCCTCCCTCTCTCCTTCCCTGCCTGCCTGCCTCCCTCCCTCTCTCCCTACCTACCTGTCTCTCCTACCTCCCTCCCTTTTGCCGGCAATATCATTGAAAATGCTTCCGTTTTTTTTCACCAAGAAAAGGTCAAAAGTGGGGGGTGCGCCTTATACGCGAGTGCGCCTTATACGCGGGTATTTACGGTACATGCTTTTCTGAATTCGCAAATATGGCATTTTATTGTGGCAGAGATTTACGGTGTATCTAAGCTGAATTATATCCATAGTGGGAAAACTCGGGCAATTCTCAAGCATGTTCTTGGGCACAGAATTCACCGAAGCAAATTAACAAAGCAGTCCATTTTAGAAGTTGTTATATCCTCACATGTTTTAAATATGAGCCACAAATTTGATTCACATTTAAATTTTTTAAAACTTGCATTTTCTTTCAATAGAATCTCTTAAACTTGCAGAAGAAATTTTCAAAGCCTTGGAGCCAGGATTGTCAGCCTATTCTGATGAACCACACTTGGTATTTACTTTTTTATTATTATTATCTGAAATAAAATGAATGCACTGTTTAAAGTGCTTTATTTACTGGAAACACAAATGGGGAGGTCCTCAATTCTTAGTTAATAAGTTATTGATAGAGCCTGAGCGATGTGCAGCTCTATTCAGATGGTTGGGATGTTTCCTGTACATCTTAATATTCTATTTATGTGAAGAAAATAATTTGTATTTGTTTCAGAAATAATAAGTGAAAAGTATGCATTTGATTTTTAGACATTATGCTGCAGTGAGTCAATTAACAACACCAAAATTACATTTGTATAGCGCCTTTCAGCGCCTTGGGATGTCCTCTCGACGTGAAAGGCGCTATATAAATGTAAGTTTTGTTTGTTTGTTTGTTTGTTCATATCGGGAGGACGTCCCGAGGTGCTGGACAATCAGTGTTTCAGACCCAAGTTGGGGTCGGGATCAGGGAGGTTGGAAGGAAAGGAGGGGATTGAGGTGACCAATGGGTCAAAGAGGAGGGTCTTGAGGCGGGACCTGAAGGAGGCTGGGGAGGAGGCCGAGGCAGAAGGACTCCAGGATGGAATTCCGGAGGTTAGGGGCAAAGTGGCTGAAGGTTCGCCTGCCAATGGTGGGGTGAGTGGGTCGAGGGACAAGGAGCAGGCTGGAGCCTGTTGAGCCGAGAGGGTGGGCAGGTTGGTAGGGGGTTAGAAGGACGCAGAGAAAGGGTGGGGAGGGTTGGAGGGTTGTGAAGGTGAGGATCAGGATCTTGATTCCTCTGAGTGATGGGGAGCCAATGGAGTCAGGCGAGAATACGCCCGTCTGGGGTAGAGGGCACTATATATATCCAAGTTGTTGTTGTTGTTGTAGAAGCTTTGTAATTTCATTGTGAAATCCGTAACAAAAATGAAGTCAAAACAGTACTCTAAATTGTTCGGATTTCCCATTGCAAATAGCAGAAATTATACATAAGGAAAGTTATTTTATGCATCTCTACATTATGAGGGACAAGTCAGCATGGCTCATAGGCAAACCAAAGCACTATTTAGTAGGGTGGTCCAAGCTGGACTAGCAAGCCTCCAGGATGAGAGTGCACATTCCATTCCAAAAAGTTTCATCTGCAATTGATCTGCAAATGTGGAACTCTGGTTGTGTATCAGACATCAATACTGTCAGTTGAAAAACTACTGTACTCATTTCTTAGTTACACTTCAAGTATAATTGAGTCATGTTTAACAGCTATCTTCATTTGGTTAATATTTTGTAGTGTACGAAGAACATTCAGGATTTGCTAGATGTTGCCAAAAACTCAATTCCCAAGGACGCTTGGACAAACACACCCGTAGCTTTGAAGGCTACAGCTGGTTTACGCCTGTTACCTGCAGAAAAAGCTCAGACTTTGCTAGATAAGGTAATGTTTTGCTTCAACTATTACACAATACACTACAAAATTACATTTGAACAGAACCTTTCATGTCCGGAGGACTTTTGGACAGATAGGGATTTAGACCTGACCCGAGGGTCGGGATCGGGGAGGGTAAAGTGCAGGGAGGGTAGGAGGGTGGCCGAAGGCTTGGTCGAAGACAAGAGTTTTCAGAGCACGCCTTGAGGGAAGCAAATGGGGGAGCAAGCCAAAGGGAATGTGGGATGCAGTTCTATAGGGTGGGGGCAGAGAGGCTGAAAACCAGGTAGCCGATGGTGGGGTGGGCTGGGCGGGGGAGCGGGCAGGTTGATATGGGGTCAGCAGATAGCAGAGGTAGGAGGGGCAAAGACATGGAGGACCTTGTAGGTGAGGATGAGGATTTTGAATTTGATGATCAACGAAAGATTAAAAAATGTTGATTTCTGGAAAACAAAATGATTGTTTTAGAATTATACAAAGTAAGAAAACCGAATGCAATATGCCTTAATACAGGGTGACTGAAAAATCATGATTTCATTACAGTGTCTAATAAATCCTGAAGAAATTATGATTTTGTTTTACATAGTGGATCAGATATCAGGTTTTTTTGGTCACCCAGTACTACCAGGCAAGTACAACCAGAATTATAGTGATATAGGGAGGCAACCCATGAGTATTGCTGACGAGTTAATCTTTTTCTTCACTGATTCATATTTTGTGTGCAGCATTTTTCGTGGTTTTATTAAGCTACATCCTGCATCTTTAGGTCTCCCAGTACCAGTCTGCAGTTATTGAAAAGGCAGCCTAGTCATCTGAAACCAAGTTAAAGAATCTGAACTGGGCATAGTATTGAATTTGAGACCAGCCCAAGAAATTCATCCTGCTGTTTTCTCCTTGAAGTGAGAAAGATTGTCACTTATTTCATGACTTTCACAAAAACTTGGTTAATGTTTGATATCAAGTATCAAATGCAAGGATTATTATTAATATTGGGAATTCCATATATGCAGAACTGTTGAATGTATATGCATTGGAAGAATGCACCATTTGTTTTCCCTTCCCCTGGAGGTATGGTACTATCAGTAATCTTCACTACATTGCCCAGGCAACCAATGGGCTGTACCTAACCCAGGCTATGTGCCCATATTTGTTCCCGAATTTGCCAACAGATATTCAGATTAAGATTTCCAAAGATTGGGTTCACAATCCTCATAACCATCTGATCTTTGGAGTTATGTGTCGCCAGGCTATTTGACTATGAATGCCATTGCATCTGACCCTGCCTTTTGCATGAAATTCACACACTTATGCCAATGTTTTCATTGTGCTCAGAGCCAAAGTCATGGATGGCTTTTTTTTGAACACTGTATTTCTTAGGAACCTTAGGAAATACAACCTTAGGAAATACAGAGGCTGTATTTCCTAAGGTTGTTGCACAAGTTGCATGTGCCTCTATGACAGGAATAGTTGTCAGGCTGGCTCACTTTGTAGTGCTCTCACATCTGCATCACAAGTTTGGGTTTAAGCCCCACATCAGGATTTTAAGGTCATAGTCAAAACTGTCACACCAATTCAGTGGGGAGGAAGGAGTGCTGCATTGCCAGATATACAGTACCTTCCTTTGGATGAGACATTAAATCCGACTTGTGTCTGCCTGTTCAAATTAATGTTTCAAGTTAATGTTACAGATCGTACATCACTTTTTAAAAGAGAGTTTCGCCTAGTACAGTATTTCTAAAGGCTGGGACTGCAATGAAACATAAAAATAAAATAGGAATTATGCATTCACAACAAAATTTCTCCTAGGTAAAACAAGTCTTCCAAGCATCGCCTTTCCTAGTAAGAGAGGATAGTGTTCGTATTATGGATGGAACTGATGAAGGTAGGATGCTGGTAATATTCTGTTTGGTTTTATTTTAAATATTTATTTCCCTACTATATGGTAATATGTGATGCTCACAGTACTGTACAGTAGATTGATTAATTGATTGATTTTTTAATTTTTTTAATTTTATTTTACACACCCAAATTCCCTTCTCTCCCAAAAATGCACACTTCAGACGTCACATGGATGATTTTTGACCCTTTTGATTTGATTTTTAACTTTGAGGAATTTGAAAATCTTATATAGTGTCTTATGTTTACAGGTATTTCTGCATGGATCACTGTCAACTTTATAAAAGGTACACAACTACATTTATGAATGTAGTAATCATGTCTATTCGATGATAAATTATGTGTTTTCAAAGATGCTTTTAATTTTGTATGTTTAATGTTCTACAGTTCTTTTGACAGTGGGAAGTATTTAAGAACTTTTGTTCAGTTTAAAATAAAAATGTATAAATAGTATAAAGTTTATCTGGAAAAGCAATCAAACATGGAATGCTCATTTTTAACGTCTGATTCAGTGAGAACATAAGGATTCTTAGTCTGCTGTAGGATGTCACATTGAATGCTTATATCAATGTGATGTCTAGACTCGCTGAACAGATTAGATACCTGCAGTCCTTATGTTTTGTTTGGTGAAGTCGGAAAATATATTGACTTGGCCCTGGATTCTCTGCCTCCATATTGTGAAAGCTAATGCAGCGTAATTTGGAAGTTAAACAACTCCCATACCTATTACCTAACACTGATGTGGAAGATGTGTATAGTCCAATGGTACTCTGTAGGAGCCTGCTTCAAAATAGTCTTGATTAAAAACCAGTTTCTTTTTTCGTAGCTATCGTGTCTGGCTTGGAGAAATGGAGGATTAACAGAGATGGAACCCCTCTGCCATTTCATTTCATCCTTAATATGTGCAAAATAATTCTGAGTAATTTAAAGCTTAGTTTTGATGTCTTTGATGTTTTAACTATAATTTGTTGCTTTTAGATTATTTACGTATGTCAAAGCCCAGTCCAATAGGAATTCTTGATCTCGGAGGCGGTTCTACCCAAATCACATTTTCGCCACAAAACGATGTAAGTAACTTCCTATAAATATAGAGTTGGACAGACAGCACTAAATCGTTTAAAATTTATACTCTTGACAAGTTTTTTTTAAATCATATAGTAGGACATTTTGTTTATTAATGTACCATTGCCGTGACAGGCCATACCTAGTACACACATACAAAAGGGCTCTTGTACTGTATAGTACTTTTCCTGTAGCAAAATATTGTATTTCAAAATGCATTCCAGTAAAGTTTTATATAACTGAGCGAGATGGGAAGAGGGATTAGTTAATAGGAGGAAGGTAACCAAACGCATGATCACAGAAGCATTCTTTTTAGAAGGGTTTTGAAAACTAATGAGGGAACTAGATAGAGACATTTGGGGAGTTCCAAAGAACAGAGCATTGCAGCTCGCCAGCCCGACCGCCAAAGCATCAATCAGAAAGGAAAATTGGTCAAAGGCAGTGAGAGAGAAGGTTTTGAAGACAAAGAGAGAAAGTACAGCAGGATTTGGGTAGAATTCCATAGTGGGGGAAGCTAGTGACAGAAGGCTCACCCACTGATTGTAGCACAAGGTGTGTCAGGAACAAGCAGTAGACCAGAGTCATAGCATAGAACATTGGTGGGAGAATAAATATTAATAATAATCCTTGCATTTGATATAGCGCTTTTCACATCTTATTGACGTCACAAAGCGCTTCACAGAGTATACTGTAAAGTGAATTGACTGTATATATGTGGGCGAAACAAAGCAGCCAATTGTGCACAGCAGCGTCCCACAAACAATCATGGATTGAAAATGACCAATTTTTTTAATTGTGTTTTTTTTTGGAGGGATTATTATGAGGCATGTGGAGTAAGGAAACTTACCCAAGATTTCGCCCTGATCTGCCTGGATTCAAACACAGGTCTCACATTTGTAAGGGGAGTGTTCTGATCACTGAGCTACAGGAGCTCAGGAGTTCGAGCACTCGCCTTACATAAAGCTGGAAGAGATTGCACAGGTAAAGAGGGGCAAGGCAGAGAAGAAATTTGAAGGTCCAAATGAGTATCTTAAAATCAATCTGCTGGAAAATTGAGTCAATGGAGCTTAGTGACGATGGGACATATGGGTGTGCAGCTCCTAGTGCAGTAGAGTGTACAGGCTGGAAAGTTTTACATTAGTTGGAACTTGCAGAGGGAAGAGTTATGGAAGTGAAGAACTAAAAAAGTCATTCAATAAATAACTTAAGAAATTGCACAAAATATTGTGACTATGATAGTCGTACATGAGATTTTCTCAAGGTAATGAGAGCCAGAGCATTGTAGATGTGCGTTTGTGGCCAGATTATCAGATAAATGTATATTACATTTCGCCAGCTCACCCAGTCTTCACTGGGAGTGAATGAAGCATGGAGGTAAAATATATTTGATGTAGGAATAGGAAAACTTAAGTTGATGTGAGGTAATTAAAGCATGTGGAGTACAAAGTATTTCACTCCATATTTGACCTGTGCTGTACATGACCTTCGAGTGTTTAATATCAACACTCTACAATGGAAATGTTCCATTTTGCAAAAACTGTACTTCAAAAATAAATTGTAGAAAGGGTCCCAAACCATTAATTGTTAGTAATTGAATGGTATTTTTTTGAGCACTTGTGCCAGTTCAATTTTAGTGGAGGCGTTAATTGCATTTAGTTCTGTCATTGTACTGGCAGCAGCTCAAAATGGCAATGCCAACTATCTGTTCTCTTTATGTACTTAATGAGTAAGGGCATTTATGTTGCATAATTAATAAATTGATTTTGCTCCAAGCTTATTTTGATAATTTGCATGTAATTATAGTAGACATAGAATTTCCCATTGTACAGTTTTATCAAAATTCTAATGCTGCACTGTACAAATATTGTGTGCCACTTGACAAGTGTGTGTAAAAAAAATCAACGACAAGACTTATTTCAGCAAATTCGTGCTGCCGTCCAGTGGCAGTTACTGAAATGGCAGGTGTAAGATAGTGGCAAAGTCAATTAATATCGTGGAGGTGAAGGAAGGCAGAGCAGGTCATGGCATGGATGTGGGGGAGAAAAGACAGTTGAGGAGCGAACAGTACACCTAGGTTCCTGACTGGCTACACTGATGGTGCAGGAGGATGGAGTGCTCGATAGAGTCGAAGGCAGCAACAGAGAGATCGAGGTGGACGATGAGACAGAGACAGCCCTGATCGCAGATGTTTAGAATGTCATTAGAGACTCTGACTCGGGCTGGTTCCGCGCTGTGGGCAGCACAGCGGCCGGATTGGGGGAGTTCAAGGAGGGAGTGGGGAGAAAGAAAAGAACACAGCTGGGATGCAATGATTGGTTCCAGGGCCTTGGAGAGGAGTGGGAGGTTGGAGATGGGGTGGTAGCTGGAGGGTAGTCCAGGCAGGGGAATATCCACTTGCTGTCTCTTGTTGAAACTAGTCCTTTTGAACAGTACAATCTGCAGCAGTTGTTAAGAAGCAAACATTACAAAACCCTATTTCCCAAAGAAAGAATTTGCATTTTAGAGCGAGTCCTTTAGTCCTTTACACATAAAAGAGGCCATAAGACCATAAGAATTAGGAGTAGGCCATTCGACCCTTCAAGCCTGCCCCGCTATTCAACAAGATCATGGTTGATCTTCTCACCCAACTCTGATTACCTGCCCTTTCCCCATATCCCCTGATCCCTCTATTTAAAAAAAATCTAACAGTCTCAGCCTTGAAAATGTTCAAGGACTGAGCATCTACAGCCTTCTGGGGTAGTGAATTCCATAAATTCACTACCCTCTGAGTGAAGAAATGTTTCCTCAACTCTGTTCTAAAAGGCTGACCCTTAATTTTAAGATTGTGACCCCTGGTTATAGATTCTCCTACCAGGGGAAACAGTCCCTCAGTGTCTACTTTATACAGCCCTTTAAGAATCTTACATGTTTCAATAAGATCCCCCCTAATTCTTCTCTACTCTAGAGAATACAGCCCTAGTCTATTCAACCTATTCTCATAGGTCAGTCCCCTCATCCCAGGAACTAACCTAGTGAATCTAGGCTGCCAACCCTCCCGATGATTGCGAAAGCCTTCCGCTATTACATGCTCCCTTCCGACCTCCCGATCCCAGATAAATAACTTTCGCTTTTTTGTGTCAGCCTCACCCCCGCCACTGGTAAATGTCATCACGTCAGCCATGCAAACCCCCCCCCCCAACCCCACTGATCTCTACCTCTGCCAAACCCTCGGGGCCACCACTGCTCTCACAGCGCCCTCTGCTGGCGGCAAGGCTGCAGTGACACTATGGTGCTCAGCCCCCTGGAGGCGTGAGTGTGCATTATGCAGTGTGTGTCTGTGTGTCTGCTGTATATTAATATAAGGTCAGCTTAACCAGTGCTCCACATTAAATCTTTATTATAGGGGGCCCAGCTGGACCCTCAGATTTTTTCAAGGCGCCCAAGTGTGTTGTAGATCATAACTTTTTTTTTGCGCGCCCAACGTTAAACTTAAGGTGTCCTGTGTGCCTGTTAATGTCGAGTGTATTATCCCGCACCCGCCTTCGCGACCACATAACCCCCACCCTCGCCCGTCTCCACTGGCTCCCCATCCTCCAGAGGATCGAGTTCAAGATCCTCGTCCTCACCTTCAAGGCGTTACATGGCCTTGCCCCGCCCTACTTAACCGATCTACTCTCCCCCTATAAGCCCACCCGGACCCTCCGTTCAGCAGGTCTTGGCCTGCTCCAAGCCCCCCGCCCGAACCGCCCCACCATCGGAGGCCGGGCCTTCAGTTTCTCCGCTCCCACCCTGTGGAATTCCATCCCCCAATCCCTCCGTCTCGTTTCTTCCCTTTCCTCTTTCAAGGCCGGTTTGAAGACTTTCCTCTTCGACCGTGCCTTTTGTTCCACCCAGAACTTTTCGACCTCCCCTACGTGTTTCACCCCTCCCCGTGCACTCCCCTCCCAGCTCGGGTCACACGCCTCCTGTGCAGCGCCTTAGGACGTCCTCCCGACGTGAAAGGCGCGTTATAAGTGTAATTTGTTGTTGTTGTTGTTGAGCCCTGGCTTAACTATTGGCCGATACTGAAGTGATAGAGGCAATAACAAAATCCTTCCTGAAAATGTAACAAACCTTCCTGAAAAATTACTACAACCTTCCTGAAAATCTTCCTTGAAGGTTGGCAGCCCTGCCCCTCTAAGGCAAGTATGTCCTTTATTAAATAAGGAGACCAAAACTGCACACAATACTCTAGGTGCGGTCTCACCAGAGCCCTATACAGTTGCAGCAAGACTTCCCTATTCTTGTACTCTAAAACTTTTGAAATGAACGCTAGCATGCCGTTCGCCTTCTTAGTTGCTTGCTGCACCTGCAAACTAACTTTTTGAGACTGGTGTACAAGAACGCCCAAATCCCTTTGAATATTAACGCTATCTAACCTCTCCCCCTCTAGAAAAGAATCAATTTTTTTATTTTTGTTACCTAGGTGAATAATTTCACACTTGCCCACATTAAATTTCATCTGTCACCTACCTGCCCACTCCCCTAGCCTATATATATCTTGTTGCAATCTTTTTGCATCATCCTCAGAGCTCACTCTCCTGCCTAGTTTAGTGTCATCCGCGAATTTAGACACGTTACATTCAATGTCCTCGTCTAGATCATTGATGTAAATTGTAAATAGCTGAGGCCCAAGCATTGATCCTTGTGGCACTCCACTAGTTACATCCAGCGAATTCAAGAATGACCCGTTTATCCTTACTCTCTGTTTTCTACCAGTTAGCCACTCATCCATCCATGTTAATATGTTCCCATTAATCCCGTGTGCCTTGATCTTGTGCAACAGCCTTTTGTGTGGCACTTTATCAAATGCCTAAACACTTTAAGGATAAATCTGATCAATTTCAGTAACAATTTTTGCAGTCCCACAAATGGCAATCTCAATTAATTTGGAAATGTTTGGGCCAAGTCACAAGGGGGAAAATACCTTCCATTTTTGAATCATGTTTTGAGATATCAATATCCTCATGAACCAGCAGATGGGAAGTCAGTTTAACAAGCAACTGAAAGCCACCCCAGTACTGCACCAGAATGTCATCTTAGGCTATGAGTACAAGTCCCAATATAGGCTTAAACCCAAATCCTTCTGACCAAGAGTTACCATCTGAGCCACACCAAGATGTTGGAAATCGGGATATTTTATTAGACTTGTTTTACGTATGGAAACTGGTGAATAATGGATTATGATTGTGATCCGATATTCTTATCCCTTCTGTACAGATGACACTACAAACCTCGCCTGTTGACTACATTACCTCAATTCAGTTGTTCAATCGGACAAATACACTCTATTCACACAGGTTAGTAAAAGTTGTTTTTCTGATCTTCTGGACAAACGTGGAAAATGTACTCGTTTTAAATAAAATCGTTAAAAAAACATTAAAAATCCAAACCTTTGTTGACGCGCACAACACATAATCACTGTACTTTACAGTAAATCTTGTAAAAGTGTTCTGGAATGCCCTCCTAAGGTGAAAGGCATTACATCAAATGTAAGGATTATTATTATTTAGATGAACTAATTCATCAGAGCTTTCTCTGTGCATCTGGCACATAACTTTTAGCTTGACTTATACAGATGGCCTGTAGTAATGTTATGCACCTGGATGCTCCTGTAGGCACGGAGAATTCTGCACATCTTTCACCCCATTCCTACCAGGCTCCACTGGCTCCCTACTACAGAATTGATCAATTTTAAAATCCTCCCATTTGCCTAAAATTCACTTAATGCGATATTACCCCCCCACCCCCCCCCCTCTCCCATCTGCTTACATCCAATCCTCTACCTATGCTTTCGCTTGGCTGACTCTGGCCTTCTACATGTCCCTTGTCGCCTACAATCCACTCTCAGTAGTTGTGCTTTTAGCCAGTACTCCAGAGACTCTGCAACTCTTTACTTCAATCTCTCCATCTTGGCCTCTCCTTGTCTTGTCTTCAGATTGAACCTGAAGACCTTCCTCTTCACCCAGACTATGGTACCTACCCCCTCTCTCCCTGTCTCAGCATGATGCTCCACCGATGTTAAGTGCTCCAAGATAATACCCAGCAAGAAGTGCGCTGTATAAATGCAAGTTGTTTGTAATTAATTTGTTGTCTTCCTTTGTTATGTACATGATTGAAATCTCAACTAGTGAAGAGTTCAGTGTGCTATATTTCACTGATACAATTTTCTGTTTTTAGTTACCTAGGATTGGGACTGATGTCAGCAAGACTGGCAATCTTAGGAGGAGTTGAAAGTAAACCACGTAAGTAATCAATGATTATGCAGGACTTGTAAATAACTTCTATTTCCTGTAACTTTAAGGATATGTAAGTACTGTACTATAAAGGGGAACGCACCACCAAATGGTAGTTCCTGTTCATCGTGTCTTACCTGTGACAAGCAAGCATAGCAAAGACGTCCATCAACAGGTACCAAGTCAGAAGGAAACATATCTCATTAAAATTGACTTCAGGGTTTCCTGGGAGCTGAGAAAATAAAGGAATGTATGCTATTGTTGTAGGTCACAAATATCTAATCTGTTTGGAATGGAATGGAGCTCTATTCTGACACATGCCAAAACCCGTTGCTATGTTTTACGAGTATCCAAACCAGTACTGTAAGTTGAGTTCCACATACACATACCATTTTCACTTGGAAATTTGTATGGGATGAGGACTCACCCTGAAGGGATTCACTTGCTTACCTAATTCCAAAAAGCACAAAGTTGACAAGAACCGAGACAGCCCTAAGGAAGCGTTGCTAAAGGAGGATAGAATGAGGTCCATATTAGCCATTTGATCAGGGCTTTCTTCCCATGTTTGTTCAACCACTTTGGTTAGCTTATGAAAATGGAAACTATTCGTTTTATTTTTTAAATCATACAATTTGTTCCGTCAGCAGAAAAGCTGTAAATCTGTGCAGTTTATTTATTTAAAAATAGAGGTGGTTGTATGTCTCTAATAAAGTGGTTAGATACAGCACCAGATTGATACTCTAACACACGACTGAAAATTGTCATGAAGGTGTAACTGATTTACATTTTTGCAATCCCATCATCTTTGCTTTGTTAACTGACTTGCAGTTAAAGATGGACAGGAGCTTATCAGTGCCTGTTTAGCACCAGAATACAAAGGAGAATGGAAGCATGCAGAAATTGTTTACAAAATTAAAGGGCAGAAACCAGGTATGGATCTCTCTTTAAATATTCAATTTAATTATAAAGCCTCTAACCTCACTGATTTTAAGATAAGTTACCAATGTAAATTTGTACGTTTACAAAGTGATATGAAACTGCTGAAATATGTAAGTTCTTTTTACTCGCATTTTTATTATAAAAAAAGATGAGCACTTCTGTTCTGGCTGTCCTGGAGTAGAGAAGCAGACCACATACTATATATCAATATATCAGTGTTCAATGATGTGTACCTCAGTAGGATTTCAGTGTCAAATTTGTGTATAGCTTTATAGATACAATATAACTGCTAGATTTGACACCATACTACTATATATCACCAGCAGTGGACAGACCAGATTCCCCTAACCCCCTGAGCTATAGGCTTGCACTAACCGATATCTTATCAAAAGTCTTCATGCAGAACGGATGACAATTTTTTATTAATTGCCAGAAACATCTTCATGCACACATGAAACAGACTAGAAAGGTATTGTATAAATGTGTATTGTGTAGACCAGATTATTTTAATACGGTGCATAAGAGATGTACTTATACAACAACAAGATTACATTTATAGAGCATCCTTCACATCGGGAGGACATCCCAAGGCGCTGAAAAGTTGGGGTTCGGGACCCGAGCAAGATGGAGGGGCGGGTTAAGGGTGAGGGGTGGCAGAGAGGTGGGAGGGCACCTAAAGGTACGATTGAAAAGGTCTTGTGATTGCCCTCGAAGGAGACAAGGGAGGAAGCAAGGCAGAGGGACTTCCAGAGTGTGGGGGCAGAGAAGCTGAAATCTTGGCCACCAATGGTCAGGCAGGAGGCATGAAGCAGAATGTAGCCCACTGAATGGAGGGAGTGGGCAGATTGATAGCAGGTCAGAGAGATAGGAGAGCAAGGACAAGGATCTTAAATTCTATCCTCTGGCAGATGGGGAGCCAGTGAAGCTGGGTGGGAGTGATGGAGTTGCGGAGCCTGGTGCAGGAGAGGACACAAGCTTACAGAGTTTTGGATGATCTGCAGCTTGTGAAGGGAAGGGTTGGGAAGGCCAACGAGGAGGGAGTTTCACTTTTTATTGAAGTAAGATTAAAATTGTATGTGAAGACCGTGTGCCAACTCTTGTTCTGTATGTTGCAGGACAGCCTCTATATGATTCATGTCGTGCCAGGATAGAAAAACTACTTTACAAAAAACTACACAAACCAGCAGAAGTGAAGAATTTATCGTTTTATGCATTCTCCTACTACTATAACAAGGCAGTTGATGCTGGACTTGTTGGTAAGTGCTGAAGTAGGCCATGATCTAAGATTCCACCCTCTAATTAATGTGTTTACTCATTATGTGGAGCTCCTGTGGCTTAGTGGTTAGAGCACTTGTCTTGCAAGCTGGGGAGACCTGTGTTCGAATCCAGGCAGGTCAGGGCGAAACCTTGGGCAAGTTTCCTTACTCCACACGCCTAATAATAATCCCTCCCCCAAAAACCCACAATAATAAAATTGGTCATTTCAATCCACGACTGTTTGTGGGGACACTGCTGTGAGCAATTGACTGCTGTGATTCGCCCACAAATACACTGTCAATTCACTTTATGCTGTGAAGCGCTTTGGGATGTCGATAAGATGTGAAAAGCTCTATATCAAATGCAAGGATTATTATTATTATGTGGTTCAGTTCTATTGGTGCTGATATCCCAACTATCTCTCCCAAACTTCTGTGATCCTGGAGAGTGTCAGTTTCCTATTTTATTGACCATGGAGCCTTTACATTTGATCTCAATCCTATTGCCTGATGTGAACTTTACAAAGTATAATTTATCTCATTTCAGGAGCAGGAACTTTGGTTGATTGCTCCTCTTCTCAGCACCCTCCCCCGCCCCACAAACAAAAACAACTGGAACCACTGAGGTCAATAGTATCTCCACAATTGTTGTTGCACGACCCTCCCTGAAGGGCACTGGTAATGGCCAGTCAGCATGACTTGGGAGAGCCAGACCGGTCACTGGGCAAGGATTCTTCCCAATCATCTTCTATTAAACCTGTAAGACAAAGCCCTGCCAGACTAGGGTAGTCCCATTTGGACAAGCAGTGAGAGTGGTACCATCTCAAGGAGTTGAAACACATTGAGGCCTATGGTCAGACGCCAAGAAATCTGCATCCTTAATTTGACAAGGAAATGAAAATGACTTGTCTACAGCTGTTTTCCCATGTGAATAAAAAAACGTTTCAATACAGGTATCCCTCCCCAACCACGGGGGATATGTTCCTGAAAACCCCCGTGATTAGTAAAACCACAGTTGGCAAATACAAGGCCTTAGGCAGGGGTTAGGTGGAGTAAATTGCTTGTTCTTTTACTAAACAAAAAAAAACACAATAACCTAACAAAAACAAAATAGAAGGAACACATTATAAATATAACTACTGTACCTTTTTATAATTCATTATATGATAAATAACAGACAATGTTTGTACAGATCCTGATTTATGAAACTCCTTTTCCCAGATGAAGAGAAAGGTGGCACTATCAAACTGCAGGATTATGAAACAGCAGCCAAACAGGGTAAGAAAGCTGTTTAAAACCAGGGCTTTTCTGTTGACTGATTTATTCCAAGAAATCCAGCTGGTTATTATTGCCAAAAATGCAAAATACTGCAGATGCTGGAAATCTGAACCAGAAATCGCTGGGAATACTCAGCAGGTCAGGCAGTATCTATGAAGAAAGGAAAAGTGAGTCAACATTTCGGGTCCACAGCACTTTGTCAGAACTCAAATTATTAAAGCTATAATTTCTCCCTGTCTCCTATCCAACAGTCCCTCAACTAAAATTGATCATTCACTTCACAGCTGTTTGTGAGCCACTGCTGTGTGCAAATTGGCTATTGCAATATGTAGTCACTACAATTCACAGTAAATCAGAATGCTTCGAGATGCCCTTGATAGGTTGCTATATCAAATGCAAGGAATATTATTACAGTGAGAATACTTTTTCAGCTAGTATGATATTGGGGGAGTGTCCCAAAAAATCTAATGCACAGCGTGGTAGTGCGGTGTGGTGAAGAACTGTACGATAAACAACTGAATTTTTGGGATATATCGGGAGAAAGGAAAAATGGAAAATCAGATTTTGTACTTGTTTGCCAAAGGTTTGTTTGTTTGCCAAACTAATCTGTGGTGCAAAATACATTTTAAAAATAATATATTTTCTAAAAAAGTTTGGGCTTTACAAAATAGGCTTTGATGTCATATCTCTTATTTTTCTGCCACTGAATTAATTCCAATGATATAGTCTATTGTTTGTGTCTACCATATTGAAAAGGAGGAACTTTTAGTATGTCAATTTCTAACAATAAATTGGAATTCCACTCCCAACAGAACCCACTTTTGGAGTGAAGTTCCTTCTAGCTGGTAGTTCCAATAATCAGAAGGAGTCTTGAATTTACCAGTGAATCCTGTTAGAAATTACTATATGCATTTGTTAGACAAAACTTGCAAGGTTGACAATACAAATACAGTATTGTTATGGAGTTCAACTCCACAGTTGAATTTGTGTTAACTTTAGATATAAGCCATGTGATCTAACATGATCTCTGTTTTGGTTTAGTATGCCAGAGAATGGAATCTGGTTCAACAGAAAAACCATTTCTCTGCATGGACCTTGCATACATAACTGTACTGTTGGAAGAACTTGGTTTCCAGAAAGATGGTGTTATTAAGGTAACATCATCCTGGTTGTTTTGTTAAAATTCTGCTTTTATTCACTAACGTTGAAAATGACATTTGTCTAAATGTGTGCTTGTGTGGCTTTTTTTTTCGCAGCTTGCAAGAAAAGTAGACAATGTGGAAGCCAGCTGGGCCCTGGGAGCTAGTTTGCACTACATTGACTCCTTTTAGCAAACATGGATGTAAAAACAAGGTGTTGTTTACATAATAATGAGACCGCAATACCATGTCGGAATATGTTGTTTTGCCCTTTGTGGAAAGAAAAGTTGATTCATTGGTAGAACCATAAGATCTTCACCATAAGGGTTGTAACAATTTCACATTCGTGCCAAAATATTTTCACAATTTTTTTAAACACAAAAAATCATTAACGTTAAATGTGATTAAATAATATCTATTATTTTATATAACATTGCCAAAAATGAAGAGCTGAGCAATATGTTATAGGTGCAATACTTACTTAAAGGCTTATTTGACAAATGTTTATAGATGGCAACAATGTAAGCGAATTTTAAGAGACGTTAAATACTTTTATACCAAATGTATGGAGTAGAATCTACATAACAGTAGGACTGGAACTGTTCTTCACAAGCCATTTATAACAAATCAATTAAGATTTTGCTTTTTAATCGGAGGGTTCTGATTGCTAATATCATGAAATTATGAAACTTTGAAGTCCTTTTAGATAATTGTTTGGGTCAATGTCTGTCTATCCTTTATTTCCGGATTTTGATTTGATATAACAGGAAACGGTTAACTGGTCTGTCGGGCCCATTTGCCTCAGAGCTCACACAAAACCTACCCGATCATTGATTTCCACCTCACCCACAAGCTATTAAGGGAAATCTCTGCTGACTCTCCAAACGTAATGAAGAGAATGCTCAAATATTCCTCAAACCTTGCATCTTCACAGCACCAAAAATCCTTGTTGACATCGCAATAATTTGTTCTGCTTACTACATCAATGGATAATATTATTCATTTTCACATATACAGTTTTATAAGAATTTCACCAAGGTAGCTTTTGTTATGAATCTATTCCACATCTCCACTGCTTTACAGAAAAGTAATTCAGATTTTGAGTCCTGCTTTGAGGTTTTCTCATTTTAATCTGTGCTTCTAGTTCTGTCCTTAAGGACTAAATCAAGTAGTCTGCTTTAAAATAAGCTCATATGTGCATTTCATCATTTTAAAGACCTTGTTTGCTTACCTCTATTTTCAATTGTTTTCTTTTAACCTCAAAATATTTTCTGATTAATTCAGCTTTGAAGTCCCACTTTGTAATCAAAAATGTAAATCCTGGAATAATCCTTCCAGGTTTTCTCCAATTTCTTACCGACACTTCTAGAATGTGTTTAAACGTACGCACAAATGTAGCTTGACCAGTCATCAAAACACAAATGTTTTCTATCTACAGTATTTTGATTATAGTTAAATGACCTCAAAATACATTTGATTCACATTGACCGGAAACCTTTAGTGAATGATCAATAATCGCATCCGAATCCCTTTCCTGCTTTGCTGCTCATGGACAAGTTTATTTTCTACAAGTTTAAGGTTTCATATTTGAATATGCTTACCTTGGATTTGCCTATATTAAAATCCAACATTCCTGAGCCCACATGTTCATATTGCCTTTTATCCTCATCAGTCACCCAGTTTGGTACAAGTTAGATTTATTACATGTTCCCTCAAGCGATTTTTTTTAGAGTAATATACTTTATGTTCTCTAGATGGAGCTGTGTAAATTTTTTATGCCTAATGCTGAGACCATTTTCATCTAACTTGTTATTTTACTCCCAAATCCATGAGCTTTAACTTTAAGAAGTGTGTTCTTCCCATAAAAATACTGATTTAAGTCTATGATTCAATCTTCCTTCTGATTAATGCAATGTAATTAGTAACCGGAATGTTCAATAATCTAGTGACCCAGCAGCAACTGTACAAGATGACATCCCATACATCTGTTCATGCGAAATCTTATTATATAATATTTCCTGTTACATTTTTAACCACTTGTATATGGAGCTTGAAGCTGTGGTAATGTATTATTTTTTCCAAAAAAAGTTGAAAGCACACGTTTGGGAAGGAGTCCTTTTCATCCCTACAAAGTAGGGTGAACAAAGTAATGGCATTGAGAACCTGACTGAAGACTAGTGAAGATGAACTGGGTTAACTGCTTTGTAGGTTTGAGATTTTTTATTTGTGCTGCAGAATTTCCGGTTCAACAGGCAACAGCATAAATTATTTAATTGTTTGTACTGAATCATTTGGGCTTTTCTGTTGACTTGTAAACTTAATGGTTAAGTTTGTGTTCCGATTCACTGCCTAGATATGTCAAGGGAGTTTTCAATAATGTACAATTGGTTTATTTAAAATTGCAATTGGTAATAAAATGTATAGGATATACAAAATTGATTTGGGTTACATATTTCACATTTCATTCTCTGAAGCGCTCTGAGACGTCTAGAGGACGTGAAAAGTGCCATATCAAACGCAAGGATTATTATAATTCTCAGCATGTAATTTTCAAAACACAAGTGTAACACTGCAATGTATCCACTCTCCCTCCTATTAAATAGCCAGTTGACATTACAAACATGCATATGAAATTTATATATTTCAAAACAAACATCTACTCCAAACAAAAATAGTATAACTCTAACAATACTTAATACAATAACTTGCATTTAATATAGCAACCGTACACCAGGCAGAGTCTCGGATCGCTTACAAATACAGTAGAACCTTGATAATTCAGGCAATTGACTATTCAGGTCCCCTTTCCGATTTATGTCTACCTTTAAAGAAAGAATGCAATGTAATCAGGTGAGACTTCATGTTTGACTACAAGATTGTAGTTTTATTACAAGCCCAACCTACTTTCATTTTAAAATATTTCCACAACTGATGCCAAAATACAAGCTCACTGCATTTTTGTTTGGAAGGCAAGCAATACTCGTCAAACAAATTTGTTTCTACTTTTTGTTTCATGGCGATATTAAGCAATCCAGCACAAACTAACAAGTGTAAAGTTTGCCAACTCTCCATATAGTTACAGTACATAAAGACCAGAGTAAAGAGTAGAAAATGAGGACTGAAGAACATTTCTTGTTTCGTCCTTCATTCTCCACCCCCCCACCACCACCAGGAATGCGCAGACACCCCCTAGCTTTTAATATTTTTAGTTTGTGTCCCTGTGTTGTCAATGATTCTTATTGTATGTTAATGAGACCAGTGGACAGGAAATGATATTAGGCAAATTTCTGGGCTGAGAGAGTGGTAGAGTTGGGCAATGTTTTGGAGGTGGGGAAAGGCAGAGCGGGTCATGACACGGATGTGGGGTATGAAGGACAGCTGAGGGTCGAACAGGACTCATGGTTGATAATATTGGAGGCATTCCCAACCAAAATGGAACAAATAAATCAACTGCTCAACTTGCCTAAGAGTTTCCTAATCAAGAAACTTTTTTTATTTCCATAAGAGAGGAACAAATTCAAATTCTAAAAGTCCATACTCCAGGTACAAAAACACACACAAAAAAACCCACTGATATTAGTGTATTTAAATGTGATGGCTAGTGTATTGACACTTCCTGTAACATTTTGTCAGCTATATTGAATTAGTCCAGTAGTGGTACAGTACACAGACATATATATACACACACACTTGAGGCAAAATTACAGGAAGGAGTTACACCAGTCTTTTAAACATGTAAAGCATTGTCCAGCTTGTTTGGCGTTCGCTCCACATGCATCTTTCAGCCAGTCTTTAAATAACTCCTCATCCTTTCTCAGAACAAGGAATTGGCCCAATACTACATATGCCTGAAACACAAAAAAAAATCACAATTTCAGCATAAAGATGTACATTATTTCTGAACAGTTCATTTTACAAAACATAATACTGTAATGTTTTAAGCGAACTAAAAACAATGCAGTACTATCTAATTGTTATTAACAATATATACAGTAATTGTGTAGAAACGCGTTTCCCACTGTTCAAGGATAACACCATGTTACACAACACTTATTTCCCTACAAAACACAACCATAAGGATATTAATTATTTGTTACCTTATCAAATCCCTGCTCTTCCAGTTTCCTTCCAAGTGTTGACCCAATACCAGCCAGGGCAGAAACAGGCTTGTTCCCCATAGGCTCAGAAACAAAATTCCTGTGCTTGTATGATGTTGAAGTCATTGTGGTACCTCTAATCTATTGAATGAACAGCAAAAAAACATTTATACAATATCTGTGAAAAGTTGTACCCACGTTTTTAAAACTACAAATTGGCTGCATATCTTCCTTGTCAAATATTTCCTCACACAAAGTGTATTTAGCCTCTGGAGGAATAATAAAATATAAAACTTTAATTAAATTCACATTTCATGGAGGGAGAATGTGTTAAGGAATGTTACTTTACATCATAATTGTCTATTTTGGTCCCCAAAAATCATATTCCATTGAACAAGATTGCTGGATCAAAGATCAAAGCCACAACTTTCACAGCTCCCATTTTTACTTCAAATGAATGCAACAAAGACCAATTATAAAAGTTGTTTGGTCTTAATACAATTGGTTACACAGCAATAATTGGCAGCAAATGTAAACTGGTTATATTTATTTGCAGTGTGGGATATCCTCAAATGCTTTACTTGCAAAAATAGTCCACCAACAATTTATGTTGATCAGTTTTAATACTAAAATTAATACAGTAGTAGTTAATCTGTAATGTTTCCTTTTATATCAAAGAGTAAACTATCAAATAATTCATGAAAAGCTTTTAAATCTTTATTGGTATTAAATTATGTAATGCTTTATAAATACAACAACTTGTACTTATATAGCACCCTCCATGAAGGGTAGCGTCTCAGAGCCCTTATTTATAAATCCCCTGCCTCTTCTCTTTCAAGGTACAAATTATGAAAACTAACGGCGCATCTCAAACTTGCCCTTCATCTCAAAAGTGCTAGCCTGCATTGCTGCCAACTAACTTCACTTACACCTTTAACTTTACTCCCGATACGAGCCCCTCCAGTTTAATTTCCAAGAATTGAGACAACTTTCATCAAAGTCACAAATCTCCTCTCTACCTCCTCCCTCCCCTCTCTACCTCCTCTTGAAGCTCTTGTGGCCATTGGACCCCAGACACCAGCCCCCAAACACTAGCCCCCCCCGCCAATCCCCAGACACCCCCCCCCCTCCCCCCAATCCCCAGACACCCCCCCACCCCACCCCCAGATCCAGCTCCCCACAGAAACAGTTCCCCCCACATCCCAGCCCCCCGCCAGACACCACCTCTCCCCAGATCCCAACCCCCCCCCAGACAACAGCCCCACCCCCTCCAGACACCAGCAGCCCCCCAGACACCAGCCCCTCCCCCAGACACCAGCCCCCCCCCCAGACACCAGCCCCCCCCCCAGACACCAGCCCCCTCCCCCCAGACACCAGCCCCCCCCCAGACACCAGCCCCCCCCCCCAGACACCAGCCCCCCCCCCCCAGACACCAGCCCCCCCCCAGACACCAGCCCCCCCCCCCGACACCAGCCCCCCCCCCAGACACCAGCCCCCCCCCCCAGACACCAGCCCCTCCCCCAGACACCAGCCCCTCCCCCAGACACCAGCCCCTCCCCCAGACACCAGCCCCCCCCCCCAGACACCAGCCCCCTCCCCTCCAGACACCAGCCCCCTCCCCTCCAGACACCAGCCCCTCCCCCAGACACCAGCCCCCCCCCCAGACACCAGCCCCCACCCCCAGACACCAGCCCCTCCCCCAGACAGCAGCTCCCCCCCTCCAGACACCAGCCCCCCCCCCCAGACACCAGCCCCTCCCCCAGACACCAGCCCCCCCCCCCCAGACACCAGCCCCCACCCCCAGACACCAGCCCCTCCCCCAGACAGCAGCTCCCCCCCTCCAGACACCAGCCCCCCCCCCAGACACCAGCCCCCCCCCCCAGACACCAGCCCCCCCCAGACACCAGCCCCCCCCAGACACCAGCCCCCCCCAGACACCAGCCCCCCCCAGACACCAGCCAGCCCCCCCTTCCCCAGACACCAGCCCCCCCCCCCCCAGACACCAGCCCCTCCCCCAGACACCAGCCCCCCCCCCCCAGACACCAGCCCCCACCCCCAGACACCAGCCCCTCCCCCAGACAGCAGCTCCCCCCCTCCAGACACCAGCCCCCCCCCCAGACACCAGCCCCCCCCCCCAGACACCAGCCCCCCCCCCGACACCAGCCCCCCCCCCCAGACACCAGCCCCCCCCCCCAGACACCAGCCCCCCCCCCCCAGACACCAGCCCCCTCCCCCCAGACACCAGCCCCCTCCCCCCAGACACCAGCCCCCCCTCCCCCAGACACTAGCCCCCCCTCCCCCAGACACCAGCCCCCCACCCCCCCCAGACACCAGCCCCCCCCCAGACACCTGCCCCCCCCCAGACACCAGCCACACCCCCAGACAGCAGCCCCCCCCCCCAGACAGCAGCCCCCTCCCCACAGTCACCAGCCCCCACCCCCCAGACACCAGCCCCCCACCCCCCAGACACCAGCCCCCCACCCCCCAGACACCAGCCCCCCACCCCCCAGACACCAGCCCCCCACCCCCCAGACACCAGCCCCCCACCCCCCAGACACCAGCCCCCCACCCCCCAGACACCAGCCCCCCACCCCCCAGACACCAGCCCCCCACCCCCCAGACACCAGCCCCCCCCCCCCCAGACACCAGCCCCCCCCCCCCAGCCCCCCAGCCCCCCAGACACCAGCCCCCCCCCCAGACACCAGCCACCCCCCCCCCAGACACCAGCCCCCCCCCCCAGACACCAGCCCCCCCCCCCCCAGACACCAGCCCCCCCCCCAGACACAAGCCCCCCCCACCCCCAGACACCAGCCCCCCCCCAGACACCAGCCACACCCACAGACACCAGCCCCCCACCCACCCCCAGACACCAGCCACACCCCCAGACACCAGCCCCCCCCCCAGACACCAGACCCCCCAGACACCAGCCCACCCCAGACACCAGCCCCCCCCCCCACAGACACCAGCCCCCCCCCCCACAGACACCAGCCCCCCACCCCCCAGACACCAGCCCTCCCTCCCCCCCAGACACCAGCCCCCCCCCCCAGACACCAGCCCCCCCCCCCCCAGACACCAGCCCCCCCCCCAGACACCAGCCCCCCCCCCCCAGACACCAGCCCCCCCCCCCCAAGACACCAGCCCCCCCCCCCCCAAGACACCAGCCCCCCCCCCCCCAAGACACCAGCCCCCCCCCCAGACACCAACCCCCCCCCCAGACACCAGCCCCCCCCCCCCCCAGACACCAGCCCCCCCCCCCAGACACCAGCCCCCCCCCCCAGACACCAGCCCCCCCCCCAGACACCAGCCCCCCCCCCCAGACACCAGCCCCCCCTCCCCCAGACACCAGCCCCCCCCAGACACCAGCCCCCCCCAGACACCAGCCAGCCCCCCAGACACCAGCCCCCCCCCCCAGACACCAGCCCCCCCCAGACACCAGCCCCCCCCAGACACCAGCCCCCCCCAGACACCAGCCCCCCCCAGACACCAGCCAGCCCCCCCTTCCCCAGACACCAGCCCCCCCCCCCCCAGACCCCAGACACCAGCCCCCCCCAGACACCAGCCCCCCCCAGACACCAGCCCCCCCCAGACACCAGCCCCCCCCAGACACCAGCCCCCCCCAGACACCAGCCCCCCCCAGACACCAGCCCCCCCCAGACACCAGCCCCCCCCCCAGACACCAGCCCCCCCCCCCCAGACACCAGCCCCTCCCAGGCCAGTCCCCAGCTTCCACCGCTCAGTCAATGGGCCGGGAGGTGATGCGGCCGGGCCTCCCGCTGCAGCGCAACCTCACCGATGCCCCTGATAAGGATAGTCCAACCTGAACCGACAGTTTCAAACCAAACCAGCGGCAGCGAGGACGACAGCACCGCCGCCATCTTACCGCCATGTGACTCCCGCTCTCCCGCCACCAGCTGACACCACGTGACTCAGCTCGCACGTCACCACCTGACACCACGTGACTCCGCCCGCCCGCCCGCCCGTCGCCAGCTGACAGCACGTGAGTCCCATCTCCCACCACCATTGGTGGGTAGGCCTTCAGTCCCTCACTCTCTGGCTGGTGGTGACATCATCCACAGAACACGAGGTCAACTTCCACATGTATGTGGATGACGTCTTTCTGCCTCTCCCCTCAACTCCAGGACCATTGTCTACCCTGCTTGTCGGCCTTCCCAATTCCTCCCTCCACAGGCTGCAGATAATCCAGAACTCTGCAGCCCATGTCCTCTATCACTCCCAAGCTTCATGACCCGCATCTCCCCCCATTTTCACCTGACTCCATTGGCTCCCCATCATCCAGATGTTTCCAGATCCCGGTCCTCACATTCAAAGCCCTTCATGGTTTCGCCCTACCCTACCTCTGCGACCTCCTAACCCCCTACCAACCTGCCTGCCCCCCTCTGCTCAGTAGGCTCCAGCCTGCTCCAAGTCCCCTGACCCACCCGCCCCATCATTGGCAGGCGAGCCTCCAGCCACTCTGCCCCCAACCTCCGGGACTCCATTCCGCAGTCCCTTCCCCCAATCACTCACTCCCCCCCCCACCCCAATCACTCACTCTCCCCCCCCCACCCCAATCACTCACTCCCCCCCCCACCCCAATCACTCACTTCCCCCCCCCACCCCATCACTCACTCTCCCCCCACCCCATCACTCACTTCCCCCCCACCCCAATCACTCACTCTCCCCCCACCCCCATCACTCACTCTCCCCCCACCCCCATCACTCACTCTCCCCCCACCCCCATCACTCACTCTCCCCCCACCCCCATCACTCACTCTCCCCCCCCCCCATCACTCACTCTCCCCCCCCAATCACTCACTCCCCCCCCCCCAATCACTCACTCCCCCCCCCCCCCCAATCACTCACTCCCCCCCCTCCCCCAATCACTCACTCCCCCCCTCTCCCCCCAATCACTCCCCCCCCTCCCCCAATCACTCCCCCCCCTCCCCCAATCACTCCCCCCCCCCCTCCCCAATCACTCCCCCCCCTCCCCCAATCACTCCCCCCCCTCCCCCAATCACTCCCCCCCCTCCCCCAATCACTCCCCCCCCCCTCCCCCCAATCACTCCCCCCCCCCCTCCCCCAATCACTCCCCCCCCCCCTCCCCCCAATCACTCCCCCCCTCCCCCCAATCACTCCCCCCCCCTCCCCCCAATCACTCCCCCCCCCCCCTCCCCCCAATCACCCCCCCCCCCTCCCCCCAATCACTCCCCCCCCTCTCCCCCCAATCACTCCCCCCCCCCCCCTCCCCCAATCAATCCCCCCCCCTCCCCCAATCACTCCCCCCCCCCCAATCACTCCCCCCCCCCAATCACTCCCCCCCCCCCACCCCCAATCACTCCCCTCCCTCCCTCAATCACTCCCCCTCCCCTCCCCCAATCACTCCCCTCCCCACCTCCCCCCAATCACTCCCTCCCCCCCCTCCCCCAATCACTCGCCCCCCTCCCCCCCCCCTCCCCCAATCACTCCCCCCCCCACCCCCAATCACTCCCCCCCCCCCCAATCACTCCCCCCCCCCTCCCCCAATCACTCCCCCCCCCCCCCCCCCAATCACTCCCCCCCCCCTCCCCCAATCACTCCCTCCCCCCCCCTCCCCCAATCACTCCCTCCCCCCCTCCCCCAATCACTCTCCCCCCTCCCCCAATCACTCCCCCCCCCCCTCCCCCAATCACTCCCCCCCCCCCTCCCCCAATCACTCCCCCCCCCTCCCCCAATCACTCCCCCCCCCCCTCCCCCAATCACTCCCCCCCCCCTCCCCCAATCACTCCCACCCCCCCTCCCCCAATCACTCCCCCCCCACCCCCCCCCCAATCACTCCCACCCCCTCCCCCAATCACTCCCCCCCACCCTCCCCCCAATCACTCCCCCCCCCCTTCCCCAATCACTCCCCCCCCCCTCCCCAATCACTCACCCCCCCCCTCCCCCAATCACTCCCCCCCACCCCCCCCCAATCACTCCCCCCCCTCCCCCAATCACTCCCCCCCACCCTCCCCCAATCACTCCCCTCCCCCCCCCTCCCCCAATCACTCCCTCCCCCCCCCTCCCCCAATCACTCCCCCCCCCCCCACCCCCAATCACTCTCCCCCCCTCCCCCAATCACTCCCCCCCCCCCCTCCCCCAATCACTCCCCCCCACCCTCCCCCAATCACTCCCCCCCCCTCCCCCAATCACTCCCCCCCCCTCCCCCAATCACTCCCCCCCCTCCCCCAATCACTCCCCCCCACCCTCCCCCAATCACTCCCCCCCCCCCCAATCACTCCCCCCCCCCCTCCCCCAATCACTCACCCCCCCCCCTCCCCCAATCACTCCCCCCCCCCCTCCCCCAATCACTCCCCCCCCCTCCCCCAATCACTCCCCTCCCCCCTCCCCCAATCACTCCCCCTCCCCTCCCCCCCCCTCCCCATTCACTCCCCCCCCTCCCCAATCACTCCCCCCCCCCTCCCCCAATCACTCCCCCCCCCTCCCCCAATCACTCCCCCCCCCTCCCCCAATCACTCCCCCCCCCTCCCCCAATCACTCCCCCCCCCTCCCCCAATCACTCCCCCCCCCTCCCCCAATCACTCCCCCCCCTCCCCAATCACTCCCCCCCCCTCCCCCAATCACTCCCCCCCCCCTCCCCCAATCACTCCCCCCCCCCTCCCCCAATCACTCCCCCCCCCCTCCCCCAATCACTCCCCCCCCCCTCCCCCAATCACTCCCCCCCCCTCCCCCAATCACTCCCCCCCCCCTCCCCCAATCACTCCCCCCCCCCTCCCCCAATCACTCCCCCCCCCCCCTCCCCCAATCACTCCCCCCCCCCCTCCCCCCAATCACTCCCCCCCCCCCTCCCCCAATCACTCCCCCCCCCCCTCCCCCAATCACTCCCCCCCCCTCCCCCAATCACTCCCCCCCCCCTCCCCCAATCACTCCCCCCCCCCTCCCCCAATCACTCCCCCCCACCCTCCCCCAATCACTCCCCCCCCCCCCTCCCCCAATCACTCCCCCTCCCCCCCCTCCCCCCTCCCCCAATCACTCCCCCCCCCTCCCCCAATCACCCCCCCCCCTCCCCTCCCCCAATCACTCCCCACCCCCCCCCTCCCCCAATCACTCTCCCCCCCCCCTCCCCAATCACTCCCCCCCCCTCCCCCAATCACTCCCCCCCCCCCTCCCCCAATCACTCCCACTCCCCCCCCCCTCCCCCAATCACTCCCCCCCACCCTCCCCCAATCACTCCCCCCCACCCTCCCCCAATCACTCCCCCCCCCTCCCCCAATCACTCCCCCCCCCCCCTCCCCCAATCACTCCCCCCCCCCTCCCCCAATCATTCCCCCCCCCCTCCCCCAATCACTCCCCCCCCCCCTCCCCCAATCACTCCCCCCCCCCTCCCCCAATCACTCCCCCCCCCCTCCCCCAATCACTCCCCCCCCTCCCCCTCCCCCAATCACTCCCCCCCCCCCCTCCCCCAATCACTCCCCCCCCCCTCCCCCAATCACTCCCCCCCCCCCTCCCCCAATCACTCTCCCCCCACCCTCCCCCAATCACTCCCCCCCCCTCCTCAATCACTCCCCCCCCCTCCCCCAATCACTCCGCCCCCCCCTCCACCCCAATCTCTCCCCCCCACCCTCCCCCCCACCCTCCCCCAATCACTCCCCCCCACCCTCCCCCCCACCCTCCCCCCACCCTCCCCCAATCACTCCCCCCCCCTCCCCCAATCACTCCCCCCCACCCTCCCCCAATCACTCCCCCCCACCCTCCCCCAATCACTCCCTCCCCACCCTCCCCCAATCACTCCCCCCCACCCTCCCCCAATCACTCCCCCCCACCCTCCCCCAATCACTCCCCCTCCCCCCCCCTCCCCCCAATCACTCCCCCCCCCTCCCCCAATCACTCCCCCCCCCTCCCCCAATCACTCCCCCCCCCCCTCCCCCAATCACTCCCCCCCCCTCCCCCAATCACTCCCCCCCCCTCCCCAATCACTCCCCCCCCCTCCCCCAATCACTCCCCCCCTCCCCCAATCACTCCCCCCA
>CM068744.1:101220108-101527078 GCA_035084275.1 Hydrolagus colliei | reverse complement strand
TCCCCCCCTCTCTCTCTCTCTGCCTACAATAACTCCCTCTCTGCCTGTCTATTAACCACCCCCCCCCTCTCTCTCTCTCTGCCTACAATAACTCCCTCTCTGCCTGTCTATTAACCCCTCTCTCTCTCTCTCTGCCTACAATAACTCCCTCTCTGCCTGTCTATTAACCCCCCTCTCTCTCTCTCTCTCTGCCTACAATAACTCCCTCTCTGCCTGTCTATTAACCCCCCCCTCTCTCTCTGCCTACAATAACTCCCTCTCTGCCTGTCTATTAACCCCCCTCTCTCTCTCTCTCTCTGCCTACAATAACTCCCTCTCTGCCTGTCTATTAACCCCCCTCTCTCTCTCTCTCTCTGCCTACAATAACTCCCTCTCTGCCTGTCTATTAACCCCCCCTCTCTCTCTCTGCCTACAATAACTCCCTCTCTGCCTGTCTATTAACCCCCCCCCCCCCCCCCCCCTCTCTCTCTCTGCCTGCATTAACTCCTGGTCTCTGCCTGTCTATTAACCCTCTCTCTCTCTGCCTGCATTAACTCCTGGTCTCTGCCTGTCTATTAACCCCCTCTCTCTCTCTCTCTCTGCCTACAATAACTCCCTCTCTGCCTGTCTATTAACCCTCTCTCTCTCTGCCTACAATAACCCCTTCTCTGCCTGTCTATTAACCCCCCCCCCTCTCTCTCTCTCTCTCTGTGTGTCTGTATTATTAACCCTCTCTCTCCGCCTACAATAACACACTCACTCTCTCTCTCTCTGTGCCTGCATTAACTCCTGCCCTGCCTGGAATAACTCCAGCTCTCTCTCTCTCCAGCATTGTGCACATTTAGCCACTCGTCATATGCGGTCGATTTGAACCCAGCAGCGACCTTCAGGGTTAGACAAACTTTGTGAACCCACTCTCCATCCCTTATTAATGCATCTACTTCCTGATTTATAGACAAGCAACTGTTCTGGGTGGGGGGCGGGGGAGAGAGGAAGTGCCCCCCCCTCCCCCCCCCACCCGCTGAAGGCAATCTGCCACAATTTCTGCTTGTATGATTGGGTTTGAAAGCGTTTCCTTATTGTGCAGTATTTAGTCTGTGGCAGGCAATGGTGTTCTACAGATTCCTGGCTTCTCCCAAACCGTGGCGGAGGAATTTATTTCCTTGTTTGCCATCGAAACACGTCTGCAGTTCCACAACCACGACAACAAACAACTTCGATTGACACAGAGCCCTCTTCTCATCCGCGCCGGATAGCGCTTGGCGATAACGGGGCAGTGGGGGGGCAGAAAGGCGACTGGTGGCGCGGTCGAAGAGAAAGGGTCTTTTAGCTGAGACCCGAGACTGGGACGATTGGTGGGGAGGCGAGGAGAAGCGAGTGAGGAAGGGAGCTCCGGAGCCTCGGGGCGTAATGGCTGAAAGCGATTCTAGCGCAAAACGTTGTTAATTGGCAGCGCAGATGTCTTGGTGTCGAGAAAGAGAGGGAGCGATACTCGCAGTGTTTAAGATGCGATGCATATTTGAACCTCGGCTTTGTGAGGCGAGGTGGGATCCGCTTACTGGGGTGGGTCAGAGTTATCATGGCTTGGGGACAGCAGGAAAGTGAGAAAATAAAAGAGCCTTTGTTTGCTCTAAAATACCAGTTGATTTTAGCCTAAGCACCGGTGTAACTATAGTCCCCCATCTGGGGGTAGGAAGAGGGAAAGAGGCAGTATTTGCTTCTGCTTCCTGCCCATTCAACCCTCAGGTTGTGTATGTTATCAGAGTTAACTGAACCCTCCCCTCTTTGCTTTTTCGTCTGCGCCCACAACATACACAGTGAATCCATTTCACAGTCAATCCTGTGAAACGCTTTGAGACCTTTCAACGATATCATTAGTGGTATATCAAATGCACAAATTATTATATCTTCACCTCCCCCCCCCCCTCCCCCACCTCTCAACAAGGTCGGAATAGTTTATTGTTTTTTTTGATTCAGTATACAGTACACACACATGAAAAAAAAATCTTGTGTGAGGGTATTTGGCAAGTTGTCCACTCTGAGATGAGTCAGCACTTTTGTGCTGAACTTTTTATTTGTTTAGAAGATCTGAGTGCTGGTAAAACCGTGTGTGGGAGTGAGGTGAGTCTGCCCCATCAGAGTGGAGGAACTGAATTAGAATAGAAGATTGTAGCAGTTAACTTGAGAGATCCTCGACTCTGAATTTTTCCAAACCAGACGCCACTTAACAAAACTGCATTAAGCTGGAAAGAAATAACAATCTTAGTTGATGGTTCTGTGTTGCCGTAAAAACCTGTCCTTCAACAAAACAAACTACTATATTCAGGAACATCGTTTTGGAAGTTCACGTATTTTTGATAAATAACAAATAAATAAAGAACCCTGATTGACATTATTGTACCTGTTGTTGAGGTGAGATTCCTTCTTTCAACCATTCTCTTAATTTTCCCTGACTTGTGAGCAACCTCCTGAAAGAAGCTGCAAACACAGTTCTTTGGTGACCTAGCCTTTTCTTGTTTCCCCCCCACCCTTCACCCCAATCCATGGTTCCCCTTCCAAGCGCCGGCGTGGAGGGCACTATATAAATCGAAATTGTTGTTGTTGTTCTGCCTGTAACAGTCCTGGGTTCTTTTGGTCCAATACTCATGTTTACACTCCTCCAAATCTAAACCTTCCTAATCTGTGTAACTCCGTTATTTGCTGGACAAAAAAAGCCAGCCATCTCGGGGAGCTTTGTCACCTTGCATCAGTGAATACAAAATGTTCTCTGAACCGGTGGTAGTTGCATCGCATCTACTGCACCATCTTTTATAAATACTGTACAGTATTTGTTTTTTTAAAAAAAAAACTGTAGTCAAGCTATTAGATTTAAAATGTGATTTTTTTCCAAGCTCCAAGGCAGTTTCCTGAGCAACTGATGAAAGGTCTCTGCTCAACTAACCTCGAGCAATGTGTGTGAACCTGGCTCACTCTCTCAGTCGATAGTAGAAACCCACCCCACCTATACATGGAAATGCTAGGCACAGTAATAGATTGTTGGAATATTGGGAGAATCTATGAATTGTTGGGAGATGTCATTTTTCAGGTGAGATGTTAAATTGAGGCCCAGTGTTGCCTGTTCAGGTGGATGTTGAAAGATCCCCAGCACTATTTCAAGGGGGGGACTTTCTCCCAACAACAACTTGCATTTACGTAGCATCCCTCTCAGAGCACTTTTCACTCCGAGCTGGGGGAAGTGGGAGGTGACAGTAGACATGCTGAAATGGAAATGTCTTCAGGAGCAAACTGAAGATGGGGAAGAATGGGGCAAGACAGAGAGGATAGAGGAAGAGTATTCCAGACTTTCGGGGCATAATGGGTAAAATGCAGCCACTATCAGTGGAGCACAGGGTAGTCAAGCAGAAGCAACGAGAACTGTGTTAAAGGGTAAATAGGTTGAAGAGGTAGGGAAGTGCCAGGGTATGAAGGGATTTGAAAACGTGTGTGAGGATCTTGAAATCGATCCATTTGGTGATGGGGAATCAGGCATAAACTGGTGTGATCAGAACAGAGAGTTCAATACGGGTCAGTATGCGGGCAGGGAAGGAAGGACTGCTGTGGGTCGAACCTGATGTCTTGGCTGTGCGCTAGTTCTGTGAGTCTGAGGTTGGGAGTTGGGGAGGTTGAGGAAGTTAGAGCCGTAGGACAGAAGAGGTTGATGGAAGCCAAGGAGTATGGCATCCATCTAGTCAACATTTAGTTACAACAAGTTAGTGCTCATGCAGACTCCGATGTGTGCCAGTGTTCTTGCCAATAATTTCTCCTTCCTCCATTCTCCCCCTCCCACCCCCCCACCATTAAAACTATTATTGCTGTGTCTATCCACAAGAAAGTCAATGCATTTGTATATCCTATGAAGTGCTTTGGGCCATCCTCCTCAATTAAAATGCACGATATCAAGTGCAAGTATTATCATTGTTGTATCCTTGAAATGCAGATTGTGTCAGAATAGCAATGGTTTTCCGCACTGACGATAGTGTGTGTTGTGGTGTATTTGGTAAATTCTATTATCACTTGCAGCATTATGGTAGTCGCCAGCTTCTCTCCAGTGGATCCTAGTTGTATCTGTGGTGCTGACAATTGCCCAAACTATATTTGCATGATGCAAATGTTTCATAATTCTGGCTGTGTCCCAATGGGTTAAAGAAGAAATCGGAGCCAAACCCCCAAAACCATAAAAATGAAATACTGTATCTTCAAGTGCTTGTTGCTGTCTTGCAGTTCTTAATACTGCAATCTTTTTTTTTAGTTGCCCATTAAATGCATTCAGCCGCTATAGTCAGAATTGATTCAGATGGAAAGATTTTTGAATCCGCTTTTTTTTCTAAATGAGCTCTTCCAACTGAATTCTTTGAAGTATTATTGCCACTTGGGATTTAGCTTGAAAAGGGATTAGAGTTGGATTTTCTTTTTCATTACCGATTTTAAAAATCAGTTGACCAACCAAAGTGCATCAGCTATGTTCATTTCATTAGCCATCCCAGATTTATAGGATGACTGGCACGCTATTTGCCCTGGACTAGAAAGATTGACCTAGAAATGGAGCTGGATCTGAACTGGTGTAAGTGAGAGATGTACGAAAACTGGAAACTTTAAAGCTTGTGATTTGCATACGAATGGATCAGCTGACACATCAGTGGGAAATGCTTTGAAATGGCCAGCACCAGGAGATATTTTGTAGATGTATATTGTGCAAAAGGTTGGTGGAGAGAGCTCTTTTTTTGAAGAAGAATTAGAGGGGATCTTATAGAAACCTATAAGATTATTAAGAGGCACGACAAAGCAGATAGTGGGAGATCGTTTCCCCTGGTTGGAGAATCTAAAACCAGGGGTCACAGTCTTAAAGTTAGGGGTCAGCCCTTTCACACTTGAGTTGAGAAAAAACTTCTTCACTCAGATGGTGGTGAATGTATGGAATTCTTTACCCCAAAGGGCTGTTGATAAATAGATTTCTGATTTATAAATTGATTAAGGGGTATGGGGATAAGGCAGGTAGCTGGAGTTAGAGTAGAATATCAGCCATGATTGAATGGCGGGGCAGGCTCGATGGGCTGATTGGCCTCCTCCTGCTCCTATTTCTTATGTTTTCTCTTCCCTGTATGTGCAGTGTCTAATAACCATAATGTTGAACTACGTCAAGTGATGTACAGATGGCTATCTCGGTGCAACTTGAGAATGAAAATGTGTCTTGTTTGTACAATACAACACTCCACGGTTTTAAAACCAATTTGATTGAGCTGTTAGTTCCAATCCTCTGGAACTCCATCCCACAGTCCCTCTGTCTTGCCATCCCCTCGCTTGCCTCCTTCTAGACCCATCTCAACACACTCCTCTTTGATGCTTTGATCAACCCTCCTTTCCCCCCGCCCTCCCAATCCTAAATCCCTGAAACACTGATGTGAAAGGCGCTAAAACAAATGTAATTTTGTTGTTCTAAGTGCTAAACTGCCATTGTCTGCTACACTTCACCTTTAGAAATAGGAAGTGAATGGTATATGGTGAAATCAGACCTTCGCAACACTGTTCTTTGCTTGAAACAGAGGAATTAACACAGTATTTCACATTGACTGTGGTTGGAGCTCTCTGATACCTTAATTGGTATCCTTTAGACCTACCACTTAGCCTTCCTGCTACAAATGATTGGCAGAATGTTACACAGTCATTTGGGAAAAATATGTGCAAAGTTACTTAGTAACTAGATGTTTTTGTGTGCTGAAATGATCTGTTGATTAAGTTAACATTAAGAATACAGTATTCTTAAAATGGCTTGAAAGACTGTGGACTGGAGGATAACACTGCCTGGCATTATTTACAAAGCAGTTTTGAATTCCTTTTCGAGATGGAAAGATTAGCAGCACTGAGCTTTTCCCAGCCCTGCAGTGGGTATGCTTTTATGGTGCGGAAAAATGGGAGGACAAACTCGACATGGGAAGTCACACCTCTGCGGAAGATGATAACGGTGTCACTTCAGCCCTATAGGTCTATCTAGCAATAAAAACAAATAACGAATTTGTACATCGGGAAGACATCCCAAGGCAAAGGACATTAAGGGATTTGAACTTTCGCAGGGGGTTGGGATCGGTAGAGGAAGGGAGTGGGTGGGTGGGTGGGTGAGTGGAGTATAGAGGTAGTAGGGTAGCCAAATGCGAGGCTGAAGAAAAGGGTCTTGAGACTTGCTTTGAAGAAGGCAAGCGGGAGTGGAAAACGGTTCCAGAAGGTGGGGATAGAGAATCCAAAGTAATACGTGGAGTCAGTTTATTTTGATGATTAGTTAATAGCCACTTAAAGTCAATCCAGTGCAGCTGTAATCCAGCACTGACCTGTTGTTGATGTTAGCCTGACGAGCCGTTAACGAAAGAAAAAGACCATTTTTAGGATCATGTCATTCTTGGCAGAGGCTTACACAATTCACTCCAGTGCAGTGCTGCTGCCAACCCTCATTGTGTTTATGCATACATATCTCAAGCAAAGAATTCCTTCCTCCAATTCCTTTGTCAGGATGTCGAGACTCGAATTTATTCTCTATTGTAATCTGCAGAAGTTAACTTGATGCCTAAAGACTGTTCAGTCTTGTGTCCCTCTTCAGTGCCTTTGGACGTTCTCTCTGGACATGAAAGGCTCTATAAATATAATTTTGTTGTTGTTGTTGTTCAACTTCGATCGTGTCCAGCACTCAGGACCTTGGTCTTTCACTTCATTGCCTCAATAAGTTCCCTCCGCTAACCCGACCCCATGAATTAGGTTACTCTAACTAATTCATAACTAACAAATATGAGTCAAAAGTGTGAAGTAAGGCATGAAATGTAATTACTTCCTGTTGCATTTCTCTGCCTATTGTGGCTCGACAAAGTGAAGGGTTAAAAATAATAAATGACAACATTGCAGGTGGTTGAGAGGTTAATGTAATGTAGGCATATGTAGATTTTGTAGATTTGGGCAGATTACTTCAAACGTGTTAACTACACAGGTCTGCTGAGGGAAGCTCCCTTTGGACACGCTGGTTTATTGTTGAGGAGAGCTTTCTGTAAAGGGTTCTGGGTCTCATTAAATTGTTGAGTTCATAAATTGCGTTAAAATAATCAAATATGCTCTGGGGAAAGAGAGTAGGATTAGGTTTACTGTCTCACCAGCGCAGACGTCATGAGTAAAATTACCTGTTTCTGTGTTGCAATGGTTTTTGATGCTATTGCTGTTGGACAAATTTAGTGTGAGGGAGGGCATTCTAACCTTATGGTCAGTCTCTGAATCGTTGGCTCAGGGATGTTTTAGTGTGTGTATGATGGCTCAATAGTGTCTCAACATGAATGTGAATTGAGCTGAATGAGATCAGACCATTGTTGTGGTAGGTGGGGAAAGGCACTCAATTTTTATGCCAGATTTGAAGATATATTTTTCTTCCCACAGTGATTTTGCTTGGAATTTAGTATACAAAGCTGGTGGCTCTCTGCAGTAAAAAAAATATTAGCTCTGTTTACGAAGGGGTTACATCTCGGAGAGCTACACAGCACCAAGCAAGTGGGAGGGAGATGTGACGATTGTCAGGACAGTTTTCAGGTGTGATAAGCAGCAAGGGATTCAGTCAAAGAGGTTAAGAGTTTAAGGGGTATCATCGCTGAAAGGACCTTGAGGATGAAGGGATCAAGGATGCACAGCAGGCCTGTGTTAGCTGAGCGAAAAGCCAGACAGAACAGTTGTATTTCAGCAGGTGAGAGAGATTCCTTCAGCAATTTTTATTTCGTTCCAACTAGGCATCTTGACATCTTTGTGGAATACCATCACCATGCTCAACAGTATCCAAACCAAACCAATGCATGCTTTATGAGAGTTCCTATCTCTACATGGAAATTACTGAGACAATTTATTCTCCTGTCTCCCTTGAGGGGTGAATGCTGCTTACCTAATTCCAGAGAGTACTGGGTTCAGGTTGGCAAGAGCCAAGGTTTGGAGACGTCACAATGCGCGGTTAATAAGGTTATATAGCTTATTCACCGTAAAGTCAGTGGGTTCACCAGCTTCGACATTGTATTGTAAATAGAACCATTTATGTATTATGTGGGTACTTCTGTATACCAGCCTCCACCACAGAGGCTCTCGCCTTAACCCTTTCAGTGAGCTCGATCCTTTCCTGCATTCACAGTCAACATAATTCGCTTGAAATACTGTACTCTGCTTTTTGATTTAACTTGAGGTGCTTGGAATATGCAGTCACTATATCGCCGACATATACTGTATACAATAAAAACATTTTTTACTTGTATTCTGTGAAACACTTTGAGAAGCCTCGAAGACATGATAAGGCACTATACCAAATGCAAGGATTATTATTATTATTATTTTCAGTTGTGGATTTGATCTGAGTGGGCACAGATTTGTATTCAGTTTTACCAATGGTGCTCTTATAAAAGTATGACTAGGAGCAGAGGTTCTGAATATATACTGTAACAAGACATTTTGTTTGTTGTTGCAGCGTGTTTATTACCTGTCTCTGGAGTTCTATATGGGTCGGACTCTGCAGAACACTATGGTAAACCTTGGGCTCCAGAATGCCACGGATGAGGCTATTTATCAGGTAAGGAAGGGGCTGTTGTTGTTGCTAATCAAAAATTTAGCTATTAGGGTGTATAATGCCATTGAAGCCTCCAGGCTTGAAACAATTAGCATGAGAGAATAAAACTAGAAAGGAAAACAACCACAAAATTACACTTCTTTAGTGCATTTCACGTCAGGAGGACATCCCAAGGCACTGGACAGTTATTGTTTCAGACTTTAGCTGGGGTCAGGGATGGGGAGGGTGGAGGGAAAGGGGGGGATTTGGGGTGACCGATGAGACCGTCAAAGAGGAGGGTCTTGAGGCGGGACTTGCAGGAGGCTTGGGAGGGGGTGAAGTGAAGGGACTGCGGAATGGAGTCCTGGAGGTTGGGGGCAGAGTGGCTGGAGGCTCGCCTGCCAATGATGGGGCAGGTGGGTCAGGGGACTTGGAGCAGGCTGGAGCCTACTGAGCAGAGGGGGGCAGGCAGGTTGGTAGGGGGTTAGGAGGTCGCAGAGGTAGGGTAGGGCGAAACCATGAAGGGCTTTGAATGTGAGGACCAGGATCTTGAAACATCTGGATGATGGGGAGCCAATGGAGTCAGGTGAAAATGGGGGAGATGCGGGTCATGAAGCTTGGGAGTGATAGAGGACATGGGCTGCAGAGTTCTGGATTATCTGCAGCCTGTGGAGCGAGGAATTGGGAAGGCCGACAAGCAGGGTAGACAATGGTCCTGGAGTAGAGGCAGAAAGATGTCATCCACATACATGTGGAAGTTGACCTCGTGTTCTGTGGATGATGTCACCAAGGGGGAGTATGTAAGTGTTAAAATGTAGGGGGTCAATCACAGAGCCCTGGAGGACACCACAGGTGGCAGTGCGGGGGCTGAAAGAGAAGCAGTTGGTGGCAACAAAGTGGTGACAGTGAGAAAGGTAGGAATCAAACAGGCGAGGGCAGGTCAGTGGAGGTGGAGCTGGGAGGAGAGGAGGTGTGAGAGGATAGTGGTCGACAGTGTCGAAGGTAGCAGAGAGTTCAAGGAGGCAGAGAGAGCCCTGATCACTGATGTTTAGAATGTCGTTAGAGACTTTGACCAGGGCTGTCTCTCGGCTGTGGGCAGCACAGAATGCCGGATTGTAGGGGTTCGAAGAGGGAATGGCAAGAGAGAATGGAGCGAAGCTGGGAAGCAATGACTCGTTCTGAGGCCTTAGAGAGGAATGGGAGGTTGGATTGGAGATGGGGAAAAATGATTTTGTTGCAACTCGTGGCAAATTTCTTAAACTGAATGTTTTACTGTTCGAAATGAATGTCAATTGCAGTAACTGTTTTTGTAAGTAAACCTGGCAGCCATTCACACCAGCAATGACTGACTAATCTGTTAGCTGTAACATCAGGAGCAACATCCTTTCAAAATACAGTAAAACAACCCTCTATCAGTATTTTAGCATTTCAGAGTTCTGAACAGTAGACGCTGCACCACAAAGCAGCTCTGTGGATTCTAATCTATTAAATGTATTTTGAAATAGGATTTTTATAGACCTCGAGTTTTTGGACACTAGAATTTATCAGGATTTACAGATGTAAAACAGCTTCTCAGCATTTCCTGGAGCACAACTTAATCTACAACACAATTAAAATAAAATAAAGCAGCGTAATGTTTATCATGGAACCACAGCCTTTTCTTCTTTCCCACTCCGAAGCGATATCCGAGTACAGTATTCAGTGACACAGAGGGTGATCAACCTTTGCGGTGGGTTCACAGAAAGGTTATAGAGCCTAAGGTGGATATTCATTAAGAAGTAGCTTGGTGCTATAATGGGTAGGATGGGCATTTTGGAAGATGAGATCTAATGGGTTCAGGTGCCTTTCTTCATCCATACCTTTTGTGATCTGTACTGAGAACATAATCCTTGATCCACACTGAGGGAGATGTAGTGTACTTCCTCTTGTAGAATAAATACAAGCTTATTTTTGAGTTTTTAATAGTTGCGGTTTACAAAATCTTAAAATGCCAAATGGTGTGTGAAATTGATATAAAAATTCTAAGGATTAATGCCTGTCCAAACCATCTAGAAATTTGTAAATTGTGAAATAATGAATTGAGATTTATTGAGCTAAACCTTCAACAAGATTGAGCTAAACTTTCAACTGTTTCTAGCTCGGTTTAGATATTGAAGAGCTGGAAGAGATTGAAGAGGATGCTGGGCTTGGCAATGGAGGACTTGGCCGCCTGGCAGGTAAGTCAAAATTATTTTGATCGCTTTGTGAATAAAGTGACTCTCTCTCATTCTGTGGTAAAAGTGTAACGCGAGGTACTCTTTAACTGTGCCAAAATTGATCTTGCTCAAATGGCAAATGCATTTCAATGTAGAAAAGTGTGAGGTAGTACATGTTGATAGGAGGAATAAGGAAGCCATATCTAGAGGGATAGAAATGAAAAGCAGGGAAGTTATGGTAAACTTATATAGAACCTTGGTTAGACCACACTTAGAATACTGTGTGCAGTTCTGGTCCCCACATTATAGAAAGGATGTAGAGGCACTGGAGAAGGTACAAAGGAGATTCACAAGGATTATCCCAGAACTGAGAGGTTGTACCTATTACGAAAGGCTGGATGTGCTTCAACTCTTCTCTTGAAAAGAGGGTAAGGGGTAGACCTCACATCTACCTTCTGAAAGCTTTTGATAGGGTAGACATATGGAAGATGTTTCCACTTGTGGGGGAGACCAAAAACAGGGGCCATCAATATAAGATAGCCACAAATTAGTGTCCGGCGATATATCGATATATTGGTTATATCGGTAAAATTTTTCATATCGATATGGCGATATTGGAAATTCAAATATATCGAAAAATTCGATATTCAAAAATATCGGTATATCGTGTCCGGCGATATATCGGTATAAAGCGAACTTTTTCAACTTACCTTGTCACCGGCATTGCAAACCTCCTGGGCCTAGAGCATGGAATGCGCGTGCATATCGGAATGTGCGCACACCTCCGAATGCGCGCGCATATGCAGTACAAAAATCCCCGGAGATATCGATATATCAGTATACATCGATATGAGCCAACCGATATATTGATAAATATAAGGGCAATTAATTGAGTTTAGATACCCAGACATTATAATGGGGGTGTAAAGTGTTCTGGTCAGCCTGCAACTAGAGTACTGTATCTACTTCTTCTCATTGTGATAAGAGGGCTGTCCATGCCCTAATGGACAGTGAGGACAAGACCCAGTGTTGGAATAGGCTTCCAGCGATAATTAGACAGCGTAGGGCTTTTCAGTCCCCGAGGACTCATTTCAAGACTTGCCCCAATTTGCTGACGTAAGTAACAATAGCAAGTTCTCCCTTTAAGGCATTTTTTTTGACATTATTTGCTATTTTGACCCTGCAAGCCAAAGCCCAACTAGATAGGGTAGTCCTAGCTAGACACGGAGTGGGAAGCTTGCCGTACGATGCTTTCAATGTCAAGTTATGTGGTTTTAGCTGGTGTGAGAAAACTCTGCAGCGAACATGAGGGCTGCCAAAAAAAAGCCATTCCTTTCAGGGATTTTAAACAAGTTGAGGTTGTTTGTCAATGGGCTATTAGTTGAAAATATTTTGGTGGTGAGCCAGATCTATCGAAGGATGCTCTGTGAATTACAGACATTAAGTGTGCTCTTAGCATCCCTCGCATAGCTCAACAGTTAGTATCACATTGGCAGATCTCAGGCTGGTACAGTACTAACTGTAGGCGTGCTTCTCTTGCTTTTTAGCCTGTTTCCTGGATTCGATGGCAACTTTGGGTATGGCAGCCTATGGCTATGGCATCCGCTATGAGTTTGGCATCTTTAATCAGAAGATTGTCAATGGTTGGCAGGTGAGTTAGTTAATTTGTAGAGCTGTTCCTAGGGTTTACATCGTGACAAGATTAGACGTAATTAATTTGGGGGTGTTATTAGTTTTACCATTTTCTCCTTTTCTTGGCTGATGATAGAGACTCCTGCTGAGATCCTCTATTACCTCGCCAAGTTTGTTGTTCTTTTCGGTGGAACAAAAAGCAGTGAGGCCAGTGATTTAACAGTGGAGTGCGACGGCCACAAAAGACTTTCCAACTGAGGTCATTGAATCAGAAGTTCGTGAATAACTTGATAACTTCTCTTTTCCTCCATTGTCATTGCGTGGTGTCTGATCTCTTACATCTACCTGAATAGCTAGGCGGATTTAACTTCCAACAATGCCATAATTCCCCGATAATACCCCAAAAACAACTCCCTCCACCCAAGGTATCCACAAGATACAGGGTGGTATATTGTCATCATTATTGGGCATCCTCCTCTGTTCAGCAGTAAGTGTCAGGGATTCATGCCATTACCAACAATTTATATAGCGCTGGGTTGCGTCTCTGCTTGCCAGTGGTGGAGCCTGACTCCTAGCCAGTGAGTTGGGTTGGGGGTAGGTGGCATTAAGCCCGGTCAAAGAGGAAGGTTTTCAGGTGGGACTTAAAGGGGGGTAAAGTGGAGGGATTGAGGGAGAATTTTCCAGAGTTTGGTGGCATTAGCAGCTGAAAGCCCTAGGTTGAGGGGAGGTGCCGTATGGTGGATTGGGAACTGAGGAGGTAGGGAAGTGCCAGGGAATGAGTGGCTTTGAACACGAGTGTGAGGATCTTGAAATCGATCCGTTTGGTGATGGGGGAGCCAGTGGAGCCTGGCTAGAACTGGTGAGAAATGGGTACGGAGTTTGGTCCAGGTCAGTTTCTGGACCACAGCTGGATCTTTTCAATGGTGGAGCTGGGGAGTCCATCGAGGAGTGTGTTGGAGTAATCCAAGCAGAAGGTGACAAACTACGCACAAGGGTTTCGGCTGCATTTGGGATTCAAAGCTCGATAGGGAAAATCGTTTCTAATCTCTAGCCCTGTTTTAGGCTTGTTGATTTTGAAACCTATGTCCTCTAAACCTGCCCTTGCAATCCATATTGCAATATATTTGCAATTGCATCATGCAAGTCTTTTTTGGGGCTTAACAAACTGCCACACTTGACACAGTCATCCCTCTTGATTTTTGAGACTTTAAACTGATGTGGAAACACTATTCGATTGAGGAGTTAATCTCTCCTGGTTTTCTAGCTAACAATCTCCCAAATAATTGACTTCATGGTTGTTTGTGGGGCAATGGCCTACAAATACAGTCACTGTACTTTATTCATTCTCATGAGGTGCTTTGAGATTTCTGACACGAAAGGCACCATGTCAAATATCAGTGTAACACAGAAGCAATTTCCCTGGGCTATGTGTAATGTTCTACTTGTTTTGCAACCCACTGGAATGGTTTTTGGTTTAAAAAATTAAGCTTGAAGTTGGGATTCCTCCTCTCTTGTATCTGTTTTAAGTTTGTGTGTTGTATTTGTTGCTTTTGTTTGTAGAGGAGCTCTGGCAATAATTTTTTTTACCTAACCTCTGAAATATGTATCAGCTTGGAACAAGATCCAAGTGGGTGGGGATGAAATAGGATAAAATGACTTGATATGAATTCAACCTTAATCTTAGTTGTGATATTTGTGCTTCGTATTGGCACATCTCTTTTCAGCTGTTGTGAAATTGTGGGGCGGGGTTTCAGCTCTTGTCCTAAAGGGAGTCTAGCATCTAATCCCGCAAGGCGCAGGAGCTCGTGATCTTGTTGAGATACACTGAGCAAACCAAAGTCTTTCTGACTGATGTGTAAGATGCAGTGCTCAAAGCTGTCTTTGGTAGATCTGGGATCCTGCGTAAAGCGCTCTTCCGGCTGTGGAAAGTTATTTCAGATTTTTTAATTCTTGATTGTCGAACATGGATGGAAATTTCCATTCAATGTGGGAGTAGGTGGGTGGGTGGTAGGGAGAAGTAGCTTTTGGGGTTCACTGTGCTGGGGGAATGAAGCATTGAAGGTTAAACCCAGGTCAGTCTAGCTATTCAGGTAGATGTAAAAGATCCTATGGCACTACGTAAAGAGAAGGGAGTTTATAGATGTTGTTGCAACAACCCAGAGTGCTTCACAGGATGGTATTGTTATTATAATAATAATAATCCTTGCATTTGATATAGCGCTTTTCACGTCTTCTAAGCATCTCAAAAGTGCTTCACAGCATACTGCAAAGTGAATTGACTGTATGTTTGTGGTCGAAACGCGGCAGCCAATTGCGCGCACAGCAGCGTCCCACAAACAGTCATGGCCACATTTTATTATTTTTTGAGGGTTTATTATTAGGCATGTGTGTGGAGTAAGGAAACTTGCCCAAGGCTTTGTGCTGACCTGCCTGGAATCGAACCCAGGTCTCTCGCTTGTAAGGCAGGCGCTCTAACCACTGAGCCACAGGACTCCACTCCAGATTTTGTAGGCAAAACAAGCAGCCAATTGCACAAAGCGGTGTCCCACAAACAATCAAGGATTGAGTGACCAATTTATTATTTATTGAAGGCATTATCCCCTGAAAAGGCACTGCACGGATCGACTAACAACCAGGTTGTGGAGCTCCTGTGGCTCAGTGGTTAGAGCACCTGTCTTGCAAGCTGGGGAGACCAAGCTGGAGAGACCTGTGTTCGAATCCAGGCAGGTCAGGGCGAAACCTTGGGCAAGTTTCCTTACTCCACACGCCTAATAATAATCCCTCAAAAAAACCACAATAATAAAATTGGTCATTTCAATCCACGACTGTTTATGGGACACTGCTGTGCGGTGTTGCTGCCGCGATTCGCCCACAAATATATACAGTCAATTCACTTTACTGTATATTCTGTGAAGCGCTTTGGGACGTTGATAAGATGTGGAAAGCGCTATATCAAATGCAAGGATTATTATATTATTATAGGTTCCCACTAACTGCTAGGTAAACAGAGGATTAAGGAAACCTGCCCAATGTTTTGCGCTGTCCAGGTATCTCCTGAGTGCTTGATCTCCGAAAAAAAAAGTAATGGACAATGTTACGATAGATTCTTCTGTAACTTCATAATGTAGAAACTTGCGTCAGACATTCTTTCCTGACCTCGGCACTGGTGCAAACTCCTGTGTTCAGTAATTAGCTTCTCCATGTCACACTCTGCTTCCTAAATTTGTGCTGCTTTGCAACAAGTGATGTATTATTTGAAAAGAAGCTCTGGGTAACTTCTATGTTGGATTATAACCTTTGTAAAGTGTGTTTCCCCCCCCCCCCCCCACCCCCATATCTTGCTTTCGCCCACACACGTCTCATCTTGTGATCTTACTGTGTCCTGGATGTGGCGCACACATATATGAGCCTGTCAGTGTTGGCAGGTTTAGTTGAGCTTCCTCCCCAAGGTGGAGGAAGGATCATTGTTGACCCGTCCTATTTTCGCCCTGTGGCTGCATGCGTGCACTTTCCAGTCGCGGTCAGTCAGATAATCAGTGTGAGCCCTAGCAGAGATTTCCCTCCCTAGCCCAGGGCACTGAGAGTGATTGTAAGCTGCTTGTACACTGCATGACCTTTAAAAACATACAAATGTTGATTACGCAATCGGTCTGTTTTGTCCATTTTATTGGTACTTTTTAAAATCTTTTTCTGAGTAAAGAAATTCCTTCTAACCTCCCCCCCTATTTGTTCTAACAGTCCTCAGACTGTCCTATCCGCTCATAAATGTAGCCAGCATCTCTCCATATGTATTGTCTCACCATACTTTGTGTTGCACCTGCTCTGATACCCTTCCTGTAATGGGGAGCCAAAATCTGATCCCAATATTCCCAACTGGGATGTACACAATTGCAATGATGGCCTATTTGGTCTTTACTCGTGTATTTCTGTCTCGTTAAATGTTTTCATCTTAACTGGCGGGGAAAATAGAGTGCCGTACTTTTAACAGTGATTGTCTCTGATGTGCGAATTGTCATCGTGCCTTTCCTGCTTGTAGGTTGAAGAGGCCGATGATTGGCTGCGTTACGGCAATCCCTGGGAAAAGGCCCGGCCAGAATACATGCTTCCTGTGCACTATTACGGCCGGGTGGAACACACCGAAAATGGAGTCAAATGGGTGGATACTGAGGTATTTAGCAATATCCTTTTTTGTTCTCCAATTTGTCCACTTGAGTACATTTTACTGGTATCCTGTAGTACATAATAATAATAATAATCCTTGCATTTGATATAGCGCTTTCCACATCTTATCAACGTCCCAAAGCGCTTCACAGAATATACTGTAAAGTGAATTGACTGTATATATTTGTGGGCGAATTGCGGCAGCCAATTGCGCACAGCAGTGTCCCACACACAGTCGTGGATTGAAATGACCAATTTTATTATTGTGGTTTTTTTGGAGGGATTATTATTAGGCGTGTGGAGTAAGGAAACTTGCCCAAGGTTTCGCCCTGACCTGCCTGGATTCGAACACAGGTCTCCCCAGCTTGGTCTCCCCAGCTTGCAAGATAAGTGCTCTAACCACTGAGCCACAGGAGCTCCACATCACCTGAGTACCTATTGTACATGCGTGAGCCAGACAGACAGTGAGTGTTGAGATTGTGCAATGGGTTGTGATGGGAAGGTAAAGAGAAAAAAACTTATCGTAGCAATGTGACCTACTTTCCAGTAGGCGAGTCAGGCATGCATCCTTCACTGATTTCCTTAGAAATCTCTTCAGTGACTGGTCAAGACACTGATTGCATACTTCAATGCAACTGGTAAATGCTGTAGTGTCGCTACAAGTTAGGAGATGATTTGCATAGGATTTAGAATTATTTGGGATCAGGAAACCATTCATCTGATTTATAAAATGTGACTGGTGTAAAGAAGCTAGATAAGTACATGAGTGAGAAAGGAATAGATGGTTCTGCTGATAGGCTTAGTTGAGGAAGGGCAGGAGGAGACTTGTGTGAAGCATAAACGTTGGCGTAGACCAGTTGGGCTGAATGTATCTGATGGTGTATATTCCATGTAATTCTTTGTAAATCTAAGTGAGTTTTGGTAGACAACCGAATGGAACTCAGGTGCAGGTACGACATAGGTGATTATATGATTTATAATTTTTCACCCATAAAATATAGTCAATTCACTTTAACAGTATATTCTGTGAAACGCTTTGAGATGTCCCGAAGATGTGATAAGGCAGTGCATCAAATGCTATTAGGATTATAATAAAAGTGTGTGAGTTTTACTATATTACTGCAGCGTATTCTGTGTGTACCTTGTAGTTTAGATCAGTCTTGTCAAATTAATGCCTCGTCATTTCGTGCAAACAGGTTGTCCTTGCCATGCCCTATGACACACCAGTACCGGGATTTAAGAACAACACTGTCAATACCATGCGACTGTGGTCTGCCAAAGCACCCAATGACTTCAACCTGCAAGAGTGTAAGTTATGTTAGCTGTTTCTCTGCTTATCTTGTAGAAAAAAATCTCAACCGCAGTGTTAAATACATTCCCTTCTCCATTAATAATCGCAGTTGGGTGATGGGGAGGGGGCGGGGGGCGTGGGAGGAAAGTAGGGTCCGTTGATATGGAAATTTTCCGATTTAGATATATCGATGAGCTCATATAGAGATATACCGAAATATCGATATTTTGGGGTTTTTCGTACTCCACATGCGCGGTGGCGCGCATTCCGGGTGCGTGCGCATTCGGGGCCTATTTCCTCAGGAGGTAAATATCTTTCTCTGTGTCTCTCACTCTCTCCATCTCTGTGTTTTTCAGTCTGTGTCTCTCTCACATCCCCCCCATCTCTATCTATCTGTATATTATCACATCCACCCCGTCTCTCCCCCCCCCCCCCTCCCGCCGTCTCTCTCCCCCCCCCCCACTCCCCCAGCGTCTCTCTCTCCCCACCCACCCCCCCGCCATCCCTCTCACCCCCCAACCCCCCCAGCCGTCTCTCTCTTTCCCCCTCCCCCCGCCGTCTCTTTCTTTCCCCCTCCCCCCGCCATCTCTCTCCCCCCCCCCCCACCCCTCCCGCCATCTCCCTCTCCCCCCCACCCCCAGCCATCTCTCTCCCCCCCACCCCCCCAGCCGTCTCTCTCCCCCCCACCCCCCCAGGCGTCTCTCTCCCCCCCACCCCCCCAGCCGTCTCTCTCCCCTCCACCCCCCCCCAACCGTCTCTCTCCCCCCCAACCTCCCCAGCCGTCTCTCTCTTTCCCCCTCCCCCCCGCCGTCTCTCTCTCCCCCCCACCCACCCCCTGCCATCTCTCTCCCCCCCCCACCCCCCTCCCGCCGTCTCTCTCCCCCCCCCCCCACCCCCCCCCCGCCGTCTCTCTCACCCCCCCCCCATCCCCCCGCCGCAACCCCCACCGCCGTCTCTCTCTCCCCCCCTCCCCCCCAGCCGTCTCTCTCCCCCCCCACCCCCCAGCCATTTCTCTCTCTCCCCCTCCCCCCCCGCCATCTCTCTCCTCCCCACCCCCACAGCCGTCTCTCTCCCCCCCACCCCTCCCAGCCGTCTCTCTCCCCCCCCCAGCCGTCTCTCTCCCCCTCACCCCCCTAGCCTTCTCGCTCCCCCTCCCCCCCACCCCCCAGCCGTCTCTCCCCCCCCACCCCTTGCATACCTGTATATTGTATTCGAGGACTATGAATACAATATGGCGGCTTTGCCCCTCGGTCTGTGCATTGTGTATAGAGATGAGCATTCTGGGTCTTGTAGTTCAGTGTGCTCGCATTCCGATTTTTTACCTCGATATATCAATTTTTCGGTATATCGATATTTTTGAAATGCCTATATTGGCGTATCGATATGAAAATTATGTCGGGTTTTAGCGATATATCGATATATCGCCGGACCCTAGAGGAAAGTCACGGCTACCATGTTTTTTTTTAAAAAATTGTTCATTTACATGTGGAAATTTCCCCATATGGAATGTGCTCTTTCTCTCTCAGGAGGGCCCACACTCTAGAGTATCCAGGACTACTGGCCATAGAGGATTAACTTCGCACTGACATTCCATTGCCAGTCATGTCACCTTCAAGCCAGCTAATATATCAATAGTTTCACAATCCTTTGAGTTAGCAGCTCTATTGAGATGAAGGCCATTTTGCTTCACACCCTGTGTGCAACATTTTTGTACCATCTATAGTTTTTTTTAAAAAAATTCTCTTGTTTATGGCAACGAGATTCTCCTAGTCGATTGCGATCCAAATTGTGACAACGTGACTTTATTATGTCATTTCTTAACACTGTAAAGTTTCCCCAAAATAGGGAGGAATCTTTGAATGTTTTAATATACATTATATGGAGCCCTGTGTGATCTCGACTCTGGTAAGTTTAAATCAGCAGTGGCACTGTAACTGTTCCTGAGATGGTGTTGGCTTGCATTGATGCCTGTTGGATAAAGTTACAAACACATAGGACAAAACGGACCTTAGCAAATGGTGCATTGTGCTGTTGCTTTGCTGGTGGATCTCAATTGTTGTTAGGGCTGTTTTCTCCCCCTGTTCGCCTCCTCTGCACTAATTTAAATCCATCCATTCTGTGAGTGGGCAGGCAGGTGATTGTTTTTTGTGCCTCCTGGGGGAAAGATGATATGAAAGTGTAATAAATTCTAGATGCCATTTGTATGGATGACTGATCTGAATGTTTATTGCAAAGCAGTGGTATCTTTATTGGTTTGGTGGAAGGGGTCGAGTGGAATAGCAAATATGATAAAATTATGTAATAACAACAAAGCCTGCGAGCTCCTTACCCTTTTTTATTCAGACTCCAGTAGTGAAGCAAAGGTTATGTTCATCTGTGACTTCTGAATGGTTTACCTGGTCGCAGGCCAGGCTGCAACACAATTGTGAAAGGATCTTTCTTTGTCAAGCTTAATACTGTACATTGCGACCCAAGGTTTGTGTTCTTTATCTTGAAGCTGCAATATATCTTTTTCAGGAACTGTAACAGGATTCTTTTTTTTAAAAAAAAGAATTAACATTCAGGAAAAGGATTTCTCATCCCATTTTATCCCCTTTCTCATCTGTGAGTCCGTCTTGAGAAACCTTTTTGGTCACATAATTTGTCATTTATCAGAAACTGTTACAACTAGCATGGGTAGGATGAAAGTAAAACTCTGATCGTGCTTGGACGTATTACTGGACCTTTATATTGTATGTTTGATGTGTAAAATCTGTAGCACAATTTGGGAAATGAAGCGCAATCTTCCTTGCCGGGTCCTTTACTTTTATCAAATCAGCAAGGCACAAAGGAGCTATTGATACTGGACTGACTATGTGGCCACTGAATAGGGCTTTGTTGTGCAGTTCCTGGGAAGTCTGCCATGGATCTGGCTTTTGAGTCTCCTACGCCTGGTAATATGTGGCCCTTCCTCTTAAGCGCACTCTAATTGGATGTTGCCTTGCTCTGCAGAAGAAAACAAAAGTGTTTTTATGATGGATTTGGTACTTGTGAAAGTAAGGGCCAATGTGTCTTGTCCCTCTGACCACTAAAGTGTCTGTATGCTTGGATGCAGCTTACCCTGATGTACAGGATCTGTTCCAATAATTTGCCTAATTGCAGTTTCAGAAGATCACTCTACTGTGTGCTCATTTGACATTCATGTCTCACACACCAGCAATTCCCCAGCCTGTTTCCAAATTGATTGCCTGGTCAGTGCAACACTATTTTCGCTGGACAGAAAAACCCTTTTGAGGTCGCTACATTTTGGTTCTTCTGAAGGCATTGACTTCTTCTAAAGCCATTGACTTGTGCTGGATTATGGTTTCATGGACACACTTCAATATCACTTCAGATGATTGTTCTTTAAGTATAACCCTAGTGTCTGACTACTATTTGACTCATCCAAACCCGCTCTCTATCAAACATCCTCATACATGCATTTTGGAGTGGAGTTTATTGAATGGAAACTAGATTCTTGGCTGCGTTTTTTTTTAACCTTATGCTTTCTCTTGTCCAGGATATAATATTCCCTCTGCCCTGTGGAATTCTATTTGGGAATTCAAGGTCTTGAGCCTCACTTCTGGTTAAAATTCTCCCAAATTATCTGGAGAATTGTTGGCCAGGACACGGAAGAAACTCTTTGAATAATGTTACCACATCTCTAAATGCCCCCCAGTTTAATATTGTGCTTGAAGATCAGCATCCCGACAATGCAGGGCTACCCTCGTCCTGTATTAAAATGTCAGCCAAAACTATGAGCTCAAAGGGCTAGGGTTGGGCTACAAACTTCTAACCTAACCAATATATGGGACGGCAACCAATTGAATCATGCTAATAGCTAATGGCACACAATTATGTGTGGGAGCTGAATTCTTGTTAAGGTAAAGGAAGAATACTTTTACTACAAGTTGTGTGAGGGTCCAGTTGATTGCCTGAACTTTGTTTTCCCCCCCCTCACCCCCCACTGGTATTTCCTCATGTCCTAGAGCTACTTTATTGGGTAACTCAGTAGATCGGTTCACGTGCATGAAATCTGCAGTTTGACTATTGATCTCTGAGATGGCAAAAGTTTATACCAGCTAGTACCAGATCCAGGCCAACACAAATAACTACACTTTATAAGTCAACAAACTGATGAGACCAAATATAGATGTATAAGTAGCTATTTTGGAATGATAGTCAAACATCTCTGAAGAGGGATTTGAAAAAAAAAAAATTCCCAGAGTCCTCATGCACAATATTGTGGGTTTTGTCTTGCTAGTTAATACCGGTGACTATATTGAGGCTGTGCTGGACCGAAACTTGGCTGAGAACATCTCCCGGGTTCTCTATCCCAATGACAATGTAAGTGATTGTCGCGAACTATGCGGTGCCTTTGCAGCTATTTTGTCGGTCATCAATGATGTCAATAATTCAGTTTGTCAATGCTCTAGGAACATGGAATGGAAAGTTGATTAGGACCAGCCAGAATGTTCTAACTAGAATTTTTTTAACAAAAATCTAGTGCTGTTTCCAAAATAGTGATTGTTTATTATGGTATGGTACCTTGGATGCAATATAATTTTTGTTCCTTTCTGTTTGGGAACCTCCCCCCACCCCCCATTTTAAATTAATCCATGTGAAATTCCCCTTTGTGAATTGCATGTGACTGGGTTGCGTTTAAATTCACTTTAATTTTCCCCCCTCCCCACCACCCCACAGTTTTAGTTGTGATGTCCTCCCGACATGAAAGTCACTGGACAAATGTAGTGTTGTTGTTAAGTTTAAGAATGCTGTAAGAAAATCTTACTGTAACTGGAAGATCTTTCAAAGCCATTAAATTCGAATGTGAAAACTATAATGTTGGAAAGTCAGATGACATCCTCATCGGCCCATACAAAAAAAACGATCCATATACAGTGGAAGGGGTTACATATCCCATGGTGTAGTGGTGCCTTCTGGATGCGTAGGGCAATGCAGACAATCATATTGGAGTCTAACCTAACATTGAGCTGTTGATTTCACTGAACGAGTGCTTACATTCAACTATGAATTCTCTTCTGGTTGGATTGGACTTTGGCGCCATAAATATTAAGGAATTTAATGATAACGAAACGTTTCTTTTCAGTTCTTTGAAGGTAAAGAGCTGCGGTTGAAGCAAGAATACTTTGTGGTCGCCGCCACACTCCAGGACATCATCCGCCGTTTCAAGTCTTCAAAGTTTGGGTGTCGCGATCCGGTCCGAAAATCGTTTGAAACTTTCCCCGATAAGGTACACTCTCTATCAGTAATCATTGTCCAGTGGGAGACATGTTAGTCACAGCCAGCATTGTTTCTCATTACCAGGGCTTCATCAATATTTCAAGAAGCACATTTCTGCAGGGCTTAGCATCTTTTTGGGGGGGGAAAGGGTTTGATAGCCCAACCTCTTCAATTCTGTTTCCTTCATATTCCTATTGGACATTACTGCCTTTCCAAACATGATTCCTTTTTTTAAAAAAAAACACCACCTCAACTTTGCCTCCAAACGCTTTCTCCTCCCACCCCTGAACCGGTCACCTGCCAAGTACCCTAGCTCCCACCTGTTCCTTGTACACATGTTCCCTCTTGGTGATATAATATGTAGACATTGGATCTGAGAAGTTTAGCCCGAGAAGGTATTGCTTGCTGTTTCCTGTTCTGAGTTTTCCTGGGACCAGCACAGTGCATGACTCAATTGGAAATGGTTTCTTTTTGTGCCGCTGTTTTGAGTGATATCCACTTTGAGGAGATACCCAGACAACAAAATATTTATTCAGTGACCTGAAGCGACATTTCACTTCATCAAACAGAACCACGGTTTTAGTGCACAGCTGCACAGACCCATAATAGGAAGGAAACGTTCCAAAAGGTAGATCAGGAGTGAACCAGTGATTTGTTGATGTGACTCGAGCATAGAGTTCTTATATAGTAAATCAATATAGTAAATCCAAAAGTTTTTTTTCTCTTCAAAAACATGCAGATTAATCCCAACAGGATTCACTATGGTTTTCCTATGTTAATAAATCCTGTTTCTCTGCCACCGCAAAGTTGCTGTCTCCTGAACATAGCTGGTTATCGAGCTGGTTGAGCTTATTCTGCATGTCGATGTATTTTTCTTAAACCATTTCCTCATGCTCCAAACGAAATGCTGCACCTATAATGTGTAACAGTCTGTAACTGCAGTGTACAATGACCGGTTCAAGCTTGCGGGTTGGAAAGAGCTGCATTCCTGATGTGCATTCTTGACCAGCACCGCCTATTTCCATCTGCGCAACATTGCCAGGCTCCGCAATTATCTTACCCCCCGCGCTGTCAAAACACTCGTGCACGCGTACATCACCTCACGGCTGGATTACGGAAATTCTCTCCTCGTCGGCCTCCCCAGTTCCTCCATTCACAGGCTGCAGGCCATCCAAAACTCTGCAGCCCGTGTACTATCCCGCACCCGCCTCCGCGACCACATAACCCCCACCCTCGCCCGTCTCCACTGGCTCCCCATCCTCCAGAGGATCGAATTTAAGATCCTCGTCCTCATCTACAAGGCTTTACACGGCCTTGCCCCATCCTACCTAACCGATCTACTCTCCCCCTACACGCCCACCCGGACCCTCCGTTCAACAGGACTTGGCCTGCTCCAAGCCCCCCACCCGAACTGCCCCACCATCGGAGGCTGGGCCTTCAGTTTCTCCGCTCCCACCCTATGGAATGCCATCCCTCAATCCCTCCGTTTCGTCTCTTTCAAGGCCGGTTTGAAGACTTTCCTCTTCGATCGTGCCTTTTGTTCCATCCCGAACTCTTTTACCTCCCCTTCGTGTTTCACCCCTTCCCAAACACTCCCCTTCCAGCTCGGGTCACACGCCTCTTGTTTAGCGCCTTGGGACGTCCTCCTGACGTGAAAGGCGCTATATAAATGTAAATTGTTGTTGTTGTTGTTGTTGTGTGGGGAGGGGCTTTTCTTTATCAGTAACTATGATTGATGCAAACGGTGAAAGGAATTGCTGCCAGGATGAACCCGCACCTAAATCATCTCTTGTTTGAAGTACATCTAGCGTGATTCTATTTGATAAAGCTAAGTGCTGCTTCAGGTCACTGAATAAATATTTTGTTATCTGGTTACAAAATATTTCAGGTCCTGTAAAATCTCCTCAAAGTGGCTATCGCGATATCAAGAGTTTATAATAATAATAATCCTCGCATTTGATATAGCGCTTTTCACATCTTATCGACGTCCCAAAGCGCTTCACGGAATATACTGTAAAGTGAATTGACTGTATATTTGTGGGCGAATCGCAGCAGCCAATTGTGCATAGCAGTGTCCCCACAAACAGCCGTGGATTGAAATTACCAATTTTATTATTGTGGGGTATTTTTTGGAGGGATTATTATTAGGCGTGTGGAGTAAGGAAACTTGCCCAAGGTTTCGCCCTGACCTGCCTGGATTCGAACACGGGTCTCCCCAGCTCGGTCTCCCCAGCTTGCAAGACAAGTGCTCTAACCGCTGAGCCACAGGAGTTCCAGTTTGCACAAGATCAAGAGGAATTAAAACTTCATTACAAAAATATTGGAAAGGGTGGTTGGAAAATGTCAGGTGGGCTTTCTGAGCCCTGTTACGGAGAGTCAGCTGCCACGGTTTTGTTTGGGCAACACTGGCCTATCCTTGTGGTTAAGGGAAAGATGCTCAGCTGGGACCAAAAGCCCTGCAGGTATTCCTGCACAGCAAGATATTCCTGTCTTCTGACCTGCACCTTGATTTCTGCCACGAAGCAGAACTGGGAACATTCCAGACAATTGTAGCTTCGGGTTACTTGATACAGGTTCACACTGCACAATATAAACCTTGCAACTGCTTTTAAGGCTACTAAGACACATTCCTGTCCAGCCTTTTGGTCACTCTTTTCTTGTATTCCCTCCTATTTCCCTCCCGCCACCCCAAGCTCTTGTTTCCAGTCGACTCTGAAGCATTTTGAGACATTCTTGCATGAAAGGTGCTGCAAAAAATGTAATGCATTTTAATGCTCAAAAGAATTGGCACAGACGCGTTTGGGCATATATATACCTGCCTCTTGTGCCATAAATTGCTATGGCCTACAGCAGAGGGGAGAGCCACACGCAGCATTAGCGCAGAAGAAATCCTGCAAATATGTTAGAAGCAAATCACTGGAATTGCTCCCCAGATCGGCAGCTGCTGATATTTTTCTATCCATTGCTTTCAGATGCTGGTTGGTTGCTGCTGGTTTTTACAGCACTTTCCTCATTTCAAATTCTTTCTTTTATGCTGTTCTCAGGTGGCTATTCAGCTGAATGATACCCATCCTGCCTTGGCTATTCCTGAGCTGATGCGAATTCTGGTAGATGTGGAGAAGATTGAATGGGACAAGGTACAATTCAGTGCTTGCATCATGTGAATTTTATGAATAACTGTTCATAACTTTCATATCCTTTACAAAGTTTTTTTTTATATAAACGCCTGAGCTAACAGTGAACTCTTATCGAATGTGAAATGTGTGTGTATTCAAGCTCTTAATGAGCGAGTCCGTAAGAGTAACATACTGATCTCCTGTAAACCAATCTAAAGTTTTAAGTTCAGTTTCCCTCACATCAAGATGGCAACCTCGCACATGTGCACAAGTATATTTCTGCCAGTTACCATCTGCAATATTTAGCGTTTTTTTGTGTTCTGGCCTATCTTTGTCCGGCTCCTCCTTGGGAGGCCCATGCAGTTAAATGGTACTGTACTGTACTGTACTAGGAGCAAACACTCACACCATCAGATTCTGTAGCTACCCGCCAATTGTCACCTGTGTCATCCTTTGAAAAACGAACTCTTCAACTTGTTTCACCTCCGCACACAAACACACTTGCCGTGTATTTGACCGGTGGGACCTTTTTTTAAATTCCAAGTTGTATGGCACTGGTTGCTTAAAGTGGTATACAGTAAAAGCCCGTTTATCCGGCACCCGATCAACCGTAACTCCCGTATAACCGGCATTGCAAAAAAAAAAAGTCCGCATTCGATTAACCGGAATTTATCTGGAAAAATGCATTACATTTAAAAAAAATTGGGGGGGGTGGCATTTTCGGCCGAATATCCAGCACGCGCTTTAACCGGGTCCCAAGGGTGCCGGATAAACGGGCTTTTACTGTATTATGAATCCAAATGACAGATTCGAACACCTACCCTTTTGAAGTAGGGATGCCTTCCCTTGAACTCTAAAGCTCGATCCACTGTGAGCTTCCAGTGCCTGTGAAGGCTCTGCTCATTTGCTGTCTGCTATTCCTGCCACAGACCACACACCTGGCAACAGATATAGCACAGCTGCTGTTTAAAAGCTGTGGATTCATTTAACGGTAGAACCAAATGAGGGTGAGTTGAGATAGGTGGCCGCCTTCAGTTAATAATGGCCAAATTATTGCCTAAGGTCTCAGTGTAAATAACACGGAGAACATGCTCAGAGAGTACAAATAACTGATGTGTGGTTTGTTTGTTTGTTGTTTTGCCTGCAAGGCTTGGGATATAACCAATCGGACCTGTGCCTACACTAACCACACTGTGCTGCCTGAGGCGCTGGAGCGTTGGCCAGTTGAGATTTTTGAGAAACTCTTGCCGAGACACTTGGAGATCATCTATGCAATCAACCAGAAGCACCTGGATGTAAGGAACCTTAACTGAACTCCAGCTGATTGTCCTTGAAACGTGGAACATGTTAAACGTGGGCTGAATTTCTGTTGGATTAACTGCTTTAGTTTTATTCTTTTTTTATATATTAAAAAAAGTCAGTTTAAATTCTTTCTTTTCAGGGCAATATTCTATGGAGGGGGTTCACATTAATATCATTCTTCTCTTCGAAGTAGAGAAACGGGATGGGGTGGTTGCTTTTACCAAGTTGCATTCCAATAGGAACGTTTAAAAATTGTAAAAGTATTTAATGAGGTTAACAAATAGGCTGTTTTCATCATGTTTTCATCAGTTGTAAGCTTGGGACACAGGTAAAAGATAGTAACTAGTTGATCTATATATACAGTCGATTTTCCTGTTCTCCTTCCCCCTGCCCCTCCCCTTACCCTCTTTCTCCCCTAACCCCACTTCCATGACTGTTTGTGGGACATTGCTGTGTGCAATTTGGCTGATGCGTTTCGCCCACAAATATAGTCAATTCTCCTACTCTCCTTCATCTTGCCCCAACCCCTCTCCCCCCCCACCCGCTCTTGTCCCTACCTGACTGTACAGCGCCTTGGGACGTCCTCTCGATGTGAAAGGCGCTGTATAAATGTAAGGATTGATTGATTGATCTAAAAGACAATTTAGTAGAAACTATTTCACATAAAGGGTAGTGAGATTGTAGAACTTGCTTGCCTTAAAGCTTTCAATGAATCAGTTCAGATACATTTAAAGGGAAACTAGACCTTCAGGTGAGGGGAAAGGGGAATAGAGGCGTATGGAAGGGAGTGAGGAATGAGTGATGTGTGGAGTATGAACACTGCCACAGGCGGTTGGTCTGAAGATAATTGTACATTTATTTTTTTGTGAACCTTAAAGGGCCATGGATTTAAATCTCATTGGTCTATCCTGTAAAGGCCGTCAGCAGGCAAGGTATTTTGTGTTGTTTGAAAGTTTAAGTATTAACAACCTTATTGTAGTGTTTGCTTTTTTTGGGGGGGAAATTTGCATAACGGAGCAAAAGGTCAGTTTGTATCGCATGGAGCGGAGAAAGATTCTGTTCCCCATTTGATAGGAGAGGCGGTAGAGGGGGGGGGGCGATTGTCTGCGTTTATAGGTTAAAATAAGTTGATCCCCCCCCCCGCTTATATTCTTTAGCACCTCTTACTGGCCAGTCAGAATTGTCGGATTCATTCTTTTGATCCACTCATCGACAGACTCTTAAACATTGAAATGTTGTTCCTCGCAAATAAAAAATATTAAAACAATGAGTCTTAGGCGAACCTACTACCCTTCTTCTCTTCCAGAACATTGCCAAGATGTACCCTGGCGACGTTGACCGTATGAAACGCATGTCTCTGATTGAAGAGGATTCTCCCAAGAGAATCAACATGGCTCATCTCTGTGTTGTGGGGACACACGCCGTCAATGGCGTGGCACAGATTCACTCCGATATTGTGAAGAATACTGTGTAAGAGTGCACCAGAACCACAGGAACAAATTCAAAACACGCACCCTTTGGTTGAAATGTTTAGGAACCTAAGGGCAAGTGGTCGGGTCCCGACCTAAGGTCCCTTTAGCAGCCCAGGTTCACTTTGTTGGTTCTGGCCTCTCCCCCCACCTCTTCTTCCCTCCCTCTCCCCTCTTACCCTCCTTTCTCCCTGACCTTGCCCCCAGCCCATCCTTCCCTCCCTCTCCCCCCTCTCCCCTCTTTCCCCCATTTCTCCCCTGGCCCCATTTCCGCAACTGTTTGTGGGGCACTGCTGTGCGCAATTTGGCTGCTGCGTTTCGCCCACAAATATACAGTTAATTTTCCTACTCTCCTTCATCCTGCTCCTCCCCCCCCCCCCCCCCCGCTCTTGTCCCTACCTGAATGTACAGCGCCTTGGGACATTCTCTCGACGTGAAAGGCACTACATAAATATAAGTATTGATTGATTGATCTGCTACTGAGACTGCAGAAAAGCACAAGAGTTTGTAAAGGGTAATTCTTCTTTACTAGGAGGGTAATTAATGACTGGATCAGGAAGGTTCCCAGCCAGGAAACGGGAATCATTTTCAAGTTCGATGACCAAAAAGATAAACAAACAAACAAAAAATTAAAATTCTGAAAGTTGTCTTTCTTGCACAACTGAAGTGGCGGACTTCAACATGATTATGAAAATGTTCTCTTTTTGACAAGTATTTATATTTATTCAAGCAATTAATACCCTGCTGCACCCAGTGCATAATATTCCATGTGTGAATTCAAAAAGAAATGGCCCACAGGCAGACATTAAAAAAATTTCCACGCAAAATCCTACTATGATTCTGTATCTTTCCAATATTTTGTTATTTTCATTCTCACACTCAACCAGTTCTTGCTAAAACCATTTAGGTTTTATCAATCGGCATCAAGGTTTTGCATTGTATTGTCACAATTATTGTTTTCTTTCCGGTTCAGATCATTAATTCCCGCAGATAATGTGAATGGACGTGAGATTCAACCCACTTCTTGTTGAGTTTTGGCATCGGCATTTATTAAAGTGGAATTAACTTTTCGGAATGAAGTTTGTACATAGTTTAGCCATCTGCACGTAGCGATAACTTGTATATGGCAGACTGCAGGTGGTCGAAACAAATATTTTTGTTGAAAAAAAGGACGATTTTCACCAATGACTTGTTCTACAATGGTAGTGTGACATTGTTCGTATCCAGTCCTGTGTAAGTGTCGTACAGAACTGAACACAAACCGTTTAAGCATGGACTTGTTTTTTCTCAAACTCTGTCTTATTTCCTGCTTTACCAAATAGTAAATCTAGATGGTCCATGGTTTTGAAGCCTTTTTTTCATTTTCTTTCTTCTCTGGTTTTGCCTTTCAGCTTTAAGGATTTCTATGAACTTCAGCCTGATAAATTCCAGAATAAGACTAATGGCATCACTCCAAGGCGCTGGCTGCTACTGTGTAACCCAGGCTTGGCAGATGTCATTGCTGAGGTAAGGGTTTTGTTACCAAAGACTGGGACCGAGTCTACGGTCAGCAGCTAGGAATGGATTTTCGAGGTTGATACTACTTTACAATAGGTTGCAGTGCCTCGGCAATTCCGCTTCCTGTATCTGTTCCTGTGATTAGCATTTTTCTACAGGAACTGAGTTTCCAAACAAGGGTCATTTCCTAGTGCTTTGTTCTCCGCAGTTAGATATATACTGTAGTATTAAATTGAAGAAGCTAACGAAAGTGCTTACATTTGGCACGGCGCTTTATCGTGTTGTCTCTAAATATTCCACACAATGAGTGGCCTTGAAGTGAGGTCAGTCTTGTTCAGTATCACTCTCGCTTCAGGAATAGAAGGTTGTGAGTTCAACAGAGGTTTGTTCTTGTGCAAACACTACATCAGGATTTTGAGCCTGAAACTGCAGCACTAGATGAGAGCTGCATTGCTGGTGATTTTTGTCCTTTGGATGAGATATTATATTAGGTCCCATCTGCCTTATTAAATGAATATCTGTTTGAAAAGATAAGCGAGATTCTTCCAATGTCCTAGCCAACCACTGAGATAACACTTATTAATTACCTCACGGCTATTAGTGGAATACAGTGAACCTGCAGAGTAACACCAGGTTCAGTGACTGCTGGTTCAGAGGAGAGAATTGCACAAATCTGAATCAATATGGAGTAGAGGAATAAAGCTTTGACAGTGAGACAGGAAGAATATGAACATCAGGTCCAGAACATCGCTGCGTTCTATTAATGAACTAGTTCTCTCAGTACCGTTCTGTAACCAATTGTAGGTGTGTAAGAGAGGTTGGCATAATTTCCTCCTTCTGCCCCCTCGCCCTTCCTTCCCCCAAATCTATTCTCATCCAGCCCGAGGAATTTTAAAACTTGTTTCATAGAATTTTACAGCACAAAAGGAGGCCATTCAGCCCATCTACTCTGTGCCAGGTCTTTGAAAAGAGCAACTCAATCCCACTGCCCAGCTCTCTCCCCATAACCTAACAGAACTGTTCTCCCTAAATAAAGATCTAATTCTCTTTTTAAAAACTGTTATCGAATCGGCCTCCACTACCTTTTCAGGCAATGCATTCCAGATTCGAACAACCCGCTGAGTGAAAACATTTCTCCTCAGCTCCCCTCTGCTTTGTTTTGAAACTATTTTAAATCTGTGACCACGAGTCACAGATTCGCCCACCAGTGGAAACAGTTGTTTCCTTATTCACCCTGTCGAATCCCCTCATGATTTTATAAACCTCCATTAGGTCTCCTCTCAACCTTCTCTGTTCCAAAAAGAATAAACCCAGCCTATCTAGCCTTTCCTCATAACTGAAGTTAACTATTGTTTGACATCTCATTTATTACCACGGGTGAGACTGCTCACAGTTTGTTCGGGACGTCCTCCCGACGTGAAAGGCGCTCTATAAATGTAATTTGTTGTTGTTGTTGTTTGTGCTGCCACCCAATCATAACACTGGTGAGTGTTACCAGATATGGTATTTCCCAGGATAGTTGTCAGAAAGAGGAATAACTGGACACATTATTGAACTAGTTGCTGTCATCTACGAACAAACCTTGGTTAGATTCAAACCCACTTTGTGCACAGTTTTTTTGTATGATTTTTTTTTTGTCATTTTCCTCTCTTTGTAGAAAATTGGAGAAGACTTTTTTGTAGACTTGAGTCAACTGAAGCAACTGATGGCGTATGTTGATGATGAGTCTTTCATCAGGGATGTGGCCAAAGTTAAGCAGGTACAATGAGCAAGTGAATGAAATGGCACAGCAGTAGGTATGATCAAGCTGGGTGTAGTGATGGAGCCTTGAGTGTGGGTGGGGGGGGTTGGTCAGCTAGACAATGGGTGCAGCAGAAAACTTGCTCAATTATTGCTGTTCTTATGCTTTCAGAAATTACCGAATCAGAAGAAACCATCACATTGTGTTCTCCCCTACTCTTTCCTTCCCCCCCCCCCCCCCCCCTCTCTCTCTCTCTCTCTCTCCTTTCCTCACTCTTTCCTCTCTCTTTCCACCTCCCCCATCCACTCTAGAAAATGCAATTATATATATATACTGATGATTCATCACGGGCTGGATCCAAATCCAGCCACTTAACTCTGAGGTCTTGAAATTATGATTATGGTAATGAAGGAATTGGCACTGATGAGATTGGTGGGGTGAAATCAAGTGTTGGGTCTTTACAGGGAGCTTTATATGCAGTACCTGATATAGGAGTGCCTGATGTGGATTGTTAAGAATTGAAGCAATCTTCTTTTTGTCCCCCCCACCCCATCTCATGTTTGACACAATGTCTCTCACTTTGATTGGGAGGTCCTACCGTCATGAAAGACGCAATACGAATGTAGTGTTTTTGTTGAATGCTGGTGAGCTGGTTATTCTGCTCCGATCATTCTACCTGTGCTGGTGATCGGTAGAGGTGGAGGGATAAAAAGGCATACATTTGGAAACCTTCTAAACTATTTAATTGTAGAACAGCAGCTCCACTAGAACTTGCTTCAACACATGATTTGGGTTCCTGTTTCCAGAGAGGCTCAGCAGTAAAATTCACTGGTTCAGATTAATTTATAGTGATTCCTTCTGAAATCACAGGAACACACGATCAGTTCATATGAAGGCCCATCAGCTTGTCTGATCCCATCGTTCCAGGATACCGTTCCTCCCATCACAACATCGAGCTATTAGAGTTTTAAATTGACTCTGCGTAAAGGGAACTTCCTGATGTTTCCATTTGCGACTCTATAAACTTTTGTCTGTTCTGTTGTCTAGATGGATTCTAAGGTATTGTTTGAACGTCCTCCCACGCTGAAAGTATACGGTGTACCTGTCGCTTGTATTGTCCTGCTCATTTTAATGCTGTTTTATGTTTTTCAGGAGAACAAACAGAAATTTGCTGCTTTCTTAGAAAATCAATACAAGGTCAAAATCAATTCATCTTCCATATTTGATGTGCACGTGAAACGCATCCATGAATACAAGAGACAACTGCTGAACTGTCTGCACATTATCACACTTTACAACCGTAAGTCTGAAGCTCACCCCACAATGGCTCTTATTGCATCGTACCCATTTGGGCTTTTCCTGTGTTGATGGCTGTTCATTTCTGCTGCCTAAAGGCTTTGGGTTTAATATGTTTAGTTACACTCTGTCTTGCCTCAACGCAATATATATTTCACCCGAGGACCAGCTGGGGAGAATCAAACTGAGTACCTTCTTGTGTTGACTTTCACACAGTCTCATTTTTTTTTCCATTAGACTTTCTAACACTTACTGATCAAGAACAGGGATTGTATGGCAGGAGGTCACTGAGGACAATTGTAACTCTATCACAGCTGATATCAGTTAAATCAACAGAGACTGAGGAGCGAACCCGAGACCTTGTGTGAATGTGAGAGAAAGGGAGGAGTGTGTGCAGGATAAAACACGTGGAGGATGTGTAGATGAACCCTATGAACCCTATGGTTTACATTCTATAATTAATTGTTAAATAAGTTACACAAATATGATTTTTTTTTTAAAAGTCTGAATGTAAACGACCCTTCACAGTCCAAGGTCTCTTCCTCCCGAGTCTCACAACAGCAATTGGACACTCGAGTAACGATGGCTTTCATTTTAAATTAAAAATTTAACAATGGACCCATCGACAACTCCTTATCCCGCACTTCCGCCCCATCCTCCGCTTGGGTCTGAAGCAGTAACTGTCCAGCTCCTTGGGACGTCCTCCTGACGTGAAAGGCGCTATACAAATGTAATGTTGTTGTTGTTATCTGTTTCAGGTATCAAGAAGGAACCAAGCAAAGCCTTTGTCCCGAGGACAGCCATCATCGGAGGAAAGGTAATCAGAAGCCTTGCACTGTTGAGAGGTTTTCATTCTAGTGCACAGTTGCTGTCAGCCTGCAAATGTACCACATGGCTGTGCCAGTAAATGTCTGAGTCAATGTCCTTTTTTTATAAAAAAAATAATTTAAGAACTGAAAATAATCCACTATTTCGACAGGCCCAGGTACCTTTTTTATTATTATGCTCTCTATCTTTATTTATTTTTTGCTTGAGGTTTTTAAAAAATTCATTTTTGAAGTCTCACAGCAACCCCTAAACCATCGTGATTCAAATATACAGGCTGATGCCTTCAACCATAACTGTTCTATTACTTGTGTCTGAGTTAGTGGCTTTGTGGGGGCGGCACCTGCGGAGATTTATCAACACAAAACTCACAATTTAGCTGAGGGTAATGGGGAGCCTGAAATTCAATCCTATCAACCTCCAGTGTAGTGTGTCTGAGCTCCTTACCTACTTAGTCCTTCACCATCTCTTAAAAATATAGGGACCTTCTAATGAATAGAAGCAACAAATTCAAACAGATAGCTTTCTGACAATATGTTGTCACAAGGAAATGACTTAATTGATTCACCGGTAGAAAATCTATTGCTATAATGTTTACTGATGTTTAATTCTACCAACCCCCGCACCTCCCATTGTATCACACAGGAATGCTCATATATAGCGTGCTGTAGACCAGAGCTGAACCATACATCACAATAAACGACTGGCTGTGTGTAGCATACAAGTGAAATGACGTTTGATCTCCTGGCCTTCTCAATGCTTTTGTGACTTTTGCTTGATTGAATCCTAGTGCTTTAAGATGTTTTATTTCTGTGATCGCTGGCAGGCAGCCCCAGGCTATCATATGGCCAAAATGATCATCAAACTCATAACATCGGTTGCAGAGGTGGTCAACAATGATCCCATCGTGGGCGACAGGCTGAAAGTCATCTACTTGGAGAACTACCGGGTGTCCCTGGCTGAGAAAGGTAATACCATCGGAAGGCACTGTCACTAAAAAGTGGTAATAATAATAATAATCCTTGCATTTGATGTAGCACTTTTCACATCTTATCGACCTCCCAAAGCGCTTCACAGAATATACTGTAAAGTGAATTGACTGTATATATTTGTGGGCGAATCGCGGCAGCCAATTGCGCACAGCAGTGTCCTCCCCACAAACAGTCGTGGATTGAAATGACCAATTTTATTATTGTATTTTTTTTTTTTCGGAGGGATTATTATTAGGAGTGTGGAGTAAGGAAAACTTGCCCAAGGTTTCGCCCCTGACCTGCCCTGAATTCGAACACAGGTCTCCCCAGCTTGCAAGACAAGTGCTCTAACCACTGAGCCACAGGAGCTCCACGTGGAGCACTTGGCTGCACTTGAGCTGATCGGAGCATGTTTGTGGCGCGAGGTAAAACGCAAATGTGTCTTTTGCCCATTCGGTTTGAGCTGTTTTTTAAATTGCTTTCAGTTTCTCCCCTCGTCTGTTCTTTGAGGAGCTGATTCCTATTTTGAATAGCAAGAAAAATGATTAATTATTGGCATTTGATATAGCACATTATCATGTCATTGAAGTGACGCAAACAGAGCCTTTTACAAGATGTACTGTAAATTGGACTGACTGTTTTTATTTGGAGGAATGCAGCCACCAGTTGCACACGGCAACGTCCCACAAACAACCATGTAGTGAGTGTCTCATTTTATTTTGAGGGGATTGGCCAGGACACTGGGGAAAAACTCCTTTCCCTTTAGGAATAATACCACGGGATCTTTAACATCATTTAAACGCGGCAGCCAATTGCGCACAGCAGTGTCCCACAAACGGTCGTGGGTTGAAATGACCAATTTTTACTATTGTTTTTTTTGGAGGGATTATAATTAGGTGTGTGGAGTAAGGAAACTTGCCCACGATTGTGCCCTGACCTGCCTGGATTCAAACACAGGTCTCACTCTTGTAAAGCGCGTGCTCTAACCACTGAGCTACAGGAGCTCCACTTTGAGAGGATTATTCATAGATTCATAGAATTTTACGGCACAAAAGGAGGCCATTCGGCCCATCTAGTCTGTGCCGGCTCTTTGAAAAGAGCGATTCAATCCCATTGCCCTGCCCGCTCCCCATAGCCTAATAGACCCATTCTCCCTAAATAAAGATCTAATTCCCTTTTAAAAGTTGTTATCGAATCAGCCTCCACCACCTTTTCAGGCAATGCATTCCAGATTCGAACAACTCGCTGAGTGAAAAAATTTCTCCTCAGCTCCCCTCTACTTCGCCTTGAAACTATTTTAAATCTGTGACCACGAGTCACAGATTCACCCACGAGTGGAAATAGTTTTTCTCTATTTGCCCTGTCGAAACCCCTCATGATCTTATAAACCTCTATTAGGTCTCCCCTCAATCTTCTCTGCTCCAGAGAGAATAACCCTAGCCTATCTAGCCTCTCCTCATAGCTGAAGTCCCTCAATCCTGGCACCATCCTACTAAATCTTCTTTGTACCCTTTCCAATGTCTTCACATCCTTTCTGTAATGTGGTGACCAGAATTGAACACAGTATTCCAGCTGAGGCCTCACCAAAGTCTTATAGAGGTTAGTCAGCACTTCCTGACTTTTGTACTCTATACCCCTATTTATAAAGCCTAGTATCCCATATGCCTTCTTAACAGCCTTGTCTACCTGTCCTGCCACCTTCAACGAGTCACTAACACAAATCCCCAGGTCTCTCTGTTCCTTCACACCATTTAAAATTTTACTATCTAGCCTATATTGCCTCCCTTCATTTCTTCTCCCAAAATGCTGCTGTTGTTAGCCCAAAGTTTGATCATTTCTCTTCCTCCCGTTCCTCCCAGTGATCCCTGCTTCTGATTTGTCTGAGCAAATTTCAACTGCGGGCACAGAAGCCTCTGGCACCGGGAACATGAAGTTCATGCTGAACGGAGCCCTAACCATAGGAACCATGGACGGAGCAAATGTAGAAATGGCCGAGGAAGCCGGGGAAGAAAACCTTTTCATCTTTGGGATGAGGGTGGACGATGTAGCGGCTCTTGATGAGAAAGGGTTGGTGTCTTATCTTGCAATGACTCTGTACAGAAAGGGGAGCTTCACCCCACAGGTCCTGTTATAACGGTGATGGGGCTCTGGATAACTGGGAACTTGCGGCTGATAAACATTGGAGCTCCTGTAGCTCAGTGGTGAGAGCACTCGCCATACGAGCGTGAAACCTGTGTTCGAATCCAGGCAGGTCAGGGCGAAACCTTGGGCAAGTTTCCTTATTCCACACACATGCCTAATAGTAATCCCTCCAAAAAAAACCTAGAATAAAAATTGGTCATTTTCAATCCAGGACCGTTTGTGAGGACGCTGCTGTGCACAATTGGTTGCCGCGTTTCGCCCACAAATATACAGTCAATTTACTTCACCGTATATTCTGTGAAGCACTTTGAGACGTTGATAGGATGTGAAAAGCGCTATATCAAATGCAAGGATTATTATTATTATTTAGCTCGAACAGATCAGGATCACCCTCAGTCTTGGTTTTGAGTGTGGTGTGGAAGATGAGATTTTTCTTTTCCCCAGTGGAATTTCCTCAATTTATTTTCCTAATGGGTGCTTCTCTTGGATTGGAAGTGGGAGGGATATTAGCAGTTAATCCCTGTCTGTTTTTTAAGCGGTCTCGCTCGGAGCGTGGAGAAACGAGAAGATAGCAGCAACTGGGAATGAGACAATCTTAAGATGTCAAACGTGCTCTATTTTGCCATCAATTGAGTTCAGTCTAATTAGGGTGTGAGATGGGCAAATGGTCAGGTGGTAGAAATGATTTACTCTTAGCTCGGGTGGGGGTGGTGGGGGAAGAAGACAGAGAGAAAAGATCTGAAAGTTCTCGTGTACAGTTAGATAGCATCTCTGGATGAAGATACTTAAAACCTTAACAAATTTATGGCACAGAAGGCCAATTGGCTCATGTTTCTGCCTCGCCTCTAATTCACTCTTACCGGGCAAATCCACTTTACAGTCTTCCCGTTACAGAACCATTAAAGCTGGTTCTTAAACACAAAAAACAGCATTGACAGTAAACGCATGTAGTGGACAATATTGTGCAAGCTTTGTGAGGTGCCTCCCATTTCCATTTTCACCAACCCAATGGCCTCTAAACTTTCCCTCTGGGTAAAAGCTACTGGTGAATGCTTTGATTGCAGTAATCTGTAGCAAGAGAGTCACAACTGAGATTTGTCTATGTTTCCTTGTGCAGGTACAACGCTAAGGAATATGTTGACAAATTGCCGGAGCTGCGTCAGGCGATAGATCAGATCAGTGGGGGATATTTCTCTCCCAGAGAACCCCAGCTGTTCAATGATGTGATCAATATGCTACTGCATCACGACAGGTAAATAGCCTTTGACTGGCATCTGTTGGGGGTGAAGAGCAGGTCCACAACAACTGGCTTTCAGAATGTGCACCTTTCAGTGTGAACCTGGTCTATCCATCTTTGCCAATGTTGGCACGATAGAATCTAGAGAAGGTCAAACGATACAATACAATTTATTGATTGAATACTTCCCGATTGATGGCCACACCATAAGCATCACCACTCGATAGTTCCTGGAAAGAAAACTTTGATTTAAAGCAGACTCTCCTACACCAGCGTACAAATATTTAGCGCCCACTTCCGGACAAGATTGGCCACCACTGTTCTAGAGCCAAAATCCCCCAGAAATTTACAACCGTGGTGTCGTATAGCTCAGTGATTAGAGCACTCTCTCCTCACAAGGACCTGGGATCTGTTCCCCAGGCAGGGCCATACATTGGGCATGTTTCCTTACTCCGCATGCCTCTGTTTATCTAGCGGCAGTAATCAGGAAGCCGCCGGCTGTTGCTCAATTGACGGATCGCTTTACCGGGAATAATAATCCCTTCACCAAAAAATAAATGATTCGATCACTCGATCCATGACTGCCTGTGGGACACCGTTGCGTGCAATTGACTGTCATGTTTCGCCTTTTTGAAAAGATACACAGTCAGTTTACTTTACGGTATATTCAGTGAAGCTCTTCGAGAAGTATCGAAGATGTGATAAGCTGCGATATCAAACTATACGCTATTACTTCTTTGTGGCACGCTTATGCTTGTAACATACTGCCAGCACACAAACGGCTGAATATCTTGAGTGTGCTGCCGACTGCAATGAGAACATCAGACACAAGATGCTGGTCCTGGTGTGGTAACTGTGTGCCAGGCTTACTGTTGCTGCTCCGCGCCTCTGCAGTGTTTACGGCGCTTGACAGCCAGCCTCTCCCTCTGGTCCAAATCAAATCAGCTTCAGGCCGTTTTTCTGATGATTCAGCAAAAATCAGACAAAGTTGCAAACTCAATGGAATGAATGAAGGGAGGTTGGAAAGAGGCCAAGAGTTCATTTTTTTCCCCACTATCATCGGTACCAGTGCATGAACCCCCCCTACCCCCGCACCATTGAATTGTGTGGATGTGAATCCAGGCACGTTGACCTTTGGGGTGAACCCAGCTCGCGAGTCTATGCAGAAATCCTCCTATCAGGTGGATCAAGCAGAGACTGGGCTGATTTCCCAAAGGAAGTTCCTTGTTCCACTGTTTGGATGGTACAGGTATCAGCCTCAAACGTCCTGGCCAAGAGCATCAAACCACCAATGCCCAACGGAAGGGAGTAGTTTTTTTTTTTAAAAAGCAAGCGTATAAAAGATAAGAATTTATTTCCTGGACTCGACTTTTACAGTTGTGTTTATGGTAAGATGTGGAGTATGTAACCACAAGCCTCCTGCAACAACAACAACAATTTACATTTCTCCTGCACTGGAGAAATCGCAAGGGTTGGTCAGACAGGCAGGAATAAAGGGGTTAGCACGTACGCACATCTCACTTATCAGAAGATTCATCAGGACCTTTTTGGTAACATGAATTGTACCACAACATTTCTGTAAAACAATTTGACTTTATTTTTCTTTCAGGTTTAAAGTATTTGCTGACTACGAAGACTACGTGAAGTGTCAAGCGAACGTTAGCCATCTTTACAAGGTGTGCCTACTATTGGGTTTTCATTGCGAGCGTCACCTGAGTGAATCATTGCTTACACACTTGTCTGTCTGTTGGGAAGTGAGGGTGTTTAAGTTGTGTGCAGGGTGGGTGTTGGGTTTATTGAACGGAGGCCACTGAAGAGCAATTTGTGTTTCAATGGGATTTCATATCCAAGTTCTAAACTTTCTTCTCATCTTAACCTAAATTGCTATTCTGTCGCAGTGCTGATTGTGCTGAATTGGGGGAGAAATTCTTCTGTTCAGATTTAATTCAGAAGCTGTTTTTCAGCAGTTCATTTTTGTTTAAAAAAAATACTTTCAAAGCTTCAATGGTAATCTGTTTTGCCCTATTTGTAAATGGTTTTATATAAACCATTTACAAATGTTAATCTCTAATGACACCACCATGCCCCCAGCATTATATTGGGTGTGCTGTGATAACCTCCTTGGCTTCAAACTATCGTGTCCTCGTCTTAGTTTAGGATCTGCAGCCCTGCTGCCTCAGCAAGAGGTGGTATAGAATCAGCTCTAAGCTCACGAGTTGAGGTCTAAGGTGGCCATTATAGTGTGTGTCTCTGAACTAACAGTAGCCACAGTACTGTTTGTTGCCTTTGACGAAATGATGGGAAGCTGATGAAGATTAATTGTTCCTACTGAAGGAAGGCAGCTCCGAATCAATGTGCTGCCAGGGTCCTGATAGCCATTTGGATGCATTGAGGATGTCTCCACCATGTGGACGCGGCAGAGTGAAGCACCATGTCTGAATGCAGTGCTGTGAATGAATTCCATTCTCGTTTATCTGATCATAACAGACAAATAAGACAGACGTGTTACTCTCGTGTCTAGGTAGCCGTGTGTACTGCAGAAGTTTCACTTGCGTTATTTATTCAGACAGTCTATGCACTTTACAGTAAATACTGCTTTAGATGAACTCCTGATGTGAAGGGGGAAACATTCATTTTAAGAGATGCTGCACACTCAACTTTGCTGGAAAAAAACACCTTAGGAATGGCAGTCAAGCTGAGAGAGTTCTGGGACCATTCACATTTGTAGAATAAAACATTAAAGACTGACCATTTCAGCCAATCGGTGCGACTTGTGCACAGGGTAGGGCACTTAAAAAGGTGCTAATGTAATTATGCAAATATAATTTATTGTTATTATGTCAGAAGGACTTCCTAAGCTGTTAAACAGTCAGGGGTTGCTGCATAGCTGGGGAATGCTTAATAGCAAGTTTACATTGATACAATGCCTTTCACATGTGGAGGACATCTCAAATCACTCAATGCTGCTGGCTTACTTCATGCGGGCTTTAATATTACTGCTTTTCCAACATCTATTTAATTCTCTTCTTAAAAAAAATTGAATTCAACAGCTGTAGCAATTCATTCCAATCGCCAAACTGCAGTCTTTCCCTTTTAGAGGACTGTTAATCTGCACCAATCTTCACGCCCTCCCAATACTGCTCTCACAGGGATTTCTATTCAAGGTAGTAATTAACACTGCAAAAAACACTTTTATTGTGAGTCCGTTCCACACTATTTAGGGGAGAGGAAAATCCTTGTCTCGGTTGAGTGGTTTTTGGACTGGCTAGTTTGGGAATGTTGCTAAACGATTGTTGGGATATGGAGGTACGGTATTAAAGATTAATTGTAGTTAGTTTCAATCAGGCACCAATTAAAACAATCTATCCACAACACAGGCATGGTCAGCAACCTTGAGCAAAAGGGAGAGAAACAACTTGTCTACACAAAACACCAGGTGGACATTGCCCTCTCAGGGACTGGGAAAATAAGGGAGGCGAGTACAGGCCGCGGTGGATAAGATAAAGGGAGGAGTTGAATAATAATTCCCTGCAAACCTGGCCTTAAGATTGTCTGGTTTTTGACGTCGCTTCTGGACAATGTCCAAGTGATTAACTGGCTGAGTTAGTTATGGTGGAGTTATGGTGGAGAAGTATAAAGACAGGAGAGAAAGAGTGGCTCATGACGACAGTTGGGGGAATGTCTCAGGGTAAACCCAGATCTCCAGCCTGTCACTGTTTTCCAGAACTACTGGAACGGGTCATGGTTCCAGTTGTTTCGTTTTACAGGCAGAGAAGGGTCGGTTAGAGAAGGAAAGTTAGAAGGAGTGAGTATTGTGAGAAGCCTGAACCTGACTTAATGTGAATCCAGCATTGTATTCTACATAGAACTGGTAGTATGATTCTTTTATTCTATCATATATTGTATGTGAACCTATCATTTATGAATTTAGTATTACATAATAATCTTTAATCATTTGTGTATCTCTTCAACCATACTTATTGTAATAAAGTCATTCACACCTTTACTAAGGCTTGTTGGGTCCTGACTCTCGGGATCTGAAATCCCAACAAGATGTAGTTGTGTAGAGCAAAAATGAATCCATGTTTGCTAAAACTGTTGGAAATGAATTTCCATCAAAGGATGCACGTCTTGTTTCGCTGGTTGAGTGGATGCCGACTGACTGTCTAACTTGATTTACAGAATCCAAAGGAATGGACCAGGAAAGTCATTAAGAACATTGCCAACTCGGGCAAATTCTCCAGTGACCGAACCATCTCACAATATGCCAAGGAAATCTGGGGTGTGGAACCGTCCGACGTGAAGATCCCTCCTCCAAATGAGCCCAGAGATTAAAGTGTGGAATGTATACACCCTCTGTATCAGTCCTGTAGTGCACTGCTCAGCAACAAGGGTATTATTCCAGACCTGTGACTCAAATTAGCGAAACCTAGAACGTGGCAATTTCTAACTGGATTGGCCTTAGTAAGGAATCCAGTTAGAAATTGCGATGTTTTTGAACTGACCCCCAATCTTCTCCAGTAAATACTTCAGTTTGTCTTGTCTTTATCTAAAAAACAACATGGCCACATCAAAGTAGGTTTAGTTTGCGGTTCTTATTTTGACTGGATAACTTTGGGAATTAATTCTGGAGATCGTATTGTTGGAAGAAATTCCAATTTTTCCCATTGCCTATTCAGTCATCATTAATCTTTTTGTATTTTTTTTTCTCCTGCACTCACCCACCATTCCCAAATCTAAACACCAATGTTGCACTTAAATATTCTACAAAGTGGTTGGATAGCCAGGTCACCCTCTTCTATCCAAACAGCGGTAAATTGTCCAAGGAGATCGCAAAATAAAAAGAATGGAGAAGAAATTGACAACTCTCAGCCATTTGCCTGTCTTTATACTGAATTGTGTCTTGATAATTATAAATTCCCCCTCAGGAGTCTGGATTGGGTGGGGGTGGAAACTAGTGGGTATCTAATTAATTTACATTGGGATATGGATGAAAATGAACCTTAATCCATTAATGCCGAAGGCAGGATAGAACGGAAAGGTTGCCGGATGTTTACAAATGAACAAAATCTTTTGGATTCGATCTTAAGAGAGGATTAGGGGGCTGTTGATCAATTTTATTTTACTTTTTGCGAGGGGGGGGGGGTGGGGTTTGGGAATAGTGCAACAAAACGACTGCAAAAGTGAGACTAATGTGCAAGTTGGGATGACCATAGGGAATAATAGTAATAATCTTGTATTTGAGGATCATTCTTATTGCTGTGTGCTTTTCCAAACCATGAGCACTACCAACTAATTTTGCACGTAGTAATAATTGAGCACTAGTGGATACTTCGGTCCTTTTACGTTGGCTTTAATTGCAATATTGAACGGCATCATTACACTTTCTTTTCAGCCTCCATTCAAAAAAAAATTTTTCCAACAAGGATTCAAGGGACCACATTTAATTTTTGAAGCCTTTAATAGTAACTGTACTTTTTTTTTTGTAAACGGAGGTTAGGTAACCCTCACCGGGAGCAGGAAGAGTAACTTGCGGTGCGTGGTAAGTGATTTATTTCCCTCTAATAGCGTAAATCAGAATGAAATGCATTCACCGATTCGAAAGCTGTACTTTGGAGCTATTCCTCAGGATAAATCCTGCCATGTTTCTTATTCACTCAGAGCTTTGTTTTTGTTTCGATGCCATATGCAAATAAATGCGCGCAGCACAATGCAGCTAACATTTGCTTTTGTTTGAGGGCCAGCGTGGAACAGAGACTCCGATCACTGTGAATGTGGAGCTTTATCAAACTTTTTTTTCTTTATTTTTTAAATGCCCTGTTTCCATTTAGATCACGTCTCATCACTGAAAAATGTAGGCAGTCAAGTCTGCAGTAGTGTAAGCTGTTTGTGTATTATGAAAGGGATGACTCGAGCATGTTTTGCTCAGCTGGTTTATATCTCGGGAGTAAGCGGGTGATCCCGGCTGTATTGTAGCGGATCCTCTTATTTGATACCTGTATTCCTCTCGTGAATGTCTTCCTGTTTAAGCAGCTACTGTTTGCAGACCCCACTGTTTGAAGTACTGTAAAGATTTACGTGCATTTTGTCCTGTGAAATGTATGGTTACTTTAGTCATTATGAACAAATATAACAGCAATGTAATGCAGCCTGCAGTTTCACTTCTTTTTTTAAAAAACACTACACGAGCGTCTACTGTTTTGCGTTGCCTAACAATATCCATACTTAGGAGTTGCTGAAGTCAAACAGCTGGAAATGTACTGGGAAGGGTATGGATAGGGGCGGTGGGAAGGAGAGTAGGAGAGGGGGGAGAGTTAGGAGGGCAGCAGAAGGCACGGTCGGATAGGAAGGTCTTGAGACTGGCCTAAGGAGGAATGGGAGGAAGCGAGGCAAAGGGATTGCCAGAAGGATTCCCAGAGTGGGGGCAGAGAGGCTGAAAGTTAAGTTGTTAAAGAGGGTTGGGTTAGATTGATGGACAAGTAAATGGTCCATTGGGAGCAGTGGGATGGCTTGATAGACTGGTGAATGGATGCTTGGCTAACTGCACCAAAGACCACGACTTTAACAAACTGACTTGCAACGTTTGGACCAAAACTAAATCACAACTTTCTTATACCCTTAGCTGTCTTATCAGCCTATCCACGCTGCTGTAGGTAGCAGTGTTTACCAGCAGATGGAACTCTACATTGCTACGCTTTGCATTACATTGCCTTATTCTGCACTACTGTATTTGGAGTTTTGTATTTATTAGTACATACAATGTGGTGGAAATGAACTAAAAGTATTCAAAGGTTTGCAATCTTCATTTGTTTTAAAGGCTGAGCGAATCGACATTAAAAGGTACTTGTGTCAAGTTAAATTTGAAGTTGAACACATCACTATTTGATCCTCTCTTAAATTCAATTGCTCGTTTACAGCACTGGGAAGCAACACACATGAAGCTGGGACAGCAGTAACAAAACCCAAACCAATCCGAAATAATTGACGCAGGCAGTTGACTTAGCATTTTCGTTTATTTTAAAAAATACAGTACATAAAATCAGTCAACATTCAAGCCAGGTTAGATTCAGCAGCTCATACAAAATGTGCCAGAATTACATGAACCCCATTTCAACCCACAAACAGGTAATTTATAAAACATAGCTGCACATCATTGCATTTGATCACTTGCTGTATTCAGGACCGATTGTTTGCATTGTTAATGTTAACTGGGAATAATTTACCTTCAGTGTACTTGGCCAGCAATAACACCACACACACACACGCGCACACACACACTTAGCCTTGCTGCAGTTGCATTATTGGAGTTTGGGGGTCTAAATTGCTACGAGTCGCAAAATAATGAATAACCGGGGAGTCCTGGATGTGTTAGTTTGCCTTTGTCCTCCCGTCTCAGGCCCAGCTTCCACGACGGAAGCGAGTGAGTGGATTTCCAGATAATTGGCTACCACACATCTGGGATTTGCTCGTCTGCATCCTCTGGGTGAGAGTGAATTAAGCAGTCGCTGGCTCAAAATAATGATGGGATATCTGGGGATGGGTCACACATTAACTATTACCCTGGCTCCATCTTTAGTGTAATGGGAAGTGTTTCGAGACCCGGCATGAGAAGCACTACATCAATGTAAATTTGTAACAAAACGCTGGTTAATCTTCTATAGATTACCAACCTTTTCAGTTATCGAGCAACAGGATAACCCGACAAGCATTGCTGAGGCTATGATCTATACGCTGATTCAGAATGTTATGTAAATTGCCTTATGCTGTAACATCGCAAGCAGCAAACATCCAGCAATCCGAGACACTCACTACCCCTTATATTAATGCAAGTGGCTGTTGTAGTAGTGGTGGCGTTGAACAAACCGTCGAGGAAAATACTCAGCGTCATGTTTTATACCCTCCACCCAAAACACTACACATTACCAGTCATGGTTTCGTTTATTTTTGAAGGATTATATTGTTAAGATACTTCTGTTACAAACGGTTACCGTGTTCGACAAATCTATGAGAATTAAACGAGTGGCTGGAGAACTAACAATAAATGCAATAAATGCCACGGAAGCAGATAAAGCAACAGGAATACTCGAATGGTTTGCATTGTTCGTGGAAAACACGGTCGAACGATGAAATGAAAAATTTGTTAAAAGTATCTCAAAGAAGCCTGATTTGTGTATGGAATGCGCCAACCTCCAATACATCCACCTCGAGAAAAAAAAAAAGGATTCGTTTGGAAAATGTCTTAAAACAGTGCAATTCCAGTTATTCAACTTTTTTATGAAAAAAAAACGTATTTGCTAACTCGGGAGACATTTCTGATACCCCCTCTCAAATGGTTTGACTTTTGAACGAGCGGTTTCCAGTTATTCCAACTCAATTGCGGGTCTCTCTCCAGCCGATCCGATAAACTGAGATGTGCTTTTTCTTTAATTCCCTTACAAGCGTTATCGTGGCAAAGATACCACAAGGATGTAATGCAGACAGACTCAGTGTCGGAGAATGGATTGATTTGACGGCATGTTTTAGCATGTTCAGCCATGATTGCCAGAACTCTCATTACGTACCGATTCCTGAGGTTCAGATGGTATGAAATCTTATGGTGGAACTCATACATTTTTGAACCTTTCATTCTCTGGTTTGTGATAAAACACAGGCATCTATATATCTACATTAGTCAGTTCAAGATGGGAGATTCAGCTTTTGAGTTTATTATTATGCCAGTCGGAGTCACTAGGATCAACACCAGTTGTCAGTGCACATTGAGAAGATGTATCATTCACACTAAGGTACAACACACTATCAAGTCTCAAAGGCAATTACATATTGCACATAGGAATTGGGAGGTGGGAGTTATTCTGAGGTCTAATGGTGGGGGCAGAGGGGGGGGGGGGGAGTGAATATACTGTACAGTATTTTTCATCAAAATTAGGACATTTCAGGTTAAAATTCAAAACAGACATGCCAATTTCTGGAAAATCCATGTAACAACTATCTGTATGGCATTTAATTATATGAATTAAATCATTAATATATCATTTAGGATTTTTTTTCGAACAAAAAAAAATACAAGTTCAAAGTTTGTGCCTTTCGCATGCTCAGTGTCTTAAAGCGTTTTGCTGCGTTTTCCAGTACCTGACTTGAGCTCAGACAGAAGGTTAAATTACCAAAAAAAATAGTGTGTTGGTGCACGTTGCTCTGATAGGTGTGGAGTTACAAACGATTAAAACTCAATCCTAAAAGACTCAAGTCATTGAATTTCGCAATGGTTCATCCCACAGTTTCATGCAGCAGGTTTCTAAACCGATCACGCAGCAAAACAAGTAACGAAAGATGCATAGGTACAAGACGTTACCCTCTCTACCCTTAATATGTGTTGTTACTTGCCGGGAAGAAACCGCAGTACAATTTGCTGAAGTATTTGCTCGCCTCAAACCCTCCCCCACCCACAAAAAAATCCTTTTGTGGATTCCCGCAAACGTGACCGACCAAGTCCCTTTCGAGCCCTCGCAGGTTTCTCCTGACGTGAAAGGCGCTATATAAATGCAATTCCTCGTTGTTGCTTGTCAACTGCTGTAGAGTTGGGACTGCGGAGAAGGAGGCAGCGGGCGGCTAGCGGATCAAAAACCGAGCAGTCTTCCAGCTGTTTAGCCTAAGACATCTGGTTACATGCAGGATTTGCTATGTACACATCAATTAGCTAAACCAAGCTATGTTCTCTCTATCCTCAAATCATGTCAGTGATATATGGAGTGAGTTTTAAGGGCTGCTTTTGTATGATATTACGCCATGGGTGGGGGGGTGTTGTCTAAGAAGCTGCTGTGAAATAACTTGTAACCCATTGTACTAAAAGGTGTGACAACAACCCGGGTAGTCTAAGCAAGTGACACAGAGGAGTCTGAACACACACACAGAGAGTCGTAGTGATTAATAAAAAAGATATGAGTGACTTGAGTTTAGTTATCCTTCTGACAGCATTCATCCAGCAACAAGTTACACGTATTATTGACGTTAACAAAAACTCGCACAAGATGGATCCAAACTCTAAATGGTATCTCGTTCCGTAACACTGTTATCTCCCCCCACCACACACACACACACACCATGATTTAATCCCAGAATAGCCTTAACAATATTCTCACTAACACGAGATGAAAGGCAAATCAAATAAAACTGAAGCATTCAGAAAGAAAATTAGACATTGATAACAGGAGAAGGATTGGGTTTTGGCTTACAAATTTTAGGGAGAGGGGGAGGAGGAGAGAATAAAACAATAGACAGAATTCAAAATGCAAAATAATTCCAACTAAATACCACCCATTGTAGGAAATCCACATTCATTGAGGAGAAAATCCTGACGAGCTGAAGAAATGCATTAATAGATTCTGAAATAGTTCAATGTAACGAATATAAAATGGTGCCTGAAAGACATTTGGTGGGTTTCTTTAGATGTCGGGTGAGGACACAACCAGAGGACATGAGCAAAGGAAGTACTTATTCTTCGAACAACAGGGAAACAGGAAGGCACCTGGCAGGAGAGTTACCATTGGAGGGACTGGATTCCCCCACTTTAGCTGCTGCAGGAGGCAGGAATACCAGTTCCTTGGAGCTCTGACTGAATCAAAACCGTTTCAAGGAATTCCCACGGACACGTTTTCAGTATGTGGTAAACCAATTTGAAGTCTCTATTTTCCCATCGCAAAAACTGTATGATTTGTAATTAGCTTTTATTCCATGGCTATTCTTGACATTGTAAATACGGCGTGCCCTCTCCAGCTAATGAATCCTATGCTGAATTTAGGCCGCGCTGCCTTCCTGTTCAGATTGTAAGTGTACAATTTTTCATCACGTGCTCTCTGAATTTCTGAATGACTAGAAACTTCAACTCGCAGACCGCAGACCGCAGGAGCCAAAACCATTCATTTGCCTTGAAGCTAGAGATGGATGCTGTTGGCTAAGCAGGGAACGCAGAAACAATATTGTGATAACAACAGACACTGCCACAAGCAATACATAGGATACCAGTTGGGACCGTTTGGGTTCGATCGCACTAAATGGGACACAGTTTGTTGTGGGTTCTGCTCTCAGAGGACACAAGTCGAAGGATGAATCGCACCACAGCCAGTCAGTCTGCGAGACCGGTTACCTAGATTGGGTGGGAGCGGCTTGAACTCGCTGAGAGGTAGAGTGAACCTGCCCACGGACAGCGCGCGTATCCATCTTGGTCAATATGAAACGATATCGAGTTATCTGTGCAGGTAACTTACGCCTGGATGACAAATAGTCCTATGATGCTCGAGAATAAGCAACGGGGAAACACATTTAACTTCAGATTCGTTGTAAAAAAAATAAACGACGCCACTGATTATGCTTAAGATTTTCTTGATGTGTGATACGAGTATATAATATTGAGAATCTAGATTATACCTGCATCGATTGCTGTAATTAATTTCAAATTATGTTTTCATTTTAACGCAAACCTAGTTCATTCCGGTTATTGCTTGGTGACGGACTCATTCTATGTCACCTCAAATAAATATGCAGATGAGCGGACTGCTGACACTCAAACCACCTAACGTTGGCACCAAATGGATAAATAGAAGCGCGGTGTCTAGAAAAGAGTCATTTCACTTGAAACCTCATCCCCCAGCCCCCTGACAAAGCACGCCCGAGAACACGCGAGAGAATGCCAGACCGACGAGTGTGAACTGGTCTGAATTCTCAGAGGGAACATCTACGGTTAGGGGTAAAAGACTCCGAAAGGACCAAATGAGTATGCCGATCGACAGACGCACTTTGAAATTACCCTGATCGTCCTTAAGTTTTGTTTTTGTTTTGCACTTCAAAAGCTAAACTATTACTCACTCCGCTTATAAGAATGTCATCATGGTGGTCCAGAAAAGAAAAAAAAATGCAGAACTTAATTCCGATACCCACCCCCCCCCCCCAACCCCCCAAAATATATATATTAGTTAATGTTCTTCACTTTCAGCTGTTATCTGCCGTGGAGCTGCTACTTGACAAAAATTCAAGAGGGTCCATTTTCTTTTTTGCCTTCGGATGAAACGCGTCTCCAGACGCAAATCAACAGGAGTCATGCAGCAAGGTGGGATGGACACGTCTTCATGCGGCTCAGTAGATGCACTTGTCTACTCTGATCCACAATCGTTACTGAGGAGAAGCCGAGTCCTCCAAGAATTCCCTGAGCCGAGATAACGAGAAATGGTTCACTTACAGTTCACAGCTGATATTTTATGCATGCATTCGCACACTAAGCTTCGCTTCCAGGTTACATATGGGGTGGACTGTTACGTGATGGTGGGAGAGCAGGTCTCTCAGTAAAAATCTACTAAGAATAGCTCATGGTCAGATATGAAACATCATTTAAAATTTAACAAGTTCACTGAAGACAATTATATAATAGATTTTTATCATAAGCAATAAATGTTAATAATTTTTCATTCTGTTATATATTCCACAATCATGTTAAAATGATTTTAGTAATGTAGCATTATTTGGGGCAAGTGTTTTTTTTTAAATCTGAAAATGCAAGCACTCGCCTTACAAGTGAGAGACCCGAGTTGAATTCCAGGTCAGGACAAAATCTTGGGCAAGTTTCCTTACTCCACACGCCTAATAATAATCCCTCAAAGTAAAATGATAGTGAATTGCTCATTTCAATCCACGACTGTTCGTGGGGGACGCTGCCGTGCGCAATTGGCTGCTGCGCTTCGCCCACAAATGTACAGTCAATTCACTTTACAGTATATTCTGTGAAGCGCTTTGAGACGCCTCGAAGCCTTGAAAAGCGCTACATCAAATGCAAGGATCTTTATTATTATTTCTGTGCAAAGGGCTTTCGTTCTCATTTTAAATTTAAGTGTAAACATTGTTTTTTGGGTGGGGTTTACTGTGTAGATCTTTGCCATTTTCCAATATATTACCTCAGAGAGAATCCTCAACATCGAAACAACCAATACACCCCCACCCAGTCATCTTCCACTTAGTCAAACCCAGTAATACTCGGGGAAACAAAGGCATCACTCTGACAATATAAACTAAACTACATCTTGTGTTATCGGCAAACTATTAAATGTATACGGTACCTTAATATTTGAGGAAGCTCTGGGCTCTTGTATATGTACTTGTGTCTGTAGCCAAGGTCTTTATGGAACGGAATAAACCGTATCTTCTGACTCTTTTGCGAAGCCGCGGCAATGTTATAAAGCTGTCAGGGAAGAAAGCTCAAATGGTGATGGAACAAAGAAAAAATAACATCCTGATGAGTGAAAGTCAGCTCTAGGACTAAAAATAATTGCAGTGTTTTATGCTGAGAACCGGGGGCAGGATCGAGGGGCCAAATGGCCTATTCATGTTCCTACCAACTTCCTAACCAACTTCCAACTTCCAACCTTCATACTACCCAGAATGTACAAGAAAATAAACATCCATCTACACTTCTACACACCAAACCGCACACAGTTTGAATAGGTACATTTAGTAGCTTATTTGTAGTATAATCACTTCTGTGTCTGTAGCACATCAAGTTGAATCATCTCAAAGTGCTTCACAGTAATTACTGAATATAGCAACTTTATTATTCAACGAAGGGCCAGAGATTCCTGAAGAACATACCACTGATTTCTAATTTTACTGCTGATTTCTTACAAAATCAGTCATTACACTTGACAGTAATTAACTGTTAAGAGCTTTGAGATGTTGCAATATCTTGAGGCACGACAAAAAGTATTTTGTAAATTAAATCCAGTAATCACTGGAGTATTAGGAATACTATCATTGACCTTTCTGGGTCAGAGCAGGATACATAACACCTAAACCTACATATAAATCAAACCTATGGAGTAAAAATGAACAGAAAGCCTTCCCAACTGAGATTCATACGCAATGGGCTGCATTCATTCTGAGACAAAGTGTCTGTCGTAATTTCAGGCTGTGTGAGAATGCAACATTAGGAAAAATAACTCAAACTTAAAAGTCTACAATAACCTTGTAATAAAGTTTATACTAACGTTTGCAAAGTGAATAATGTTGATTGGTGAAGCTGAACATCGCAGCGATTCAGTTAATATGAGGCAAATAATTATTTTTGTGACTTTCTAAAACGAAAATCAGTACAAGTTAGTCCAAAACTGAGCACGGTTTGGCAATGGCAGAGCCTACGTTACCTTTCTTCCCAGATGAAATGGAATGACAGCATCGTCCTCTGCATGCAGAATAAGTAATGGACACGTGATGTGTTTCACACTGAAGGAAAAAAGGAAAAAATGTGATTTACACATTAAGGTGCACTACAAGTCCAAACAGAAGATATCACACAAGGAGAAAAACTGAGGAGAGGACAGCCACGAGGCAGACCAGGACACCGTGGAACTGTCCAAACGGGGGAAGGAGCAGAATCGAAGCGTCGTTGTGATAGGGGATTCAATAGTTAGGGCCATAGATCGCATCCTCAGTAGCCACAAACGAGAGACCGTACGGGCGTGTTGCCTACCTGGTGCAGGGTAAGAGACATCTCGAAGCTGCCGGAGAGGAATTCCGAAAGGGAGGGGGGCAGATCCAGTTGTGGTGGTCCACGATGGGACAAACGACATTGGTACGAACTGGGAGGAGGTCACGGAGAGGCGTTAGGGGCTAAAGTAAAAGACAGGACCTTTGGGGGGTGGTGGGGGGTGGGGGGGTAATAATCTCTAGATTATGACCTAAACCACGTGCAAATTGGGAGTAGGGAGAAACAAACAACTCGGGGAAAGTTAACATGTGGCTAACGGATTAGTGTGGGAAAGGAGGGTTCCACTTCCTGGGACACTGGCACCAGGACTGGGACAAGAATGGGAGCAGTGAGAACAACTAGTCAGACAGTTGGAGGGATCAGGAGGAAATGACCTGAGCCCATATATAAAGGGAAAGGAAATGAGAGTATAAACATCAATCAATCAATCAACCAATCAATCACTACATTTATATAGTGCCTTTCATGTCGGGAGGACGTCCCAAGGCGCTGAACAGTCAGGTAGGGACCAGAGCAGGGCGGGGGGACTGGTCAGGGTAGGGGGGAAGGAGAAAAGGAAAATTAACTGTATATTTGTGGGCGAAACGTGGCAGCCAAATTGTGCACAGCAGTGTCCCACAGACAGTCGCGGGAGAGCACGGCAAAAAAGAATACGAAGAGGTTCGAAAAGAAGTCCAAAAAAAATCAGGACGGCAAGGAGGAACTATGAAATTCAATTGTCACGGAATATAAAGTAAACTAAAATATTCTACAGACATATAAATAGCAAATCAAAATAGAAATACAGCCACTAAGTGATGGACAGGATAAGCTCACAGCGACAGGCAGTCACAGGCAGCGACAGGCAGCCACAGGCAGCCACAGGCAGCCACAGGCAGCCACAGGCAGTGAGAGCGAAGTGGCACAAATACTGAATAATTACTTTGCCTCAGTATTTACCAGGGAGACAGATCAGGTGGACATGACAGTAGAAGAAGAAATCAAAAATCATACAAATACATTTAAGATAAAAAGGGAGGGGAGAGAATCGATAAAGTAACCAAACTCAGGGAGGATAAAACCCCTTGCCCGGATAGATTGTGTCCGCGTATATGAAAATGTAGGAAATAGCAGATGTATTGTACATATAATAATTCATCAGAAAAGAGAGTAGTGCCAGAGGCTATATATGTTATACCTCTATTTATAAAGGGAGATAGGACAAGCCCAAGGAACAATAGGTCTGTCACCTTGACTTTGGTGGTAGGAAAGGTAACGGAATCTTTACTGAAAGAGGTAACAGAAAAGCGTCTAGAAACGGAGGGTCATGCTTGACCAACCCCATTGAATGCTTGGGAGAGGGAACAGAGAGAGTAGTCAAGGGGTAATGCAGTAGATGCAATATATTTGGATTTCCAAATGGTGTTCGATAAGGTACCTTACCACAAAATAGACTAATGAATAAGGCCAGCATGTGGAGTCAGGGGGAAAGTAGCAGAGAATAGATAGCAAGCTGGGCTACAAGACAGAAAACAGATAGTGGTGTAGTAAAGGGCAGCTACTCGGACTGGCAGGGGGTGGGAAGTGATGTTCAGTATTGGGACCACTGTTGTTCACAATTGACATTAAACGATTTAGACTCGGGGATGGAAAATTTCAACATTTGCGGACGACACCCAAATTGGGGGATGTAGTTAACACTGGGGAGGATTGCAACAGATGACAACAAGGCATTAATAAACGTGCTTAAGTGCTCTGAGATGCCGTCCGGCGTGGAGGGCAATATATATACTCCAAATTGTTGAACAGGCATTTCATTGGCGAATGAATTTCAATACAGGTAAGTGTGAGCTGGCACATTTTGGTAGGAGGCATAGAGAGGTCACATACTGCCTGAGAAATCAGAATCTAGGAGCAAAGGAATCTGAGGTACAGATACACAAATCACTGAAAGTAATGTCACATGTTAATGGGCCGAACAATAAGCAAACCAGACATTGGGGTTTATTTCCAGAGGAACAGGAATGAAAAGCAGGGAAATTATGCTTAAATGGACATAGAACCTCGGTTAGACCAGACTTGGGAGTAGTGTGTACAGTTCTGGCCCCATATAATAGAAAGGATATTACAGTCATTAGAGAAGGAGATGTGCAAGGATGATTCAGGAAGGGCTAAACAAGCTCGGACTCGTTTATCTTGAAAAGAGAAGGTTGAGGAGTGACCTAATAGAGGTAACTTTAAAATTCGGAAAGGTTTTTGACAGGGTGGCAATACAGAGGATGTTTCCACTTGCGGGGGAGACCAAAACCAGGGACCATCGATACAAAATGGTCACCAATAAATCAAATAGGGAATTCAGAAGAAACTTCTTCACCCAGAGAGTGGTGGGAAAGTGGAACTTGCTGCCACAAAGGGTAGTTGAGGTGAATAACAGGAGATGCATTTAAGGAGAAGCGAGATGAGTACATGAGTGAGAAGGCACTAGAAGGTGATATGCTGATAAGGGCAGGAGTCTCATGTAGAGCGTAAACGGCATCCTAGATCAGTTGGGCCAAATGGCCTGTTTCTGTGCTGTATATTCTAATGTAACACTTCGCACAGATAACGCAGAGGGGCTTCAGAATTGAATATTCAAATGAAAGTTCAATTCTTTAGTTTGTTCAGTACAGATTTCACATGGTTTTGAATCATTTTACATTAAAGTTATATGATATGGGGTGCAGTATAGCTTGTATATAAAGAGGCTAAAATCCAACTCTAGTTGTAGTTGTAACCCATGAACCAGTTGCCTCTGAAAACTTTCATCTCTCCCTGTAGCAGGATGAGATAATAATAATAATCCTTGCATTTGATATAGCACTTTTCACATCTTATTGACGTCCCAAAGCGCTTCATAGAATATTCTGTAAAGTGAATTGATTGTATATATTTGTGGGCGAATCGTGGCAGCCGATTGCGCACAGCAGTGTCCCATAAACAGTCGTGGATTGAAATGACCAATTTTATTGTGTTTTTTTTGGAGGGATTATTATTAGGCGTGTGGAGTAAGGAAACTTGCCCAAGGTTTCGCCCTGACCTGCCTGGATTCGAACACAGGTCTCCCCAGCTTGGTCTCCCCAGCTTGCAAGACAAGTTCTCTAACCCACCAAGCCACAGGAGCTCCTGATATAGAAAATTCTAAATTCTACTCTTGAGTTTACCGCAACTTTACACAATCTCTCCCACTGTTGCCCTGACGAAAGAAATAAATAAATAAATACCAGCAAAAGTGCAGCATGTATTTGGGTCAGGCCTTTAGCTCCAGCCCTTTGTACACTGTTCCTATAAACCAATAAAAACACACACTTTGCGATCCCTTAGCTTTGGTGCTTGTCAACCTGTGCGTAATGATCCATGGTAATTGCCATTCAACCCCCTAAAAGCTTTCAGACTACCTTCACAAGTGCAAGTCTGAGAAAAATGTACATCGGGGACTTACAAAACTTGGAAGCTAACAGCTGGTTTGTGTTTGCTTTACTGATGGATGTGAGCCGACATCAAAACGTTCTTAATTGAGAGAGCGAGAACTATTCCGAAGCTTCATAAGATATAAATGACCTGAATCCAAATCAGAACATTTTGTTCAGGAACTTTACCAGTTGGCAATTAGCAATGCTACAAGTCCTGATGATAGAAGAAGCGAAAGAATGGGAGGACTGGTTCCTGAGAAGGGCTCTTATGTAATGCGGGAAGGAAAAAGGGAGAAAATCAAATGAATACTGTATTTTTTACACTATAAATATATATATATATATTTAAATAAATGGTCAGCATGAAAATGGTTAAAATTGCAAAAGCTTCCAAACCTTGAGCTTCAGACCTAATAAGAGCAATCTTTCTGGTATCAAAATACTATAATGTACTCGCATATGACCCGTGAAGCGTGGCTAAGTGTGACTTTACTATCTACAGAATACAGTCAGTGCACTTTACAGTAAATCCTTTGAAGCAGTTTGAGGCAACCTATTGTTGGAAAAGGCATTATATCAAACATGAGAGCATTATTTTTCATCACAAATACTAGGGAGTATTATTAATACTAAGAGCAAGGATTACTGTTAACAATCACAGCAAAGGATGACCGTTATTCTATTAATAATAACAAATCATTATCTTAGATTGGCAGAATTTTCTGTTCTCGGTAACTGTTTTCAAACGAATGGATAGTTTTAAAGCCAACAACACAACAGTATATAATCAAACAATCAGATAATAATCAGATGTTTGAGAGGGAGAGAAGTACGGGTACAATATCAGTTAATATGTATGGTACAGTATACGCAAATGGTATTACAGAAGTTTCTAAAAATATATATAAACTTACTTGTCGTCACTAGGGAATATAATATTGTTATCCGCGATGGAATCCAGAAAGAACCAGTCAAAGCCAGGAAAGTACCTGTAGATCTGAAATATCAGCAATCGTTAGAAATAACAAAAGAAGCTGAAAATGCAAAGTAATCCTGGCTATTATTATTATGTTATTATTAACTAGCCCCAATTCAAGTACAGATTAATAGCATGTTAAATACCGAGTGAACAAAATATCAACCTCCTGCAAACAGTAGCTAATTTAGGAAGCTTCAAATAATACTAAGCAAAGTAACATCCATTCATATCAAAGTATCATTGGAAAACAAAACAACTTTGATTTATATAGCACCTTCCATGCCGGACGGCGTCTCAGAGCGTTTGGTCTGGCTGACACCCTCAATGAAAACTGTTAAGAAATTGCCTCTGCAGAGTGATTTAAACTGCATTCATATGATAATAATAATAATCGCACTCCTTGCATTTGATATACAGCCTTACCACTTTGTTGAGACGCACAAATTCTAACAGAGATGTGTAATTTTTTTAACCACCAAAATGAGATCACTGATATTTTGCATTCCCTGCTTGTGTAACATGTACAGTACCACCGTGCAGCCATCTTATGTATCTACAACACGCACCACAACAACAACAACAACAACAACAATTTACATTTATAGAGCACCTTTCACGTCGGGAGGACGTCCCAAGGCGCTGATATTTTTTTGCATTCCCTGTTGTTGGTCGGCTTCTACTTACCAGTGAAAATGGATGACTTTTGGCTTCTTCCCGAATATTGGTGAAGGGAGATTCCAGTATTAAGGCACCAGGAGGGGTCTCTAAAAAAAAATCAGAACAGTCTCGTCAGGGAGTAAGAGGGTGGGGCTGATTGTCTTTCTGCTCCTTACGAAAAGCTTTACAACGCTAGATTTTAATGTGTAAAAAGACAGGTTGGTAAGGGGGTGGCAGAGGTAGGGTGAGGCAAGGCCACGGAGGGCTTCAAATGTGAGGAGCAGGATTTTGAATTGAATCCTCTGGGTGATAAGAGAGCCGATGGAGTCGGGCGAAAATGGCGGAGATGGGGGTCACGGAGCTTGGAGCAGGAGAAGACATGTACCACAGAGTTCTGGATTGTCTGCAGCCTATAGAGGGAGGAATTGGGAAGGTCGACCAGCAGGGCATTGGCGTAGTCGAGCCGGGATGCAATGAAGGCGTGAATGAGGGTTTCCTCGGCCTGAGGGGTGAGGTAGTGGCGGAGTCGAGCAATATTGCAGAGGCGAGGGAAGGCACAGCGGATCATGGCTTGGATGTGGAGGAGTTGGATCGAAGACATCTAGGTTCCTGACTGGCTTGGTGAGGTGGAGTGTGTAACCATGGAGGTTGATGCTGCCAGCGCCTGATGCGTGAAGGCACTGGCGCGAGTCAATCAGGGGGGGCCTCGGTCTTGTTGACATTAAACTGTAGAAAGTTAGCTCTCATCCAGGACTTGATGGTTGTCAGTTGAAGGCAGAGGCAGAATAATAAGAGTTGGGTGTCATCCGTATACAGGTGGAAGTTGACTCCATGTCTGCGGATGATGTCGCTAAGGGGGAGTATGTAGATATTGAAAAATAGGGGGCCAAGGACACAGCCCTGGGGGACACCACAGGTGATAGTGGGGGGATCGGAAGAGAAGCCATTGGTGGCAACAAAGTGGAGACAGTGAGAAAGGTAGGAGTCAAACCAGGCGAGGGCAGGTACATGAAGACTGAGCTGGGAGGAGAAGCGGTGGGAGGTTGGAGACGGGGCGGTAGTTGGAGAGTAGGGGCAGGTCAAGCGAAGGTTTTTTCAGGACTGAAACAGTGGTCCGATCTATTCAGCACACAGTGTAGAAACCAGCAGCAACCGCATCGATGGAAAAAACGAAATTACTATGTTTGGTGTACCTGCTGTCTGTTGTACTGTATGTTGTGAATTTACTTTCTAATCAAGATTAAAAAAACAAATTTTTTAAAAAAATAAAACACAGCAAGTTTTTCTGGATGGTTTACCTTTTTCACAAAGATGACGTACAACATTTGTGCCAACTCTGAAAGAGATAAGGAAACAATAAGAGAAATGAGCTTTTGCTTATAAATTTTGAATTACAATCAGATGTAATATTTAGAAACCCATTATCATGTGGAATAATATCTAACCTTGATAGGGTTTCCATATATATGTGCGACCTACACATGGAAATTTCCTTGTATATTGAAATAAAATGCAAACTCTCTCCTTTGTAATGTTAATAATGTGGTTCAGCACGTTGGGACGTTCTCTCAACGTGAAAGGCACCATATCAATGTCATTATTTCTTGTTGTTTAAACAGAACCTGATAAAAATAATTCCTAAACTAACCTAATTTGTGTTTTAGTCACTGCATTTAAAAATTAAAAATAGTTAACCTCGTTGCTTCAGTTTCCATTTTGGCCTTTCACAAAGCTATGTAAACAACATAGCTGTTTAAACAACAAAGTTTCTTTAAAATTGCTGCTACAATCTGCTTTTATTTGACCCTCTTATAATCGTTTCAATTAACCTCCACTGCCCTTTATACATACACTTATTCCTCGCTTAACGTCGCGGTTATGTTCGCTGAAAGTACCACTTTAACGCACGAACGACATAATCGCGGATGTCGCGACGTTAAACGAATGTATGTTCCTCTACGTATCTGCAACGTAATAACGAAACAACGTTGACCGAAGCAAATGTTGCTTCAAAATCTACTGAATGCCTAAAGTCAAACATCCCTCAATTATTAACCTTCAATAGACTATCAAATAATATCTGCAAAGCTCATATCAATGCCGTGGATGGACGCCTGAATCCCAAATCTGATTTAGCATCAGCCCTCGTGTTCTGCTTTTCTTTACTTATTTCACTCTCAGTTCAAACCCACATCGCTCCTACCCAAGCTCTCCACCAAATGCACGATTCAATCCAACCATGTTTTAAATCAGAATCGGGGGTTGGAGCATTATATCCACAACAAACTTCATAACTTTTATGCAACAGAACATGCCACTGAAGAAAGTATATCACTAAATTAAATGTGAATGCATCTCATAGTATGGACAAAAATGGTTTCGAATAGACATGTTGATGTTTCTCGACATCTGCTCTGATTAAGCTGTGCCTCAAGCAGTTTGTTTGGGAATTTCCAGAACCTCTGTTTAATTCTTCTTTTCATTGCTCTGTTAAACGTCACCAGGATATTTCATTGTATGTTTTACTTTCATATTCCAACCTTCTGCAACAATAAATTGTGTAGACAGATGCATTTTCGAAAGGCAATATGATAAATATAAAATTTGCTTGCAAATATTTTTATGGCCCAAACACAATCTGCCGAATATACTAGTGCAAGAGGCCAAATTAGTTCCATTTGTATTGTGCCAAAATAGATTTTTCTGTTGCATAAATAACATCCCTCGTTGCCAGCACTTTGCTATGGGTGTTCTATGATGTTCTGGAAAGCATGGAGCGGATTAGATTAACATGCTGCCACAGTGATATGATTGCTGCAACCACAAGGTCACAAAATAATCCAATCCACTGACAACTACTTTATCCAGTTGTTTCAAATCTTATTTGTTTGATCTATCTCCTCTTAAATTTGTGGGGTCCTGTAGCTCAGTGGTTAGAGTACTCGCCTTACCAGCGAGAGACCTGGGTTCAATTCTTGGGCAAGTTTCCTTGCTCCACACGCCTAATAATCATCGCTCAGAAAAACCCCAAATTAATTGTAATTTCAATCCACGACTGTTTGTGGGGACGCTGCTGTGCACAATTGGCTGCCGCGTTTCACCCACAAATACACAGTCAATACACTTTACAGTATATTCTGTGAAGCGCTTTGGGACGTCTAGAGGATGTGAAAAGCGTTATATCAAATGCAAGGATAATTATGATTAATATTATTATGAAATGTCCCCTACAAAAAATAGCATCAGACTCAAGGGTTGGAAATAAAACCTACCCACTCAGTCTTTGGAAAATACATAACGCTCAAAAATGAATGAGTTTACATTTTTAAATAGTGTCTAACATCAAAACATCTCCAAATCTAGTGAAAATGCGCAGGCAAAACGGGGGAATTCAAAGTGTGCGCCTTTGTGTCCTTAGAACAAATAAAAGTCATTCTAAGGTTGCTGCTCGCTCGTTTGCCTGACTCAGTTGGTAGTAATGCTGCCTCTGAGGCAGAAGGTTGTGAGTTCAAGACTCATATTGGTACAGTACTTTGTCTAGGCTGACACTTCAATATAGTACTGGGGGAGGGCTATATCGTCAGAGCTGTTATAATATAGCAATTAGGGGGGCGTTTGATATAGCGCTTTTCACATCTTCTAGACGTCTCAAAGCACTTCACAGAATATACTGTAAAGTGAATTGACTGTATATATTTGTGGGCGAAACGCGGTAGCCAATTGCGCACAGCAGCGTCCCCACAAACAGCCGTGGATTGAAATGACCAATTTTATTATTGTGTGTTTGTTTGGGGGGACGGATTATTATTAGGCGTGTGGAGTAAGGAAATTTGCCCAAAGTTTTGTCTTGACTTGTCTGGATGCGAACAAAGGTCTCACACTTGCGAGGCGAGTGCTCTAGCCACTAAGCTACAGGAGCTCCTTTGGATGAGACGTTAAACTGCCTTCTCACCTAGATCAAATATTTTAGCAATGAAATAAATACTTTGTTATTTCCAGCACATCAAACACCACCCACGGAAAGTTTCATCTCTTGTTCTTCCCGATTATCATAATTCATTTAGGAAACGGCAGCAGTTTGGGTCTTATTTTGGAACTAATCAGAGACCAGAGATTTAAAACCGACTTCGGTTGCTTCACACATGCAACTGAATCAAGTCGATGTGGTGGTAAGAATCAAAGCAGGAAGGAACTGGTGATAATGGCGAGATACAGATTAAAAACACGCCGGATAAAAGTATCAGTGACACTCTAAGGGAAACATATCAATGCTGTTCCTACCGGATGTGATTATTGCAGTATCCAATTTTTAAAAGTATATAACCGAGTATTCAAAAAAACAAAGAGGAGAAGAAAGCAATATTTCCACAAAACGATGATGTTAAATAAAGCATAAAACGCCTAAATATTAGAAGATTATCACCAACAGAAAAGAGACAAAATTAAGCACTTTGAAATGTCCTCCCAATGTGAAAGGCTCTATGTACTGTAATTGTAAATTGAAGTGTACCCAGCAAAGTTATACTCACATAAATCTTAAAATTTATAAAGCATAGAATTGCCTAAGTTGGACATTCGCCCGAGTCGCGTTCAGTTTCCTACCCAAACCGGTTAGGATTTCTTTTTACTGCTCAGTATTAATCACCTCCTAACTCATAACACCGCGCCCCAGCCCCCCACCCCACCAATTGCCCATTACTCCCCCCGCTTACCGGCTGCATTGAATCGCGGAAAATGATTCCCTTACCCATTGCTACATGCACACCTACCGGGCGGCTACACTGAATTGATGGAAACATATTCATGACCCATCCATCATGTGTGCAGAAAAACACACTCGCCAGCTCCATTGAATTATAATAATAATAATAATAATAATAATCCTTGCATTTTTATTTAGCGCTTTTCACTTCTTCTAAGATGTCTACAAATCTGGTACAAATTAAGCGAGTTTTACTGTCTAATAATTGCTTCCACTTACCCTGTGCCTAGTGAGTGGCCCCAGATGTAGATTGAACTCTTACCACTCCGTGCTTTCAGCCAGTTGTAAGTGTACATCGCGTCCGTGGTCATGCCACTTTCTGAAGGGGCTCCTTCCGAATCCCCCCATCCTGCATCGAAAAGAAACAAAAAGTACTATAGATGCAACCAAACCATTACTGCGTGTTTTAGGGTGACCCACCCCAGGGACAATTTCCTCATGAAGGGTTGTGTTGCTGGCCAAATCTGCCCTGTCTTGAGCTCAGCAACAAACGGAGCAACAATATCATTCTAAAGCAGGTACACTCATCGGAGTAATTCAGCAATTAATAAAACCATCTTCTCCAGTCGTGCCTAAGCTGGACATTAGGACATGTGGTGAGTTCAATTTTTTTTTATATACGTGTCCCCCAGATTTGTGTTTTTTTTAACAAATATGGTCGGTCTAACGTATTATCACAAAATGTACATTTTTAACGGTTACCTCTGAAAATAAATCGATCAGTCCTATGAAACTTTGACTTGTATGTACTTCCTGCAATTTTTTTAAAAATGTTACAAAATATGCCACACAATGTTATCATGTTTTAACCTTAGAAGAATGTGGGAGTTTTTTCACAGGCGTTTTAAACATTTCTTGTGTTAATCGAGTACACGTAGGCAGAGTACTCCTCTTCGTCAGGCACCTGGAAATAACTTTTAAGCAACAGTGAGGCCTAGAGCAGCTACGGCTGATGTATCTGTTTCCCCCTCCTACTCCCAGGAGGATATATACTTGTATATCGAGACAGAGATATTGGAAGATGTGTATTTGGTTCCTCATTTTATCAGCCTCAAAGGCTGAGTGAACCCACCAAATTTGAATCCTCCGACCTCATATCCAGTTCTCAATCCAGGAAGTCAATTTAAAACATGAAAGACGCTATACAAATGTAATGTTGTTCTTGCTGTTGTTATTTCCTTTATGCACGGAGTCTGTATAGAGTGGGTACAGCATGAAAACAGGCCATTCAGCCCAAACTAATCCACACAAGGAGATTTTACTCACTGAGCCCACCCCTCCCCCTCCTGTTCTCCTCCACCTACATCTCTCCCTCCATTCCCTTCTCCTTCCTGCCAGCATCCCATTTTCTCTTAAAACACACAAAGGGATTAAGAAGAAAAATAGTACAACCGACCGATTTTCAATGTTCAAATGTCACCAATGAGTTCTGAAAACAACATTCCTTCTCCCACAGACTAAGATTTGCCAGTCTATTTTTGTCCTACCTATCATTAACAGAATACTAGAGGTACACTTGTTGGTGGAGGGAATTTGTGGATGGATGAAAATTTGCCATTTTACATAAAATGAACTAGTTGACACAACATATAACATTTTGACCTTAAGATCACTGAACTCTGAATAAGCACGGCTTTGTTATTTTTGAGGTGGGCATTGAAATTCTGTCACAGCCTCCCAACAGCACCACTAATCTACTTATATATCTAGTGTAGAGCATCAAAGTTTTAACAGAGGAGCAGCAGGTAAAGATCAAGCTGGTGTTGAAATCCAACCAGCCTCGGAAATTCCATGGAGACGGGTGGCTATTTAAGGAAGATCTTATCTGAGAGAACCAGGTTTTGCGTTCAAAGTCTTCAACCAAAACCTACCAACTCCCAAGAAAAACACACTACTGACTTCGGCAGGTTAGACGCCTCTGTTTACCTAGCAGTATATAGGAACCCGGTTGTTAAGACAACTGGAGGATGACTTTTTCTGAGGTAAATAATTGTTTTAAAAAAAATTCATGATAATAAATTGGCTGTTTGTGGGACACTGACCGACTGCTGTGTGCAATTGTCTGCTGAGTTTCACACACATAGTCAATTCACTTTACAGTATATTCTGTGATGCGATTTGAGACTTCTTGGAAACGTGACAAGGTGCTAGCTATATCAAATACAAGGATAATTATTTTTATTATCTGGAAGCAGTCAGTCTGGGCAGTCAGACCACGCTTCTAACTATCACAACATATTCAAGCTAATCAAAAAAGCTTAGTTACTAATAATTTCTCTAGAGGTGACAAAAGACTCCAAAGTCCAGGAAGCTCGTGTTATTCTCTACAGCATGTGCTCATTATTTACCTTTTTTATTGCTCAAACAAATTTCACAAATAACATTATTTTCAAGTTTCACCTCCACTTGTTGAAGAAAAACTTTGGTTAACTGCAAACCTCCCCTCCCTCTGCCACTGAAATCATAATCTCGGAACAATTTTCTCCATTGTATCACTGACACAAGCCTCTCTGACCTGATGAGACTGTCAACTTAATGGCAACTTATGCAGAGATACAAACGAGTTTTGCGTTGTGGCTGATATCTTTGAGGAACTGGATGACTTGGGTAACTGGATGCTGAGAATTGCCAGCAGTTATACAGTCTGTTGAAACAGTTAATTCATCTAAGCCATGAACAACATTAATGTCTTAATCTTTGAGTGAGTCTTCATTACTGTCAGTCACAGCAACAAAAACAACAAAATCACATTTGTCGAACATCTTTCACATCCAGAGAACGTCCCAGGTTCTGAACAGTCAGAGGTCAGGACCCAAACACGGGGAAGTGGGAGGGGGGGCAGAGAGACTGAAAGCCCGGCCACCGATGGTAAGGTGGGTCGGGGGAGAGACATGGAGCAAAGGCAAGTTCCAGAACCTTAAGCAGGTTCTAGGGCGACAATCTCACTCGATCTCGCTGGGTGTGCCATTGGAATTGGGCTGGTGGACACCCCGGGTGCTATTTCTTTACCGGGAATAGATAGAATTCCAGGCACTACATGACCCAGTCTCAGATTATAAAATGTAGACACAGTACCCAAAATTTGCATGGAGTCATTCAAGTGCAGTCTCACCGTACAGTTTGCTTGTAAACTCCATGATTGCGGATACACTACCTCAATTGTCTAAATGTAGAATGGGCTGCAAGTGAATGATTAAATGCCATTCAGAGCTGACATTGAAAACATGCTCACATTTTGATTTCCTGCTTATGGCCATCTCATTCATTCAATCCGCTTCTGTTTTACACAATATACTCGAGTTCCTTTCACATTCAGCATTATTATCGCAACACTCGGATATCTGATAGGCACTATTTTCGGAATCCAAATCTGACAGCAAGTAGCAGTTATTTTTGAAATAACATTCTTGCAATTGGAAAGACGCTAATTCTTATCACATATTCGAGATGTCTCCAAGTGCTTCACAGAATATACAGAGAATATACTGTAATTTGGACTGACTGCATTAATGTGGGCGAAAATGATTCATTAAAATGAATTGAACCACAATGACCTAATGCTGCAGAACACATCCTTAGGTTGAATAAGGAAAAACTCGTGGTCACAGACTTAAAATAGTTTCAAAACGAAGCAGAGGGGAGCTGAGGAGAAATGTTTTCACTCAGCGGGTTGTTCGAATCTGGAATGCATTGCCTGAAAAGGGGTGGAGGCCGATTCGATAACAGCTTTTAAAAGAGAATTAGATCTTTATTTAGGGAGAGCAGGTCTGTTAGGTTATGGGGAGAGAGCTGGGCAGTGGGATTGAGTTGCTCTTTTCAAAGAGCCGGCACAGACTAGATGGACCGAATGGCCTCCTTTTGTGCTGTAAAATTCTATGATTCTAACTCAAAGCCCTGATTCAACAGTCAAGTGTGATCCACCGGTTAGACAAAAAATATTGCTATAGTCAGGATCACTGCACCACTGAAGATTAATTTATAGCATTACTTGAATTAGAATCTTTTTCGCTTACACTGTACAACAGTCAGCTTGTTGTCATTGGAGTTGAAAAATTAAGACAAATATCTGCACCCTCAGCAAATCTAACAGAAGCAAACGTTCACTGGTTTAAATTTGTTCCTGATTCAGTACTATCGTAGGAGTCACACTAATTACATGTGGCTCTTGCTGAAATTCTAAGCCATTGTTTTGCGTTTCGGCAAACCACATCTAACAGGATTCCACTGTAAGAAAGCACACTTGCATATAGACACAGACCCAAACATCCAACACTGCTTAATACCATACTTAGAAGGTTGCAAGCAGAACTGTCCACAGTATTAATCCTAGGCTGCCATTACGAGATAAATGAGTGTAGTTGGTAGCACGGTAAAACTCCTTTAATAAAACCTTTGCGAGCAAATTATTCAATTTCTCCAATCTTTGGTATTTTTAAAAGGCTGTAAAGGGTAATCCCATTACAACATAATATTCTACAAGAATAAGCAAAGTTCAGTAAAGTGGTCAACCTCCAAGTTCACCAGCGATATAAGAAACACATGCTAAAACGGTAGCTATTGTAACAGGAATGTTGTGTATCATCCATTGGGAATGAATTGGGTGTTAGATGAAAATGTTACATGTTAAAAAGCATCTGTGTTTCCATTTAACTGGATCTCATGTTGATCAAGGTGAAGATGTCATTGTTGCAAAGTTATTATTCTTTGCACCAGTAACAGCGTAAAAACGCTGATATATCAGGCATTATACCGGCTAATACAATACTACTCCTGTTTGACTCCAAAAATCCACCTTAATCCCCCCACTTTAGAAGAGTACTTTGGCTAATGAGTGCCAAATGAGTGCTAATTTGTTGTTGTGGAGTTATGTTCACCAAAAACTGCAGATACTGTCCAAACTCATTTGACTTTGAGCCCTTATTGCATCAGTTTGGGTTGCTTTCCCCCTTTGCATCCAGAGTTAAGGGCAAAGTTCCAATCATCTCCTGTCCAATAACGGCCATGTAATGTGCGTTTCTATTTCGGGCTTCATATCATGTTAGGAAATCAGTACTATCCGACAGTATTATTTTGCTTCATCTCACTGAATTAGCAGCATGCATCAACTGTATCCTAGAGAACTGTACACATGCCTTGCTCAGGAACTCGACCACTGAGCTTGCCATGGAGTGTTGGTTCGATTTTCATATTCCACTGCCAAAAATGTCACCTTGGAACCCAGTTCGCTCCAAGGTCACCCTACTGACATCCAACCACCACCACCCCCAGACACAAGACTTGTCCCCATATATATATATATATATTTATATATAAAATAGTTTGAACTGTCAAACAAACTTTTCTAACACACTTACATAAATTCAAGGTGAAAATAAAGGTCTGTAGACACTCTCTTTAGTCTCCAGCGATGAGTCTACCACCAATGAATCACATTTTCAGCCAATTAAATCTATCACATCGGCAAAACAAGTGAGGCACAGCCTTTGTATCATTTTTGCCTATGCCACCACCAGATAGAGTGACACACACTCACACCCGCCTGTCCCAAATCACACTGAATATATATATATATATCATACAAATTATATATTAATATATATAATATATTCAAGATATATATAATATATACATTGTTCCAGGGATATTTTGTTACCAAATAATGTTTATTTAATTAATTCTATTTACAGTGTTCTGTAAACCGCACCGCATTAACAACAACAACAACAATTTACATTTATAGAGCGCCTTTCACGTCGGGAGGACGTCCCAAGGCGCTGATTAAATGTGAAAGACATCTTTAGCTTTCAAAATCCACACATCTTTTCCAGCAAACAGATTTTGTGTAAATTCCTCCTCAACTGCTTTCAAAATAAACACGTTCTATTGTCAATCGATAATCCAACTCAACACACATTTCCTCAATTAGTCTGCGTCACTGATGGTCGTGGACATTCACTGGGAGATGGTGGGAGGAAGAAACTCGCAGTCTAAATATAGCTCTTCTCAAGCAGAGCTTACCACCTCCACAGTGCACAGCTGACTGAGATACCCAAGATTGAGTAAACAGGATGCAGTACATCACTCCAGGGAGAGAAAGTGGGCGTCCATTCTAATAAATGTCTAGAGAATTTCCATGTATAAGGTGGAATGCGTTGAACTCCAAATCAACATCTATCTGACAATGCAAGCCCTTCTCTGACCATTATACGCTACACAGGGAAGGCGAATGGATAAACAGGAATGGATTAACATAACTATGTTTGGTTAAAAATAAAATGAAAGGAGGCGTGATGAGAAGCAAAGCAATTTCCTAATTTCCCTTACTAGTCTTCAATTTTGTGACAATCACACGGTACATGAATGTTCTAAATCATATTCTGAGATCGCATTACCTTGTCTCAAGATTGAGGAGACCTAAACCGTGACTGCAGGCAGTCACTTCTGCTTTTGTGAAGTATTGCATGCTCTTTTTAGTCTACATACAGCATTCCCTAGCAATCAAGCTTATTATTTAGGGTAAACATTACAGCAGTGCGTTCTTACTGCCCAGTGCTATACATGAAGATTGATATCAAATGGCGTTATTACAATTCAAGCATGATCTACAGACTCTAAGAACACAGAAACTCACAATCTATATACACCGGTTACAGAGCTACTTACCCCTGTAATCGAGAGCAATGACATGAAAGCCTTGTGCACTGAGGACCTGTAAGTTAAAAAAAATCAAAGAATATAGACCGGGAATGATAAGCAGATCAATGGTCCAATTACATTTGCATCAAACTCTAACAAAACAAAAATAGCAATGGAACTTCCTCAATTGGCTACGAACGCTGAACAAAAATATACAATAATAATAATCCTTGCATTTGATATATAGTGCTTTTCGTGTCCTCTAGATGTCTCAAAACACTTCACAGAATATTTTGTAAAGTGAATTGACTCTATATTTGTGATTTGTTTAGCGATCTGGGAATCTGGGACCAAATTGTATTCCCTTTAATTATTCCGTAATAACCCCCCCCATCCCCCACCCCACCACCACCACTCCTTTCTATTAAAAGTTACCATGTGAAGCCCTCATATTGTGTGAAATAAATTTACTGTAGACATCAGAGTAGTCCATTTTGAATACAGCAAAGTACTTCACAAGACTAAATCTGATTTAGCAAAGCTGATTAACAGTTTTACCTTCAAAATCACACATTGCAAAGGGATTGGCTAAGTTTCTTGACGGCCTAATTTATTGAGTCGGACTTTCAATACCTTCCTAGAATAGATTAAATCTGGCAACAGTCACCAATAAAACATTATCGCAATGACGCTAGGCACTACAATCTATTGCTGCCACTTCTACTTTTAACCTTCCTCATTTGTTTGAACTTAAAAGTACTGAAAACTTAACTGCACCAGAGTCAAACAGAATATAGCTGCCTTTATTGCTCACAAGGGAATAAACAGCCTTCCGCAATGGTCACTTAATTCATTTCATCTTATAATCATCACAAAGTGAGGCTACGTTACCTAATCCTAACTAACGTTCACTTGCAATGTCACTGCATAATTTGTTACTTCACACGATATTGAGTCTTCATTCAGATTCACCGGCCATTCACTTTATCACTGTTTGTGAGTCGTTATTGGCACAGAATGGTTGCCTTGTTTGTTGTTTAAAACAAACATTCTCTACCCTGGAGAGTAATTACCTATGATATGAGCCACGTTCGATGCTGTGACATGATAAAGCATTTAAAAACTCTAGCTTTTTTTTATTTCATGCAAAAAAGAAAAAAAAAACACAAAATGCAGCAAAATACATTATTTATTCAAATACCTAATTTATACATCCTCTCCAATCCTGACCCCCAGCTTGGATCTGAAATACTGATTGTCCACCGCCTTGGGATGTCCTCCCAACTTGAAAGCCGCTATACAAATGTAATTCTATTGTTGTTGTTGTTATTCAAATACATTATTGTTTAATTATTATGTCACTATCTGGATTTGTTCCATTCCTCGTAATGTTGAAACTTGAAAGCAAATTGAAAAATAAGCTACATTAAAACTACCTTGCCTTACAAAAGTTGAATATTTTCAACAGATCAATGCAGCTGAATAAATAAATGACATTATATTCAATACAACAGGACTTCTGAGCTCCGTCAGGCTGCCAGGACTCTGCTTAGCAGCCTTACATTGGAACATAGGAACAGGAGTAGGCCATTCAGCAATTCAAGCCTGTTTAATTATTTTAATTACATCATGGCTGATCTGTACCACATCAAATCCTTTCAATTCCAATTTCCTGCTTTCTCTCTTTTTCCCTTAATACCCTGACCTACCAAAAATCCAACAACCATCCTTCAACTCTTGAAGGATGAGTGCAGCATCTATGACCTTCTGGGGGAGAGAATCTGAGATTTCTACCATCCTTTGAGTGAAAAAATGCTTCCTGATTTCACTCTTAAATGGTCTGGTTCCAATTTTAAGTCTATGCCCTTTGTTTTGTATTCCCCCACCAGAGGAAATAGCATCTCTGCTACATTTTGGAGGGACCTTCCTTCAGTTGAAATATTAATTCTAGTCGCTGGCTGCCTATTTAATCTATGTTGAAAAAGAGTGACATTATTCGAAAAGAGATGAGTGTTTCTCCCAGTGTCCCCGTCAACAATCATGCAGATAAAATTGGTCATTCCCTTTTTAGCTGTTCGTGGGACAAAGCTGTACAAATTACACCTATCCCCAGTCAGGTTTCCTGACAGCAGCAGGAGGACTGGATATGAAAAGCAAATCGATAAAGATGGAAAAAGAGAAAAAAAGAAAACATTATTCTAATTTGGACTATCTTCAGATATGTTGCTTCACTTTAGTAGTTTGTATTTCCATATACCGATGGTTATTCCTGTATCTAAAAAAAGGCATCCATTTAAAATCCATATCCACTCGAAAAGAAGATGAAAATACTTTTTTATTTTTTAAAAATCTATTGAATAAGAGTTTTTCCAATATAAATTCGTATCAAAAGTCTCAATTTATAGAATACGCAGCAAAAAAAAAGCTATTCTGATTCTGGCGTAAATATGCACTGAATTGGCAACACTTATCTCATTCAAAGCACAAGAAATGTCATGAATGTAACATGTGAGTCTGTCCTGTAGCTGGTTTAAATTGCAAACACAACGAATAGTAAAAGTCATCTGGGTCCCAGACACACATTTTTTTTCTGATCTGCCTCTCCTTTGTTCACATCATTAATACCTCTTTAAACCCATCATTCTCTGCCCTCCATCCCATTTTTTCCCTCTGCTTTCCTTGTCCCACCGTCCCTCTCTGCTAATCTTTCAACCCTCCCCCTCCACCCAAATCCCCCAATTCTGACAAAGGGTCGTGGACCCGAAAAATTGACCCGTTTTCCTTTCTGCATAGACGATGCCTCTTGGGACGTCCTTCCGACGCGAAAGGCGCTCTATAAATGTAATTTTGTCGTTGTTGTCGTTGTTGTTGTTGCATGTACGTATAAAGAGTGGAAAAACATTCTAAGGTAATGAAGATATGTATGATTTTAATTCAATAAAGATATTTGCCTACCTTATATAGCTGTACCCTGTGGTCCCCACCTCTGCAAACATACACAAAAAGAACAAATTAGAACAGATCTGAAAGAAAGTCTCTGTTTAAACAACAACAACATCTCACATTTATATCGCGCCCATTCATGCGGGGTAGCATCCCGGGGTGCTTGATGGTGGCAGTATCTGATCTCGAGCTAGGGGAAGGGGGAAGGAGAGAGGGGGGGGGGGGGGGGGGAGGTGACTGTAAAAGCACAATGAAACAGGAAGAACTTTAGGTGGAATTTGAATGTGGGGAGGCGGGGGTGGGCATTAAAGGAACAATTCCAATTTATTGTACGAGCATATTATTTTTGCTGCTTCCAACCTTTTTCTATTTATGTTGAGAATCCAACCGAATGAAATGTTAAAGACGTCTCACAGTTTGAAATGATTAAAATTAAAACCAACAAAAAAAAACGCTACGACGAGAGCACAACAACGACGACAACTTGGATTTATATAGCGCCCTCCACGCAGGGTAGCTAGCATCTTAGAGCATTTATAAGTGGCGGAGCCCGATTCCAAGCTGGGTGTGTGTGTGTGTGTGTGTGTAGGGGGTGGGTAATGTGATCACTTCCCAGTGTGACCACACTAAAAGCAACAGAAACTGTGCAGGAAAAATAAAATTATTCTGTTTTTGAAAAGCAATGAAGCAAGCATTAGAGAAAATACTGCCATGATTTTTCATTGTTCACACGTTCCGTTCCTTTCCAGGTGCAAGATAATCGATACACAGATCGTTTCGTAGGTTTCAAATTCACTATATCAAAGGCAGGTTTCATTTTAAATTATACACCAAGGCAATTTGTGCCTCTGTGATCCGAATAAGTACACTGGTTTTGAATTAAAGAATTGGTATTTGAAAGGTGTCATCCTTCAGAGTGAAATTGAAAAGGAAATCACAGTTACTGGCCATAATATAACTTTCTACAGTTACCAATGTGTTACATTATTACGGTAGAAAAACCAATCTATTTGAGAGATCTTTCAAATAACTGAACAACTTTTAAATATATAGTATATTACACACTTGCCTCTCTAAATTAAATTAAAATAAAACCCAAACAACGTATAGATTTCCCCCTATAATCAAACAATGCCACCTATGATATTGCAACCTAATGGACATAACCAAGTACTTGTATACTCAAGGTTAGTCTATAAGTTCACATGCGCTTCAAATATCGACTATGCAAATGCCCTGCTCGCCAGCCTTCCCAATTCCTCCCTCCACAGGCTGCAGATGATCCAGAAGTCTGTGGCCCGTGTCCTCTATTGTTCCAAACTCTGTGACCCCCATCTCACCCATCCTCGCCCGACTCCATTGGCTCCCCATCATCCAGAGGATCCAATTCAAGATTCAAGATCCTGGTCCCCACATTTAAAGCCCTCCATGACCTCGCATTTGTGACATTTGTGACCTTCTATCCCCTTACCAACCTACCTGCCCACTCCACTCAGCAGGCTCTGGCCTCCTCCACGACCACCGATCTATCCGCCCCACCATTGGCGGGTGAGCCTTTAGCCACTCTGCCTCTGAACTCCACCTCGCAGTCCCTCCGGCTCACGCTCTCCCTGGCTTCCTTCAAGTCTCACTTCAAGACTCTCCTCTTCGATAGTCCCATCGCTAGCCCCTAGTACTTTCTCTCCCCCAACACCAGCCCCCCACCCCCTCTCCCTGTCCCTAGCTCGGGTCTGACACAGTGACTGTCCAGCGCCTTGGGACGTCCTCCTGACGTGAAAGGCACTATACAATTGTGTTGTTGTCGCTAATTGAAAATGGCAAATTACTACATATGATCTAACAGCTATGGATATACTATTACCTACACTCTTTCCTCTTCCCAAAATCTGGCCAGGGACACTATTTACAATATATTTGGGCATAGTTTTTTCAAAAACTAAGATTGAAATGTGTGGATTTATCTATTCTTACATGGAAAAGCCAATTAACTTGAGTTTGATTAAATGTGATTTTTGCTTATTAGCCATCAGTCTTGTGCCAGTGTCATCGCTTTACCATTTGCTTTGGCGAATACCAGAGAAGAATGGAGTTTATTTATTTCTCCTGTGACAGGAGGCCTAAAGCTGGAAATCTGCAGCCTGTTCAAACAGCGGAAAGAAAGAGGTGACAGCTCACGAGGTTAAAACACCATTCCTGTGTCCCATTACCTGGTGCCTGCATTGCCGTGGAAGTAAAGCATAATGGAATGGCCTGATTGCAAGGTTCCTGTATACCACGTCTCATCCTTTCCCTGAGCTTCTTTCCACAGACTCGCTGGTACTGTGTGCCTATTATTGAAAAAAAAGTTAATTAGTCTTCCAAACAATATGACAGTGCCCAAGCAGCAAAACGTTAGGAACTAGATTTCAACCTAGAATGGTTTCCAGACACTAGGGTCTGTCAATATGGAAATTTTCCGATTTAGATATATCGATGGGCTCATATCGAGATATACCGAAATATCGATATTTTCGGGTTTTTTGTACTGTGCATGCGCGCGCAGCGCGCGCATTCGGAGTGCGCGCGCATTCCGGGTGCGCGCACATTCGGGGCCTATCTCTTCACGAGGTAAATATCTTTCTCTCTCTGTGTCTCTCACTCTCTCCATCTCTGTGTTTTTCTGTCTGTGTCTCTGTGTCTCCTCTCTCACATCCCCCCCATCTCTATCTATCTGTATATTATCACATCCACCCCGTCTCTCCCCCCACCCCCACCGTCCCTCTCCCACCCCCCCACCCGCCATCTCTCTACCCCCCACCCCCCCCCCAGCCGTCTCTCTCCCCACCCCACCCCCCCAGCCGTCTCTCTCCCCCACCACCCCCTCCCAGCCGTCTCTCTCCCCCTCACACACTCCCAGCCATCTCTATCCCCCTCCCCCCCCACACCCCTTGCATACCTGTATATTGTATTCGAGGACTATGAATACAATATGGCGGCTTTGCACCTCGGTCTGTGCATTGTGTATAGAGATGAGCATTCTGGGTCTTGTAGTTCAGTGTGCGTGCATTCTGATTTCTTACCTCAATATATTGTTTTTTCGATATATCGATATGTTTGAAATGCCTATATCGGCGTATCGATATGAAAATTATATCGGGTTTTAGCGATATATCGCCGGACCCTACCAGACACTCAATGTCACTTTAGGTGGATTTCAGTGCTATGCATTTGGACCACAACCAAACCCATTCTGAGTGTTATTTATCATGGTGTTTAAAACACTCAAAATCTACATCGATCTGCCCTCCGGCCTGGAGAATCAGATATGCGGAGTGGAGGGAGAGAAAAAAAATTGCTTTTTTAAAAAAACAATCTTGTTTCTTTGCAATTCATTCAGTTAAACAAGGAGTTCAAACTTTATTGATCCTATTGTTCACTTAATGCTTCTCGGAAAACGGTTGGCATTGTTTCAATATCAAACACTGACATTTATTGTTGGTCCTTGTTTACCAGCCCAAAACAGCATATATGAGACAGTCAAATGCAACCTGAACAGGCAGGCACTTTGTTCAACACAACATCAACACATTACAGCACAAGCTGACCACAGAGTTAAACAGAATCTCGTGTCATTATTTCGATGTTTCAATAAATATTCAACAGGGATCTCACTATGGCGCAAATTCTTATCAGGCTTGCAATAAACAAAGTATTACTGTGTATTTTTGCGTGTTGTATGACACAGATTTCTTGTATAAATAGTAATACATAATGATAAAATGAAATAATCCTTTTGAAGTCTCAAAACGCTTCAGAGAATACCGTAAAGTGAATTGACTGTATATTCGTGGGCGACACGGGGCAGCTAATTACGCACAGTGGTGTCCCACAAACAGTCGTGGATTGAAGAGACAACATTTTTCTTTCTTTTCTTGAGGGATTATTATCAGGCGTGTGGAATAACGAAACTTGCCAAAGGTTTTGCTCTGCCGCGAATCAAACTCAGATGTCTTGCTTGCGAGGCGAGTGCTCCAACCACTGAGCTATACCAATATCAAAGGAATAGACTTAATGTTCAAAAGGAAATTACTCAAGATTCCCATTTCAGCAGAGAGCAAAGGTAGTTAGTTGAGACTTGAAAATATGATACAATGAAGACAAAGGACCTAGGTGCCTGATCGTACCTTCAATAATTTCCATGCTTCAATATTTAATTTAAAAATAAGTGGAGACTATCTTAGAACCAGATCAATTATTTCAGTTCTTCATAATAGCATATTTCCAATCGGAACCAAACCAGCTGGCCTGTCAGTAAATACAGATAATAAAATCCTTCTGAGAGGGAGTTACAATTGGAGGACATGTTAACCTTCACCAATCTCACCCATCACCCACTGCTTCATTCATTCACAACATTCGCCCACAAATGTACAGTTAATTTTCCTACTCTTCTTCATCCTGCCCCGACCCCTTCCCTCCTGCTCTTGTCCCTACCTAACTGTACAGCGCCTTGGGACGTCCTCTCGATGTGAAAGGCGCCATATAAATGTAAGTTTTGATTGATTGATTGATTGATTGATTGATTGATTGATTGATTGAACATAGCCTCTCAACACACAAGGTCTGCTTGCTCTCCATTAGGGAATAAGAGTGTGGCAGAGGAGAGAGAGAAAAAACAGGACAAAAATTATTTGCTGGGCAAAAAATGCAAAATACTGTACTGCAGATGCTGGAAGTCTAAAACACAAACAGAAATCACTGGGAACACTCAGCAGGTCAGGCAGCATCTATGGAGAAAAGAAAAGTGAGTCAACATTTTGGGTCCACAACACTTCGTCAGTTCTGACAAAGGGTCCTGGACCCGAAACGTTGTCTCACTTTTCCTTTCACTATTTGCTGGGCACTTTACATCACGTCAAGGAATGTACATACAGGATTAAAAATGATCACTGTAGTATATCCAGCCGTTACTAAACCAATAATTATTCTATATCACTCTAGCTCACATATTCATGTTGATTTCTTTGGCAAATAACTATCCTATTCCTTCTTGATTGCTGTGCAACCCTCCTCCATTGATTCCCTGTGTAATATATTCCATATATTCCAAACTATAACAACAACAAAATTACATTTATAGAGCGCCTTTCACGTCGGGAGGACGTCCCAAGGCGCTGAAACTATATAATCATATATATAAATATATATACACCTATCCTTGCATCAATCATTTTCAAAGCAACAGAAGATGACTACTGTATTATTATATATCATCAATATATTCTTACTGGGCCTTATCTCTGATTGGAATATAAGGGGATGTTGCACTGGACATCTCTGAAATACTGACAGTAGAATGTCACAATCGTAGACAGAACATGCGATAAATCAAAATTAAACAGAAAACTTAAAAGCCATTCACTAGATTCATTCACTGGATAACCAAAAGTTGTCCCATCTGTTGTTTGAATAGAATATTTAGTTAAAATCTACACAGGACACAAAAGGAAATTAAGTAATTTACATCTTTGTTATGTTAAAAAAAACTTTAGAACGCATCATAAAAATCTTCATTGGAAATGGCAACAGCAGCCTTTTGGTGAAGATTTCCTCCTATCTTCCCAACCCATTTCTCAAGCCCATTTAGCTCAGCAAGATGGTCTGAGATCTCCTCCCAACGTGAAATAATATGAATAATCCTTGCATTTGATATAGCGCCTTATCATGTCATTGAGACGTCTCAAAGTGCTTCACAGAATATACCGTAAAGTGAATTGACTGTGAATTTTTTGTGGGTGAAATGAGACGGCCATATAAATATAAAGTATAAATAACCACATAGAGTACATACAAATAGCCATATAAAGAAATGTGCTATATAATAAGTTGTTTTTTATCCTTCCTGTAAATTTAAAAGCAATCCTTTCTTGTGTTCGATGCTTTGGATGTGTAAAGAATGATTTTTCCTGTGGTGCTTACATATTGCTGGAACATCATAGATTGATCTACATACATACATCAATGATCTAGACAAGGACATTGAATGTAGCTTATCTAAATTCACAGATGACACTAAACTAGGTAGGAGAGTGAGCTCTGAGGATGATGCAAAAAGATTGCAACGGGATATAGATAAGCTAGGGGAGTGGGTGAGTAGGTGGCAGATGGAATTTAAAGTGGGGAAGTGTGAAATTATTCACCTAGGTAGCAAAAATAAAAAAACTAATTATTTTCTAGATGGGGAGAGGTTAGATAGTGTTAGTGTACAAAGGGATTTGGGTGTCCTTGTACACCAGTCTCAAAAAGTTTAATGGCATGTTAGTGTTCATTGCAAAAGGTTTAGAGTAGGGAAGTCTTGCTGCAACTGTATAGGGCTTTGGTGAGACCGCACCTAGAGTATTGTGTGCAGTTTTGGTCTCCTTATTTAATAAAGAACATACTCACCTTAGAGAGGGTGCAGCGTAGATTCACTTGGTTAGTTCCTGGGATGAGGGGACTGACCTATGAGGATAGGTTGAATAAACTAGGGCTGTATTCTCTAGAGTACAGAAGAATTAGGGGAGATCTTATTGAAACATATAAGATTCTTAAAGGGCTAAATAAAGTAGACACTGAGGGACTGTTTCCCCTGGTAGGAGAATCTATAACCAGGGGTCATCATCTTAAAATTAAAGATCAGCCTTTTGGAACAGAGTTGAGGAAACATTTCTTCACTCAGAGGGTAGTGAATTTATGGAATTCACTACCCCAGAAGGCTGTAGATACTCAGTCCTTGAACATTTTCAAGGCTGAGACTGTTAGATTTTTTTAAAATAGAGGGATTAGGGGATATGGGGATAGGGCAGGTAATTAGAGTTAGATCAGAAGATCAGCCATGATCTTATCAAATGGCGGGGCAGGCTCGAGGGGCTGAATGACCTACTCCCGCTCCTAATTCTTACGTCCTTATGTTCTTATTTCATAATCTCGGTCACAAGAAGCAAACATTAGAGAAGTGATAGCTTTATGTTATCGAAACTGAGCAGCTCAAAGGTGCTCACATATTTCCAAAGCACAGATAATGCCTATCATTGAATAATATTAAGCATTCAGACAAACAGCATGTCTAGAATGTGTTCGATTCCAATCTAGCTATTATTCTAATACTCTGTGTGAACAAGTTAATTCAAATTGATCCACGTGGGCTCCAGTATGTGCTTTCCTACGAAGGTTTGATATTTGATATTTCTTTTCTCATGTCAAAAAGATTTTAATGGTTATTTGTGTATGTATGAAAACACAGTCAATTCACTTTTCAGCCTATTCTGTGATGTGCTTTGAGACATCTAGCAGACACGAAAAGCGCTATGTCAAATGCAAGGTATATTGTTAATATTGTTGTTAAAATCAACCAAAATCAGTGACATCAATCAGGAGGCTACATTGGAACCTTTGGTTTCAGTTTGAATTCTCTTAAGCAGTGATTCGGACACGTGGCTGACACCCACAAAATCAGAATGCAGCAGATATTCTCCTTTATTGCACTTCCAGTAATCATGGGGCCATATAACACCTGCTTTATAAGCAAACTCGCGTTCTAGTGAAGCGCTCTGAGACGGCATTCGGCATGGAGGGCGCTATATAAATCCGAGTTGTTGTTGAAGCACTATTGTAACTAGAATGCCGAATAGATATAAAAATTGTAGTCCGTCCGGTAGCTCAGTGGTTGGAGCGCTCGCCTTGCAAACGAGACCCCTGGGTTTGATTTCCGGCAGGGAGAAATCTTGGGCGAGTTTTCTTACTCCACACACCTGATAATAATCCGCCAAGAGAAAAAATAATAAAATTGGTCACTGTCTGTGTGCAATCGGCTACCGCATTTCACCCACAAACATACAATCAATTCACTTTACAATATACTCCGTGAAACGCTTTGAGACGTCTAGAAGACGTGAAAATCACCATATCAAATAGAAGGATTATTATCATTGTTTGGATTCATAAGAACATAAGAATTAGGAGCAGGAATAGGCCATTCAGCCCCTCAAGCCTGCACCGCCATTCAATAAGATCATGGCTGATCTATTCTAGCTCCACCTACCCGCCTTATCACCATATCCCTTAATCCCTTTATCTGTACAAAATCTATCAATTCATCTCACTTTGAATCTTTGGGCCATAAATCACAAATAATTGACACCACTACAGTAAAGGGTTTGCTCCACACCACCTGTACGGTACGATATTGCACTACAAGCACCCAAAAGCGGATCTAACTACTTTAGGTAGAATTGTGCAGAGATGGATGTGGAAGCCAGGAAACTAAATGCCCTAAAAAAAGACCTGATCAGGGTGCCAAACCAGGGAGGTTAATTGGATAATGACAATGACCAGACAACAACAACAACAGCAACTTAAACTTATAAAGCGCCTTTCACGTCGGGAGGACATCCCAAGGCGCTGCACAGGATGCATGTGACCCGAGCTGGGAGGGGAGTGTTTGGGAAGGGGTGAAACACGTAGGGGAGGTCGAAAAATTCGGGGGGGAACAAAAGGCACGGTCGAAGAGGAAAGTCTTCAAACCGGCCTTGAAAGAGGAAAGGGAAGAAACAAGACGGAGGGATTGGGGGATGGAATTCCACAGGGTGGGAGCGGAGAAACTGAAGGCCCGGGCTCCGATGGTGGGGCGGTTCGGGCGGGGGGCTTGGAGCAGGCCACGTCCTGCTGAACGGAGGGTCCGGGTGGGCTTATAGGGGGAAAGTAAGTCGGTTAAATAGGGCGGGGCAAGGCCGTGTAAGGTCTTGAAGGTGACCTTTTCCTCCCCTCCCCCTGACTCGACCCAGGATCTGCTATTGAGAAGTGCCCTGAAACTAAATGCCCTAAAAAAAGAGGGTGCTCTATAATTCCAAGTTGGTGTTGGACTTAATTCAGAAAATAATGCTCTTTCCTGGGAAATTGCATCGCAGCTAGGTGTCAGTCAGGCTAACAACAATAATTTTATATTTGGTTATTTTAATTATTCAACACTGCCTAAAAAGCAAGGTACAGTAGAAGCCCGTTTATCCATGACTCGATGCACGGGCACTTTCGTATAACGCCCCCCAAAAAGTCCCCATTCGATAAACCGTAATTTATCCAGAACAATAGCAGTGGAGCATTTGTAAATGCATAAATAATAACATAACAACAGAATATTGTATTGGTACTTATTGTTAAAACTACTCTCTTGCGCTTCTCACCTTTGCTGGTAGATGCTGCTCTTGAAGCCATGATGCTGCGATTGAGGTTTATAGTCCAGAGATTCTTTTTAAAATAGAGCGGATGAAAAAAACAGAGCGCGTATGACTTTAAAGTCATACTAGCAGCAAGTTGATAACCCTAGCCGATAACCCACATTGTCACACAGGTGCAGTATTTCAGTTTGCCGCTAGTAGAGTCTAGGGCTTCGGTTTGCAGCTGGTAAACTGCCGGTTTTTTTCACCCGCCTGGCGTCCTCCATTTAAAAAAGAATCGCTGGACTGTAAACCTCAATCAGTAAAGGTGAGAAGCGCAAGAGAGCAGTTTTAACAATAAGTACTAATATAATATTCTGTTATTATCTGTTATTACCTAGTCTGGTGTGTGTTAAAAGAACCTTAATTTTTTTGTGGTGGGTTTTCGGCCGCGGGCCGCCCGAATATCCGGCAGGCGCTTTAACCGGCATTGGCCAGGTCCCACAGGTGCCGGATAAACGGGCTTCTACTGTAGTTAAGTTAAACATTTTTAATCAATACTAAAGTGAAAGAAGAACAATAAACTATAACTATGAGCTACCCTACAATAAAAACTATTTTTCCTGGTAAGGACGAGAGTGGAAAAACTTGTCCCTCAGGGGGAGGTAACAAACAGCTGTTCCATTGTGTGAACTCATAGCTCACACTGGGTGGGAGTGGGGCTCGTACATAGGTGATGCTGTTCAATGTCAAAAACAACAAAGGAAGCCATCAACCATGTTGTTTTCAAGTATGACTCGCGGCCATCAGTGTGGAAATGATCCAGAACAAAGAGGACCCTTCGGTTCTTCTACTTACCAGACACCGATGGTAATTGCTTCTTCAGGATGAATGTAGAAATTGCACGTATGATTCAGCCCTTGGTCCTGTGGCCTCTTTAAATCGAGGAAATATGGCACTCGCACTGTGAAAGAGACACAACAGCAAGCTTTAGGGTCAATCAAGTTCATGTCACAACGCTCTGGAATAATTAAGGTGAACTCCTTGTGAATGTTTCTAAATCATAATAATAATAATCCTTGCATTTGATACAGCGCTTTTCACGTCATCTAGATGTCTTAAAGCGCTTCACAGAGTATACTGTAAAGTGAATTGACTGTATATATTTGTGGGCGATCTGTACGATCAAAAGATTGGTTAGCACCTTATGGTAAAATCTTCAGAAATACATATTAGACTCTGTGCAGAAGAAGGTTAACAATTTATGAACCACATACGCTTTACAATAAATTATTGAAGCAAATATCACTGACTGTCAGACTGTGCAATATTTAAATATCACAGCCAACTTCCACCACAAATAGGTTTACAGAGTCAGTCTTTGACCTTTTTTCTTTAAACTTTCCTGACCCTGTGTTGGAAGATTTTCCAAAAGAAACCTGTCACATTCTGCACCTTCCAGTTAATGTGTTATTTAAAATGTCTATTCTGCATTCTGTAAAATGAGCTCACTTCAATAAAGAATTCAGCAAGTTTACTTTTTGGCACAACTGTATGGATCGAATGTTAATCAAAGTTACACTGCATCATACTCACCAAAATTTAAGAAGACCAGTTTGGCTTGAATGGCTGGACATAGCTTCACGAGGAACGGAATGCATATGTACACTGCTAACAACCATAACGCTATCTTCTTGACTCTGTCCAACAGTTTATATCTCCTTAAACAAAACAAAAAGAAATGACTGTAAAAATGTGCCGAGAAATAAATACATATAGCCTGGCCCAGCTGGTAGCAAGCTAAGAAAGTTGTGAGTTTAAGCCCTAAGTTGGGTCTTTGAACTCAAACTGTTTAGGTTGGAAGTGCTGGGTGTGTGCTGTATTTTATGATGGGGGTGCCATCTTTTCCATTGAGACATTTATCTGAGTTCTATATCGCTGACACTCCAAAGCACTGCTGGGGATGTGTTGAAATGTCAGAGATGCTGTCCCTCGGATGAGAAGTAAAACGAGATCCCATCGCCTTATAGAGATGAATAATAATAATAATGATGATCCCTGCATTTAATATGGTGGCGTATCACATCTTCAAGTCATCTCAAAGCGCTTCACACAATATATACTGTAGATTTTATGGGGAAAACGCAACAGCGCCACAGAAGAATTTCAAAAACAGTCATGAATTAAGTGCCCAAATTATTATTTTAATTTTTTTTTCAAGGATTATTAGCCCCAGAAAACAACGGGGTTCCTACTTACTGCTTGGTAAACAGAGGTGTGTGGAGTAAAGAAACCTGCCTAAGATTTCACCCCTCCCTGGAATCAAACCCAGGTCCTCTCGCTTTCGAGGTAATTGTACTCTAACCATGAAGCTACAGGACTCCACAAATGGCAAGTTACCAGAAAGTGAAAGACTAAGGTCCCCACTAATTGTGTAGATTTGATCTGTGCTGGAACCTTACCCTACGAATCCACGTATGAATCCATGCTTTTAGGAGAGGATAGAGAAAATGTCTCCAGAGCAAAAACGTGTACAAAATGTAACTTTCTTGTAGTAACAGCTCCAACCAGAAGTGGACCATCAGTCTATCTGCCCGTCCCATAGCTTTTTAAGTGCACAGTATTTCCACAATGTGATGGTACTATCAAAATAATTGGCCCATATATTTGCATATTGCTCAACACCGTGAAGAGGATTTACTCTATTGGCCAAATAAGATGAAATATTATTAGCTAAGCAAAAAAATCCAACAACTTCTGTATTAAAATTATCTTCACAATAGGAATAAGTTTTAAAATACAGGATTCCCATTTAAAGCCACTTGTCTCTTCAGCTCCATACTTCACCACTCTTACATTTGCTGTCATGTACCTGTGTAGGTCTCAATGAAAGTTTCCTAAAACTGCATGTGTTAGATATCAACCCTCACCAAAAAATCAAGTTGGTTAAATAAGACTAGGTTCACCTTGTAGATCACTCAAACGAGAATGTCAAATATTTTACAAGAATAGTATTCATTTTTGGATCCTTTTTGTGAACTACTATCCACAGCATAGGAATCTCCCAAATTGAGCCAATATGCAAAACACCAATGAAAACAGCAGCAACCTCCTTTAAGTCTTGAGGTCACAAGTTGCCTGCATTGTGTACTTGGGTCTATTTTAAGAGTTTCTTGCCCTTTAAAACCATACAGGAAAATAAATGCTATCAAGCTCCTTATCTGACTTTCCAGGAAATCTGATTGCTGACTCGCAAGATCTGGTTCCTCACTCAATACAGTGTGAAAGAGAAACAATAGCTGCGAATTCTAAGGCAATGAATTCCAAATTCTCAGTACAGGTATCCCTCCCCAACCGCGGGGCATATGTGCCTGTAAACCTCCATGGTTGGTAAAAATCACAGTTGGAAAATACAGGGCCCTATGGGAAACACGGGGATAGGGGTGTACGTTCGTGTTTAGTAAAACTAAACCCCCCCCAAAAAATACGGTTATAACATACATGGGGATAGGGGGAGTAAGTTTGGGCGCATTGGCTGCCAGGATCTGCAGCAATCCACGAGGCTGTCTGACTGACTTACACAGAGAGAGAGAGAGAGATAGAGAGAGAGACACGGTGGGGGGAGGGTGACACAGAGGGCTGGGGGTGCTGTCTGACTGATCTACAGAGAGAGCTAAAGAGAGAGAGAAATCAACAGAGAAGGTGTGGTGGGTGACACGGAGGACTGACTGACTGATACAGACAGACACAGAGAGAGAGAGGGGGAGGGGAGGGTGGGGGGAAGAGAAGGTGAAATAGAGAGACGGTGAGAGAGAAGGGGCGGGTGGGGAGGGGGGGTAGGGGGAAGAGAAGGTGAGTCAGAGAGAGAAGGGGTGGGTGGGTGAGGGGGAAGAAGGTGAAATAGAGAGGTGAGTCAGAGAGAGAGATACACTGACACACACAGAGAGAGCGGATGCAGATTCTGGCAGCCAATGCTCCCAAACGTACTAGCTAGGCTGCGGAGAAGCGACAATAAATTCATGTTACAGGTATAAGGGGAGTGAGTAGATCCACGAGTGCAACTAGACCACGTGGGGTTGTAAAGATGCTGATAGGCGGGAAACACGGATGAATACACACCAATACGAGGATGAATGCGGTCCCTTGTTTGGAAGAGTGGAACTTGAAAATCTAAACTCGGGGATTTAAATCGCGGATGCGCAAAACGCATTGCCGCGGTTTGCGAGGGTTGTCGCATTTAGCAAACCGTGGATGCATGAGTTTCGTGGTTGACAAGGCCGCGGTTGGGGTGGGAGAGACCTATATATGTTTTCAGTCAGGTCCATATTTCCAATGAGAATAATAATAATAATAATAATGAAAATGATCTGAAAATAGCCCAACGCCAGAAAGTCCTTTCTTGGCTCAACCCCCAGCAATCCTCAGCCAGTAACATTATTAAAATATCCATAAATCTACCACAACGATTTCTCACTACATATGCGTTGATAAGCGACAGCGGTGACAAAAAGCAGCAAACTCAAAAGTACGCAGAAAACACTGCCGACCTTTTTTTGGAAAATAAAATGCAGAGGATCAGCTTTATACAACGGATGCATGATTCATCCTCTGATATATTCAATTGGACCTGGATTTAAGATATCTGAAAGCTGCATACAGAATCAAGCTAAAGCGTACGATGGGTGTCATCCATGCCAGAAAATTTAATATTCAAGATGTACAATTTACAAGCTTGCCAAAAGTAACATGACTTTGCTATTTAGCTCTTGGGGAAAAAAATCGTCCCTTTCATCCGCATAACAAATCTCATCCTTACAAGTGAGACACAAGTCTACACTCTGGTTAGACAGAGTTGCTCAGTGACCATTATACCCAGGCTATAGGGATGAAAATGAGCATGAAACAAAAACTCACCAACTCATTTAGCAGGTATTAAAAAGGCTGTAACTGAACACAATCAACATTGTGAATGAATAGTTGCTATTGTTCAGCGCCTTGGGATGTCCTCCCAACGTGAAAGGCGCTCGAAATGTCATTTTGTTGTTGGTGTTGTTGCTATTGTGCTCCAAGCATGCATCATATCATTTGTTCCAAATGAAATGAAAATACTTTGAATTGAGATCATTAAGATAATTTTTAAAAAAAGGTATAGAGTATTGACTGTATTGTTAAAAAAAAAGTTATAGAGTACTGACTGTATTGTTATAAACGCCCCAGGAAAATCATGTTGTACCTGTACAACTGCTCTTCCTTAAAAACAACTGAAACCATATGTCAGAATGAACTTGATTAGTTTTCATGCTGGATGCCAGCCAAATGGACCCGATTGTCCATTATAGCAAAATTCACTTCCGCAATGAATATGCTATCAGAAATTAGATCACCAAAGTAATTAATCCAATCGTAGGGTTGGGGGTTGAGTCATGGTTACCTGGAATTTTCCTCTTTGACCCAACCACCCCTTTCCCCACCCATGGAACAATATTAGAATAGATTGCTGAACACTATATGTGCATGGCGCAGGCATATTATGAACAAGCTATCAATAGATGATGCATGTATTGCAGCGTCACTCAGTAACTAAATAAGTCTGCATTATTTTTCTTATCATTGTTCTTAAATTATTGACCTTTATTCTTAAATAAAATCTATACCTTCCTGGATAAACAGGACATTCAATATATGATATTAATGGTTAGGATTTTAACAACAACAAAACTACATTTGTAGAGTGCCTTTCATGACGGGAGGACCTCCCAAGGCACTAAACAGTCAGGGGTCGGGACCCAAGCAGGGGGTGGGGGGTGGGGGGGGAACCAGGTGTAGGGGATGAGGGAGGGCAGAGAGGTAGGAGGGCGACTGAAGACACAATCGAAGAGGAGGGTCTTGAGACCAACCTTGAAGAAGGCAAGGCCGGGAGCAAGGCGAAGGGATTGTGGGATGGAGTTCCAAAGCGTAGGGGCAGAGAGGCTGGCCACCAATGGTAGAGCTGGTCAGGCGGAAGACATGGAGCAGGCCAGAGTCTGCTGAATGGAGGGAGCGGACAGGTTGATAGGGGGTCAGTAGGTCAGAGAGGGCAAAGCCATGGAAGGCCTTGAAAGTGAGGATAAGGATCTTGAATTCGATCCTCTGAGAAATGGGGAGCCAGTGGAGCTGGGCGAAGGTGGGGGTGATGGTATGGGAGAGGACACGAGCTACAAAGTTTTGGATGATCTACAGCTTGTGGAGGGAAGAGTAGGGGAGGACAACAAGGAGGGAGTTGGTGTAGTCAAGCCTAGAGAGGACAAACGCATGTGTGAGGGTTTCAGCGGCCTATGGGGTAAGGCAGTGAAGCAGATAAAAGGCAAGTGATTGTAGTAACTCTGAATACTGTAGTCCCATCTGAACTCCATCCCACAGTCCTTTCGCCTCACTTCCTCCCTTAGCTCCATCGAGGCCGGCCTCAAGACCCTCCTTTTCGACCGTGCCTTCTGCCGTCCTCCCACCTCTCTCTCCCTCCCCTCCCGTTTACCCCTCCTCTATACCCAGGTCCCGAACCTTAACTATTCAGCGCCTTGGGAGGTCCTACCCTCCCAAGAAGGGTGCTCTTCAAATGCCATTTTATTGTTGTTGTAGCCAATGTTCCCAAAAAAATATTTGGGCCTCAAAGTGTTAAGGTATCAATGTATAGGTGGAATACATGGAATTCTCAGTTTGGTTTGCATACTCTTAAGTATAATGATGAGTTTCTGCATGTGTCAAGCACCCAGCTGACCCCAAAAAAAACTACCATGGTGATCGATACGCACTCTATGAATTCCTGGGCTTGTTGGTGCCAAAAAGGAAGCTGTGTTATTCAGTTTCTTCACTACAAGGATAAAGTAAGGGGACTGGGGGGAAAAAAAGCACATCCATACCCTTCCTTTAAAAGTTGACCTAGAGTTGAATTGGCAGAGGCTTGACAACAGGCTGTCTGATTTCTCCACTCCCTCTCCTTGGACCAAAGATATAAAACTTATTTAGGTGTCGTCAAACAGGACGGTAAACTGTTTATACCACTGCAAACCTTTCCAATGAAGTTGCTGCTAAGAATTTCAACACAATAATATCCCCTACAAAGACAAAGCTTCCATCTGAAGTTTAAACAGTTAATGTTCCTCAACAAAAGCCTTTTTGAAAAGGTGTCAGCAGACACGCAGTGTGTAGCCAAACTGAATGGGAGCCAAATTAGCAGGGTTTGTGCAGCCAGAATTTTTGGCTTGGAAGTGAGAAATTCCTGACAACAATGCCACTTTAATACCCACTTACATGAAATAGTTTGATGCAAATGAGTGTTGATCAGCGAAAAAATCAGCCCACAAGAGTAGCCACTGCATACAGCTTCAGTGAATACAGTGGTTTAGGGATGATTAATATATTGAGACAGAATCCGTGTAGCCTTAAAGCAGAAAAAACAAGACCATCAAAGTGAGGATTCAATTTTTAAAGCTTAGCAATAAGAATGTCTCTCTCATCCAAGTTTACACTAGGAGATTTAGTAAAACGTGGGATTGAACTGCTACTGGTGCATTGAATAGAATCTGATAGTATATTTGAGTCCTGTAGCTCAGTGGTTAAAACACCCGCCTGACATGCCTGTGTTTGAATCCAGCAAGTTTCCTTACTCCACACACTTGATAATAATTCCTCCCCCCAAAATAAAATTGGTCATTTCAATCCACAACTGTTTGTGGGACACTGATGTGCGCAATTGGCTGCGGTGTTGCGCCCACAAGTATACAGTCAATTCACTTTACAGTACATTCTGTGAAGCGCTTTGAGAGGTCTAGAAGATGTGAAAAGCGCAATATAAAAGTGGCAGAAGGTGGCTGGATTTCTAATCTGACTGCTTTCAACAATCTGATTTGAAACACCAGCTTGAAGCCAATTTGATGTTTCTGATCTGCTCCTCTCCTCTCAAGCTCCCAACTCAAGCTGAAGTTGAGTCCCACAACCGTCAGGTCATTCTTAACGACACTCCCTGTGCAACGTAGAAGTTGGCCATTATTTAACATTGGAAGTTGGCTAGTCAGCAATGAAAGCCGGATGTACCATGCCATGAACTAGTACCTATCCACAGGGCACCAGTGTTATTAGTGAAGCCATGCTAAAAATTATTCCGGGTGTTTGTCAAAGTATGGAATGAATGCCAGGGATGGCTATTGGGAGTAAGCTTGATCGAAACATGGAAAAGGAATTTTACCTAGGCACATACTAGGGGAATAGAGAAAGAGCAGGGAGTTGGGATTCAGAGAGATAGCTTCATTGGAGGGCAAACACCGATTCTCGTTCTGAAATAAATCTTAAGATACAGATTTAATAATAACAACGACAAATTTCATTCGTATAACGCCTTTCACGTCAGGATAACATCCCCCAAACTACATAATGTTCCACTCATCAAGGATCTAATGGATAATTTTTCTGGTTTTCAGGCTGCATATTAGGGCAAAACATTAGTGCTACCAACTGATGCTAAATTTCTAGAATTCTTGAAAAAAACAGTAAGTATGAATGAAAAAAGAAAAGATCAAATGATGAAGAGGAAGAAGACAGAAGCAAAGGTAAAATGGGTGAAATAGAGAGGAAAATAAGATGTAACAGGAAGACTGAACATCAAAGAGTAATACAAAGAGCAATAATGTGAAGAATGAAGGGTTTGCTCACTTTAACACTTTCAAAAGTTTTCATTCTGAATTTGTTTCCTATTCTTGGTGAAAATAAAATATAGATATATATTTTGCACGTATCCAGCAAGAATGCAATGCACACATTTATCCTACAAATCCCTTAAAAAGAAAGTGTTTTGATACGGATCACATACATTAGAATATACAGCACAGAAACAGGCCATTCGGCCCAACTGGTCTGCACTGCCGTTTATGCTCTACACGAGCCTCCTCCTGTCCTTATCAGCATGTCCCTTTCTATTCCCTTCGCACTCATGTACTTATCTCGCTTCTCCTTAAATGCATCTCTGTTATTCACCTCAACTACCCCTGTGGGAGCAAGTTCCACATTCCCACCACTCTCTGGGTGAAGAAGTTTCTTCTGAATTCCGTACTTGATTTATTGGTGACTATTTTTTTTTATTGACTGCCCCCGGTTTTGATCTCCCCCGCAAGTGGAAAACATCTTCCACATATAACAGAGTGTAACAGAATAACAGAGAAAAGTGGAAAAATCGTAAATATGTAAAGGCCTAAAAACAACAACAAAATTATATTTGAGTAGAGCCTTTCACATTGGGAGGAGACCCCAACGCCTTGGGACATCCTCTTAGCATATCACACAGAACACAGAATATCAGATATATACACAACCATTCGGGGACCATTTTAGTACTTCCCAAGAGGTACATTTGTAATGGTGCATTACGTTGCGCATTCAGTAGGTTATTTTGTTTGACATTGCGATCATATATCATCTGCTCCATTACAGTGGCCAATTTGTTTCTTTCACGGAATTAAAAACAAATTAAACAAAAACATTCCCCCTCCAAAAAAAAAGCTCTTTCTGTAAATTAAACTGAAATCTTTGATTCTAGCCTACTTTGGGAAGAGGAGCAAATGTATCCTTTCCCCCTTAGACTGGAACATTTCTTGAACCACAATACAGTACGCATATATCGGAGGAACTCGTCTCTAAACATGGTGCAATCTTGAAGAACTCAATTAGTTCCATTTCAAGGGACACGAAAGATGCCTTGGGGCCTAACACTGACAGATGATGACATCTATTTACAAGGTTCTATTACTCTCACGCAGAATTACATAAAGACTGTTATAGCATGGGAACAAACTATTTCAGCCCAATTAAGTTTGCGCTGGTGAGTATTCTTCACATGAGCTTCCGCCCTCCTCTCTGAGAGAAATCCCCCCACCCCCCAGCCTAAGCAAAATTTGAATTTGTTGTTGTTGTAGTAGATTGTTTCAAGCATATTTGTTTTCTGAATTGTCCAAAACAAACATAAGAAATGTCCTTCTTGTTCTCTTGAGACAAATGACATTTTCACAGCGTAAACGTATCTATACCTCGGACAACTGTCCGAGGTATAGATAGGCGTTTTTGTGAACGGAAACGCGAATCTCGGAAGGTGTGTTGCCTACCAGGTGCCAGGGTTGAAGACTTGACTGAGCGGGTGCATGACATTCTGCTAGGGGAAGGGGAAAATCCACTTGTGGTGGTCCATGTTGGGACCCATGAAGTTGAGAGGAAAAGACCTGAGATGCTCCAGGGAGAGTATCAGAGACTAGGGAGTAAACTGAAAAGTGGAACTTCGAGAGTGGTGATCTCTGGGTTGCTTCCAGTGCCTCGAGCAAGCCAGTTCCAGAATGCTAGAATAAGGCACATCAATGCATGGCTGGAGAAGTGGTGTAGGAAGGAGGGTTTCTGGTTCCTAGACCATTGGGACCAATTCTGGGGAACCTGTACAAAATGGATGGGTTACACCTGAACAGGGCTGGAACCAATCTCCTTGCAGGGAGGTTGTCGAGTTTTGTGGGGGGGGCTTTAAACTAATCACGGGGGGGGGGGTGAGGGTGGGAAACTGATCAGTAGTTCAGATACGGGAGGGGTAACAAAGAGGACAGGGGTAAGGGTAAGACAGGAGAAAAGTGCAGAGGAAGTAATTTGTGCCTTAGAGTGCATGTATGTAAATGCACGAAGTTTGAGAAATAAAATTGGTGAGCTGCAGGCTCAGGTTGCTGCGAGGTGATATGATGTTATAACAGTAACAGAGACTTGGCTCCAGCATGGGCAGGAATGGGAGTTGAACATTCCTGGTTATAATGTATTCAGGAGGGATAGAGAAGGGAGAAAAGGGGGCGGGGTGGCAATTTTAGTTAAGGACTCAGTGACTGCCTTAGAAAGGAACGAGGTGGAAGAAGGACTAAAAACCGAATCTATCTGGTTAGAAATGAGGAATAAAAAAGGTGCAGTTACACTGTTAGGGGTATACTATAGACCACCAAATAGTGGGGAGGAGATAGACAAGCAGATCTGCAAGCGTATCACGGAGAAATGCAGAGCTAATAGAGTAGTGATAATGGGTGACTTCAACTATCCCAACATAGACTGGCAGAATAGTAGAGTAAAGGGCAAGGAGGGAGACGAATTCCTGAAGTGTGTGCAGGACAACTTTCTTGATCAGTATGTTTCCAGTCCAACGAGGAAAGAAGCATTGCTGGATCTAGTTTTGGGAAATGAGGTAGAGCAAGTTCAACAGGTTTCTGTAGGTGAGCATCTAGGGAATAGTGACCACAATATCGTTAGATTAAGAATAATTATGGAAAGGGATAAGGAACGATCACAGGTGAGGACACTCAACTGGAAAAGGGCTAATTTCAATGAGTTGAGGTGGGACCTAGCCAAGGTGGATTGGAAAGAAAAATTGGCAGGTAAGACAACTAACGAGCAATGGGCAGCGTTCAAAGAGGAGATAGTTCAGGCACAGGTCAAAAGCATCCCCACAAAGGTGAAATGTAAGGCATCCAAACCTCCCTGGATGACTAAGGAAATCGGGGCCAAAATAAAACAAAAAAAAGAGGCTTATGATAAGTGTCAGGCTCAAAATTCAGAAGGGAACAAAGCAGAATATAGGAAGTGTAGGATAGAACTAAAAAAGGAAGTTAGAGGGGCAAAGAGACTGCATGAAAAACAATTAGCGAGTAAGATTAAGGGGAACCCTAAGGTTTTTTACCAACATATTAAGAGTAAAAGGTTGGTCAAGGATAGGGTGGGGCCAATTAGGGACCTAGGAGGAAATCTCATTGTGGAGGTAGAGGGCATGGCTGATGTACTGAATGAGTACTTCGCCTCTGTCTTCACAAAAGAAAATGATACAGCCAATGCCATGGTATTAGAGGAGAGGGTAGGAGAAATGGATAGAATAATTATAACCAGAGAGGAAGTGCTAAAAAGGTTGACGTTGCTCAAGGTGGATAAGTCACCTGGTCCGGATGGGATGCACCCTAGGTTACTAAGTGAGGCACGGGAGCAAATAGCAGGGACTCTGGCCACGATCTTTCAATCTTCCTTGGACACAGGGGTCGTGCCAGAGGACTGGAGGATAGCTAATGTTACTCCCTTGTATAAAAAGGGGCAGAAGGACAAGCCTGGTAACTACAGACCAGTCAGTCTAACGTCGGTAGTGGGCAAACTTCTAGAGTCCATAATCAGGGACAAGGTAGATCTTCACTTAGAAAGATATAGGCTAATAAACGACAGTCAACATGGATTTGTTAAAGGCAAATCTTGCCTTACAAATCTGAGAGAATTTTTTGATGAGGTAACGGAATGGGTGGATAATGGTAGCGCAGTTGATGTAGTTTACATGGACTTTCAAAAGGCATTTGACAAAGTGCCACATGAGAGACTTATTATGAAATTAAAGGCCCATGGCGTAAAAGGGACAGTGGCAGCGTGGATCCACAACTGGCTGCGAGACAGAAAGCAGAGAGTTGTAGTGAGCGGCTGTTTTTTCAGACTGGAGGGAAGTGAGCAGTGGTGTGCCACAGGGATCAGTTTTGGGACCATTGCTGTTTGTAATCTACATCAATGATCTGGACTTGGGTGTACAGAGTACAGTTTCCAAGTTTGCAGATGACACTAAGTTAGGGAGAATAGTAAATAGTGAGGAGGATAGTAGCCATCTGCAAGAGGATATAGACAAATTGGTAAAGTGGGCAGACACATGGCAGATGAAGTTTAATGCAGAGAAGTGTGAGGTGATGCATTTTGGGAGAAGAAATGAAGCGAGGCAATATAGGCTAGATAGTACAATTTTAAATGGTGTGAAGGAACAGAGAGACCTGGGGATTTGTGTTAGTGACTCGTTGAAGGTGGCAGGACAGGTAGACAAGGCTGTTAAGAAGGCATATGGGATACTAGGCTTTATAAATCGGGGTATAGAGTACAAAAGTCAGGAAGTGCTGACTAACCTCTATAAGACTTTGGTGAGGCCTCAGCTGGAATACTGTGTTCAATTCTGGTCACCACATTACAGAAAGGATGTGAAGACATTGGAAAGGGTACAAAGAAGATTTAGTAGGATGGTGCCAGGATTGAGGGACTTCAGCTATGAGGAGAGGCTAGATAGGCTAGGGTTATTCTCTCTGGAGCAGAGAAGATTGAGGGGAGACCTAATAGAGGTTTATAAAATCATGAGGGGTTTCGACAGGGCAAATAGAGAAAAACTATTTCCACTCGTGGGCGAATCTGTGACTCGTGGTCACAGATTTAAAATAGTTTCAAGGCGAAGTAGAGGGGAGCTGAGGAGAAATATTTTCACGCAGCGAGTTGTTCGAATCTGGAATGCATTGCCTGCAAAGGTGGTGGAGGCTGATTCTATAACAACTTTTAAAAGGGAATTAGATCTTTATTTAGGGAGAACAGGTCTATTAGGCTATGGGGAGCGGGCAGGGCAGTGGGATTAAATCGCTCTTTTCAAAGAGCCGGCACAGACTAGATGGGCCGAATGGCCTCTTTTTGTGCCGTAAAATTCTATGAATCTATGAAAAGGGCCGACAATCACAGAAGTAAAAACGAGAAATTCCAACGGTCACATACACGCAGCCACAATATGAAACATTCCGGGATTAAATTAAAAAGCACGGTGAGAATTTCAAGAGCCTCGCGTTCCCTTAGAATGAAAAACAGGCAGTTCACTGTTAAAGGTGAATTCCCAATATTATTTTAGTTTTGCCCACACAATAGTGGTAAGTCACAGAGGCTTGTGAAATAGCCCTTTGTTGTTCTCACTTCCAGTTCAGGCTTCATGTTGTCTTGCACAGTTCTTTAATACTGGAGTTGAATTCCGCTTCAATAAGCACAAGTTTGCAGATTGAACAGGCAGTAAATGAAAGGCTCTACGTTTTCCTGTAAATCCCATTTTTCAGAATCTAGTCAAAAGTTTGTGCGAGTACAGTGTATGAAACGGGCCATCACTAACAGGACTAACAGTTCCTGACCCTTGGCTAATTTGTTAGTCTCAATTACCATGAACATTCAGAGTTGAAACAAAATCTTGCTGGACAGATACAGCAATCTCTCTTTTGTTCCAAGAGGAAATGAACTACACACAGTGTACAGAAACAACTCCTCACATGACAGGTAAAAGCTAGAATGCGTGTGACTGGTCACGGAACTGCTGACGCAGTGTTAAACATTATGGTTCTGTGGGTTTGTATAAAGGGATATCAGCTATGAGACAAAACAAGAGGCACACAGCAAGAAAAGGCTACTTCACTGGATCCATTTTCAAATCCCTCATTTTATCCTTCCCATGTAAACCCTTTCAGCCTAGTCTACTACCCGGAACCTGCATTTTTCTTGTTCTGGTTTACTGCCCATTCCCCATTACTTCTTTTCCGCCGTCAGAGGCTGAGTGTTGAGCCACAATGGCCTATTGCCCGAACTCACTCCCAAACTCACATCACCTCACTACTTCTCTCCCCATCTTTAATAAGGCTTTTATCTTGTAGTAATTTGTATATTTGTTTAACTGCATAGACGAAGACCCAATTTCAACTGGGGGAATCCATGGAGAAAGCAAAATGACATTTTCTGTTGTTTCTCCATGGATGCTGCCTGACCTGCTGAGTTTCCCCAGCAACTTCTGTTTTTGTTTCAGATCCCCCAGCATCTGTAGTATTTTGTGTTTTGTTCAACTGGGGGAATGTTGGCCAGGACTCCATGGGAAACTCCTTTCCCTTTTCGAATAGTACCTTGAGAGATTTAACGTCACCTTGAATACGTAAACAGGACCTTGGCTTAATGTCTGGTTCGAAGGACGACACAGCTGCAATGTCAGTTGCATTAAGAGTGCAAATAAAGACTCTTGAGCTCAATATCCTGATGTGGGGCTTGAACCTACAATCCTCTGAATCGAAGACAAAAGTGCTGCCAACTGAGCCAAGCTGACACCATATGTTTCTGTTTTCTCAGCCACACGCGATAGCTTGTCATCCCGTGCAGAGGTCAACTGACAAAGTAATCGCTAAATAGAATTAGAGGCAGATTTGATCATTAGTGTTAGTTGGAAAGTGCAAGGTCATTACCTTAAAATAAGAATTCCGACACCAACTGTTTGGTCAATAATATCAGAAAGCATACGTTCATCCCGTAACTACATGAAATGCTCTTGATATTCAAATTTTATATTCAAATTCCTGAGTCTCTGCTTTAATTACATGTACTGTATCCCTTATTAAACCATCACTGCCCACACCAGACACTCTCTCTGAAAGCGTGAATCTCTTTATAAGCTCTGAGCTAGTCTTCTGATCATTGTGAAGGTGATCCTGATGAGCTGTGAATATCAGTAAGTAAACTCAGCTCAAAGTACTGCATGATGGTATAAAATAATCGCATTCAAATCTCTAAATAGGGTAGATCCTTGATACGATAAAATAATAATCCTTGCATTTGATATAATAATAATCCTTGCATTTGATATAATAATAATAATCCTTTATAATAAACATTTATATAGCGATTTCCAAGTCTTATTGACATCTCAAAGCGCTTCACAGAATACAACAACATCCCAAGGTTGGGACCAGAGCAGGGGTGGGGAGGGAGAAGACAAGAGGGAAGAAAGGGGGGAGAAGAGGCAGGGATCAGAGCAGTGGGGGGGAGAGGTTGTGGTTGGCGGAAGGAAAGTAGGAAAATTTGCTGAATATGTGTGGGAGAAACGCGGCAGCCAAAATTGCGCATAACAGTGTCCCACAAACACTCGTGGAAGTGGGGCCAGGGGAGAAAGGGGATAAGTGGGGGGAGAGGGAGGCAAAGGTGGGGTAAAATCAGGGAGGAAAAGGGGGGAGAAAGGGGGTTAAGGCAGGGGGGGGGGGGGGGAAAGGTGGTGGTGACTTGGTACACCCTGCCAGGTAAGGTGTTAGAGACGGGATATACTGTGAGGTTGGAGGAACTACACTACAACAAACAACAAATTAGACTTATAGAGCGCCTTTCACGTCTGAAGGATGTCCCAAGGCACTGAACAAGAGGCGTGTGACCCGAGCTGGGAAGAGAGTGTTCGGGAGGGGGTGAAACACGTAGGGGAGGTCGAAAAATTGGGGAGGGGAACAAAAGGCACGGTCGAAAAAGAAAGTCTTCAAACCGGCCTTGAAAGAGGAAAGGGAAGAAACAAGTCGGAGGGATTGGGGGATGGAATTCCATAGGGTGGGAGCGGAGAAGCTGAAGGCCCGGCCTCCGATGGTGGGGCGGTTCGGGCGGGGGGCCTGGAGCAAACCAAGTCCTGCTGAACGGATGGTCCGGGTGGGCGTGTAGGGGGAGAGTAGATCAGATAGGTAGGGCGGGGCAAGGCCGTGTAAGGCTTTGAAAACAAGGACAAGGATCTTGAACTCGATCCTCTGGGGGATGGGGAGCCAGTGGAGACGGGCGAGGGTGGGGGTTATGTGGTCACGGAAGCAGGTGCGGGATAGTACACGGGCTGCAGAGTACACAGGCTGCACTAACAACAGGAGTGTAGGCTGACTAGATACTGAACATCCCTGTTGTGTCGTGGTCTCAATGGGAGTGATGCTGAGCTAGTTGTCCTGATCCCAGGTGTAAAGTAAGGAGTCGCTCGGTGACGTCTGCAGTGAGGGTGAAGGTGTGGAGCAGGGAGAAATAGTCGACTATGTAGAAGGAGTTCTCTCCCTCATCATAATCAAGAAGAATCCCCACCTTTTGGGGAAATGTCTCCCTGATAGTCTTGTGGGAGCTGATGGTGACCTCAAATCGGGAGCCAAGATGTATTTTTTTTTAAATAACAAAACATTTATGATGAAATGGGCCATTTCATAAATGCCACTCTATTTTAAATGGTTGAGCAAGACTGCAGATCCTTCCAATCAAAAGATCATGGCCACTTTATCTCGCTAGCTTTTTGCAAGGTTAATTTCTTGCTTTTTAATATAGCACATAGTGATGCCATCGAAACACCTCAAAGTGCTTTTGTAGGATTTACTGTAAAGTGCATGGAAGGTTTATTTGTATGTATGAAAAATAGAACAGAATAAGAAAGTAAGGAAGTCAATTTGGAATTTTCAATTTCATCAAGGCTATCTGTGCTACAACATATATCAGACTGTTGACTTATCCCTTTGGTTTGTTCCTCCAAACCTCCATCTCTTGGTCCCAGAAGACACGAGAGAGAGACAGAGAGAGAAAGAGAGAGAGAAAAAAAACGATTCAGAGGGGACCTCACCAAAGTGTTTAAATATTTTGATGTAATTGAAAAATTAAAACCCAGTTCAGTACTATAGGATGTACCAAGACAGTGGAACAAGTGAACATAGATTTACAGTTTTAAATGGCCATTATAGGTTCAAACCCAATGTTAGCTTCATTTTACAATTTAGAGGTGCTGGCTTTAGGATGAGACTTTAAACTGAGGTTCAGCTCCTTCGGACGTCTTCTTGACGTGAAAGGTGCTATATAAATGTAAGTTTTGATTGACTGATTGATTGAGCTTCTATCTGCCAGCACATTTGGGTGTTAAAAATTCCACTGTGTAGAAAGAAGAAGTTTCTTCCAACTCAGTTCCTGTAAACCTTGTTGCATACCTCATAGGCTGGTCCCAGCTGGACAAATAATGAGGAAGTTATTCAGATTGTACTTTCAATGGCAAGCTATAAAAATCCTTGTATTTGATTTAGCATTTTTCATGTTGTGGAAACATCTCACGGTGCTTCAAAGGATATCCTGTAATAATAATAATCCTTGCATTTGAAAAAGCGCTTTTTACGTCTTCGAGGCTCTCAAAAGGACTTCACAGAATATATTGTAAAGTGAATTGACCGTATAATTGTGGGCAAACACGGCATTCAATTGCACACAGCAGTGTCCCACAAACAGTCATGGATTGAATTGACCAACTGTATTGGCATGTGGAGTAAGGAAATTCTCCCAAGATTTCGCCCTGCCTGGAATTGAACCCAGGTTTCTCACTTGTTGTAAAGTGGATCGACTATGTATTTTGTGAGCAAAACTGTTTAACCAGCTAAAATCCAAAAAGCACAATCCACACTCTGTGGTTTTTAACCTCAGCGCTTACCAACCTGGGCTAAAGATTCCCCAGAATTAAGAGAGAGTGTGCGTTCCATTCGAGACATGAGTATTTCCATATGTAACTGGACCTCTCAGGTTGTTTGAATGTGTTTAACCATGGTGATGAGATTCCCCATGTTTCAAGACACTCAGCTGACCCAAAACATTGTATGAAAAGAGGGAAATACATTAGAGAGTAGACTGACAAGGACTGAGACGGACTTAGAAAAAGGATTGTCCGTATGTTAATCATGCAGATTAAAGGTGCCAAATGTGAAAGGATGAGTGACAGAGAAGAAGAGTTACCAGGACAGAGTTAGCCAGTAAGCTGTTCTGGGAAGGTGACTGCAAAGTGAAACACATAAATACAAGTAGACTTAGCTTAATGTTGTTTCTGTCAACGTTGTTTCATTATTATGCTGCTGATACATAGGGGACCATATATTTATTTAATGTCGCGACGTTCGCTATTACGTCATTCGTGCGGGAAGAAACAAACTACTTTGGGTAGCGTTAGGCGTACATAGACGCCGAATGTCCGGTGTTGTTCCACAGGCTCGCTTAACGTCGTTTCCACCTAAAAGTCACACTTTTTGCGGACACGACTGCGACGTTAAGCGAGGAGTAAATGTATTCCAGTGTAATTGCAAGAGTACAATCCCGGATCCATAAAACAACTTAAAACTATTAAAATCTTGCATATGATAAAATAAATTATGAATGTACCAAAACAAATTTCAGATATACCAAAGCCAATCTATTTGCAGTAAATAGCAGAATATACATTTCCATAAGCCTAGAGGTTGACGTGTACTTTCTGCTACGCACTTAAAAAAAAGGGAAGTTCTACTTTTAGAAACAATCACTCCTCATAGTTTACACATTAAAAAAAAATTACTCTGACTCTCTCCTGATTTCATGTACAGTCAGTACCCCAATTAAAGTGCTGTTTGCCCCCGCTTAACATTTTATCTTCAAAACCCCTGCAACTTACACATCGGCTTGCTCTTTTCCAATTTTAATTGACCATCATCGTGTTTTCAAGTGTTTCTAAATCTACGAAAATTGAATCCTGTTGGAACACTGCAGCAAGGTGTCAACATGACTCAGGTGGTAGTTCTCTCACCTTGGAGTCAGGAGGTTCTGGGTCCAAAACCTATAGGACATGGAACTGATATATAGCCCAAGATGACAATCCAATGCAGTGCTGGGGGGTGTGCTGCATTGTTGGAAGTGCTGTTCTTTGGTTGAGGCATTTAACCAAGGCCCCATCTATCTGTCAGATGGACGTCAAAGAACCCACAGCACTAAAGGTGAAGGGAGCTTTAAATGGCATATTTGCCAAAACAAAAGCGCTATATAAATGTAAGGATTTTAATACCGGGTCTGCACTTTAGTAAGTAATGCGATGTGCTTTGCGACATCCTCCCTTATCAAATGCAAGGACTATTATTATTATTATTGCTTTTATTTTAGTGAATTTTATAGTTTTCACCTTAAAAATGAAAGCAAGATTGGCATGGGAATCACTTCCCGAACATGTACACCAGCGTCTCTTGTATCATTTCCCGCACATTAGCGGCCCTGCCATCACAGAATCAATGTAAAATGTACGTGTACAGCATGCGGGGAGTGACATCCGTGGTAATCCTACCACCCCACAGAAGATGTCCATTTTGTAGCTGACGAACTACTTTTTAAAAAAAGGTTAAATAACAACCACAACAACAAAAAACAACAGTATTATACTTGTATAGCAGCCTTTCATGTCGGGAGAACATCCCAAAGCACCGAAAAATAAACCACTAGCTTTTTTCACGAATATTTTTTTTAAAAAAGTACTGTATTGATAACCGGCATTCTATCGGCAAATTAGAATAGTGTACTAAGCAGTAGGGTCCGGCAATATATCGATATATCAGTTATACCCGATATGATTTTCATATCGATACGCCGATATAGGCATTTTTAAGGTAGGTAGGTCGAGATAGATAGATAGATAGATAGAGAGAGAGAGAGAGAGAGAGATTCTGCTATCATGGCTTCCACACTCATCTCTCACACAGGAAGCCTGTTAAAATGCACGTTATTTCGTACTGATTGAGGAATGTCACTTGGCTAAACCATGTAGCTAGTTGAAAAATACATGCTAATATGGTAAGAAATAGGTGTTGTCGAAAAGGTTAGGAAGACGTGTGTTACTGGGGCAGAATAACAGGAATATTACTCTACAACTAGCTGGACTCGACTCGAATTCAAGAGGATTTGACACAAACACTGGGTGAAAAAAGAGGAACGCAGACACAAGCAAACAGTATTAAAAAATTATCAACCATTCTGATTAATACCAGTTTCTGTTCCTTCAATTTTCATCATGTCCTGATGCATACACCACTGCATCTTTACTAACCAATAGTCTACTGAGAAGAATATAATATTAAAAAGGTCAAAATCTTAAAATCACAAGACAAAAATAAATCCCAGGCCAAAAACAGTCAGCACAGACTCCCAAAGAATCAAGTTGACACTGTCTGGCATAAATCTGTGTATTTCTGGGACGATTAGGGAGAGACATTCACGATAGGGTAGGGTTTTCATGGATATACTTTCTTATACTATTGACAGAGTTTTCAATAGAATATATTCGAGAACTCACCAAGCTGTCAATAGGGCTTTGAATATTTAAATGCTTGTACGATACAAGCAAACATGGCAGAAAAGAAATTCCCCCAGATTTTAACTACCTCCAGAGTAGAGTTCAAAATTCAGCAGGTTCCTTATGTTGAATCAACAATCCAACACCATATAATCTGCCAAGTGCATTCTTTATAAACTAAACATAATGGTACTGACACCATTGAAACTTTTCCCTTAATAGGTGACTGGATATTGCTCAATCTATGATTAGTGCACAAAGGCTTCACCTTGTGCGAAAGGTCTACGGCAAATGGACAATATTGTGTTGTCTAACACAAAACTCCAGTATGAGTCGGTAATTTGAGCACAGGTGACTGAATGCAACCACAGAATGAGTAGATATCGTTCACAATTCAGTCTGCTGTTTTCCAACGTTAGAAACGATAATTCTCAGCACAGGAAGCCATGAGGACCCCATCTAAATTGTCCTTTTTGTTTAATTCATTCTTGTTCCCCATATTCCTTAATCTTCACCAAATAGCCAACCGCTCATCATCAGTGCTCCATCCAGGGCTCTGAATACCCCCACGCCAAGTCTAAGACGCTACCCCCAGTATGACAATGATATTGGCTCATATCACTGTTCCAATAATGTCCATTACGCTAGAGTACAATTAGACACGGCTAAGAGGTTTCCAACAATGTAATGCCAATACCACAAGTGTTATAAAAAAATAATAAAATACTCAAAACTTCACAGTAAGCTCATCCCTACATCTGGGCTCACTCACTCACTCACTCAGCGTTCCCTCACTGCTTCAATATCCTTTCTATTGGCCTTCCTCTCACTGTACCCATTTCCGGATTAACTTCAAAATGTATGTAAAATAATACCTAATTTACTTTTCCTCCTCCAGTCATGACACCTGGTCTTTTCAGCTGCTTTTCAGGCATCAAAGCCTGATTGAGACTGCAGCGATACATTGACAAGTCCTTGGCTCCCATCAATGTCTTCTCACCCGCAGCTCCAACCTCTTTAACCAGACTGTGCCAGCCCCCAGATTTAATGAATCAATGGTTTAACAACCTCGACGTCAAGTTCGATCCCCAACTGTTCCTCCTATTGCACATCCAGTCTCTGACCAGGACTGCCTTCCTCCACTTCCACCAAATTGCCCACTCCAATCGTGGAAGTGGAGGAAGGCGGTCCTGGTCAGAGTGGCCTATTCCAGTGGGGAGAGAAATGGAAAATTATTGGACACTAAATTTATTTTTAGATAACTAGATTGGACAGAAAAGCAAGTATTCTTCAGTTGTCCTTTGGCGTCCTGTAGCTCGGTGGTTAAGAGAACTCACCTCACAAGCGAAAAACCTGGGTTTGATTCCCGGCAGGGAGAAACCTTGGGCAAGTTTTCTTACTCCACACGACTGATAATCAATCCCTCAAGAAAGAAAGCCAACAATAAAGTGGTCACTTCTATGCTTGGCTGTTTGTGGGACACAATTGTGTGCACTTCGCTCAAAAATACAGTCAATTCCCTTTGCATTACATTCTGTGAAGCGCTTTCTAGAAGACGTGAAAAGCGCTACACGTATATCAAATGCAAGAATGATTATTATAAGACTCTGGAACTCTGCCTCCATCAGTTCGCCTTGCTCCCTCTTTGCCCATCTTCAGATCACCTCCCTCCCCCTCTCCCTGACTGGACACCACGCTCCACCAATCGTAAGCACTCTGAGACGCAACCCTACATGAAGGTGCTTTACAAATGCAAGTTGTTGTTGTCTTTTCATCATATTTCAATTCTCCCTGCCCCTAACATCCCTAGCACCCCTAGCTTAGGCTCCCAACATGAACGGTACTGTATAAATATAAATTGTTGCTGTACTTGCAAGAAATTCATTGTAACTGGATTGTTACGCCATTTGCTTACATGGAAGGCAAGCAGGGAGTTAAGTCCTTTTCTCACCATCTTTAAAGTTTAATTATATTCCAAACCACTTAATAGAAGCTTCCACTTCAGATCGAATGCGATTATAAAACATCTGTGATGCAGCACAATCACAGATTATGAACTAATTATTTAATTATTTTACGATATCAGCCCCAGAGGGACAAGCCAATGTGTATTGTTGAATTTGTCAGACTGGTAGAACGATTACAAATATTAACAGGTAGTGGGGACGGGGGAGGATGGGGGAAAAGTGTGTTGGGGGGGAGGAAATTGAGTACGATAAGATTAAGTGGATCAGGTATAAAGAAAAACACCAATGCAGAATTGATGACTACACGCCCTATGTCCGTGCTAAACATTCTATGATTAAAAGGCCGGTGTTTTTGTGCTACAAAAATAGGATTTGATGATTCAGTAACCACGGTCTCATCTTGTGACATTCCAACTTGTCAGCTCCCTTCAACAACAACAACAACAAAATTGCACTTATATAGCGCCTTTCACGTTGGGAGGACGTCCCAAAGCGCCGAACAGTCAGGTTGGGACCCGAGCGAGGGGGGGGGGAGGGTTGGGGTAGGAGGAAGGGGAAGGAGAGCGGGAAGAGTTAGTGGGGCAGCCGAAGGTGCGGTCGAAGAGGAAGGTCTTGAGATCGGCCTTGAAGGAGGAAAGAGAGGAAGCAAGGCGGAGGGGCTGCAGGATGGAGTTCCACAGTGTGGGAGCAGAGAGGCTGAAAGCCCGGCCACCGATGGTTGGGCGGTTAGGGCGATGGACTCGGAGCAGGCCTGAGTCTGCTGAAAGGAGGGGACGGGCAGGCTGATAAGGAGGCGATAGGCCTGATAGGATGATTCAGAGAGACGATAAGAGATCCAGCAACATACAGTAGTAGCCATGTCACTCACGTACCTATAACAGTAGCATAGGTAAGGAACCTCACCCTTTTCAGTTGAGGAATGATACATACTATGAACAATATAATTTTTTTTACATAAAATTTAAAAGTCTTGAAGTGTTTCACAAAGATGATGGGGGTGCCGAGCTGAGAAGAAAGAGGAGGGGGTTCGGGATGGTTTCTACAAAATGCACAATAAAACGTATCCTTTTTAAAAAAAAATCCTGCGAGCGGGAGAGCAAGGCAAACGGTTTGGGGAGGAATTTCACAAAGAACTGACAATAGTGGTTTAAGACTCGCATACCAATTGTGGGATGGTAGGAATGGACAATATTCCCAAGTAGGAAAAGCAGAAAGCACAGAGTTTGACCATCTCTACGCTTTGCAAGGTTGCGAAGACATGGCGAAGGTCAGGCCAAGAATACTGAACTTGATCTGCTGTGGTAGTTTAAAACCAGTGTAGCCTGGCAGGGAAAGGAGCAATGGATTTGCTGAGTCCTCCGCTTTAGATTGGTAGGGAGCTCACAGAGTAGGGAGACCAAAAAAAAGGAGATTTGAAAAAGAGACAGAAAAGTTAACCCAATAATTAGAAGGGAGGGGGGAGAGAGGGGGGGAGAAAATAAAGAAAGTAAAGATTTTTTTAAGGAAAACATGAAATTCAGTACAATATAAAAAAAACAGAATAACCCTCTTGACAATAATGTGTTATTATCAATAATGACTGGTAATTTCATGTTAAATGCACCAGAGTAACAGCAGGACATTAGCGAGGGGTGGGGGCTTGGAATCAAAACAAAGCCTTAATTGTAATTTAGTGTTACTCTAAAACTCCATTTGATATATTTTTTTTAAAAACTTGGGGATTTATTCAATCTTTTAACACAATCAAGAGTGTTCACTGCGGGGCCAGTGACTAAATGCTTAGTCCAAATTCCTTTCAAAGTAAAAAGATACAAAATAATCCTTGCATTTTTTTGTGTTTGATATACATAGCTCATTATCATTTGAGATGTCTTTTTCGACATCTCAAAACGCTCCACAGAATATACTGTAAAATAATACACAATGAAACAATCCTTCCATTTGATACAGCACCTTTATCGTCTCTTCGAGATGCCTTTAAGTGCTTCATATAATACAGTATACTGTACTGTTTAGTGAATTGATTGTATATTTTTGTGAGCGAAACTTACTTTTCTTTAGAAAAGTAAAAACAGTGATTACTGACGATGAAGCAATGAAAACAATGACCACTGACGCTTAAAAGATTGACAAGGAACTAATCAAATACAATGTATTCAAATGGCACAATTCCACTGCAGTAAACAAGAATCGTATATTTATAGCCCCTGAGCAACCAGGCAGCATTTCACGCTAACAACACAATATAGAATAACTTTCTTATTTTTTTCGGTGGGGGGGGAAAGGCTTTTAATGACATTATCAGTACAATTTGATTGATTGCAGTATTGTGGATCAAACGCTTAAGTTTTGATTTAAAATTTTCAGGGGATGGGAGGGGGGGGGGAAGAGAGATTTTGTTAACGTCGAAAACGCTCCTGAAATCTTTATAGACTTGATTCATTTCAATTTATTGCGTGTCTTGAGTCTCAAGGAAGCGCAGGACAAGGAAAAGGTTTCACTTGTTTCGACCATTGATTCAAACCCCCCCACCCACCCACCCACCCACACACACACACACACATTCACCAAACTATAAGTACATTACTACAGTAGTATATTGCCCCAGACACTGGCTTGGCAAAAAATAATAAACTGAAGAGAGACCCTCCTTACCTTCTACAGCCTGTTTTCATCCCTGAATCCGAAAGAGATGGGACATTTGCTGTGCCCGGCTTCTCCTCTCTGCCTCTCCCTGCCGCTGATGGTGTGTGATGGGCTTTCACTTGCGCCTCAAATTGTGTGGACGAGTCGTTTTCCGACGTGGCGATGGTCCTGTCATGTTCCACTGTCAGGGAGTTATTCCTCCTTCGCATTACTAGAGATGGATGGAGAGAGAGAGATGGATGGATGGATGGAGAGAGAGACAAGAAGAAAACAAATGCCCAGGCTAGGCTCCCTTTATATTCTCAGTGGGGGAGGTTAGAGAGAGAGGCTGGAGGAGGCAATGAGCTGGCTGTGAGCTGTGAGCCTGACTAATGAGACTGGCTGCTGCACTGACTGACTGGATGGTGGGTGGGTGGGTGAGTGAGGGAATGAGGAAGGAAGGAGCTCAGTCTTATCTGGTGTGAAATGCATCTGTGCTGCTTTAGCTCACACAGCACATCAGCTGATCACACACACAACCTCTCACCCTTCAAACCCCCCCCCCCCACACACACACACTTTTGCACCATATCACACACACATACAAACACACACACACACACAAGCTTCTCAAATCTGGTGCAGGCAAGTCACATTCTCAGCCATTTATGGATCATTAATACTGGTTACAGTCAGGGTCTCTATTCCTGTCCCCACCTCAAGTGTTTCCACCCCCCCCCCCCCCACCACCACATACACACACACACACAGTGCTAATGCAATCTGCTGATCTATTGCAAAACCAGGCAGAATGGCAGAATATACCATCTGAAATCTGCAGACAGAGAGAGGGGAGAGAAAAAAAATCAGGCTCTTAACGTGGCTGGAATCGTCATTGGGTTTGCTTGCCATTCACTGTACTTGATCAGTGTTGAAATGTTGAGCAGGACTGAGTCAGCAAAGCTGCAGAAAATGGCAGGAATTGACAGCATTACTGTACAGTACATCTCTGGGAGGCAAGAGGGGAAACTGGATGAAAAAAAATAAAGACAGGTATTTTATAGTGTGGTGGCAATTAAGGCTTTGTTTTGAATACCCCCCCCCCCCCCCCCCCCCCACCCCCCACCACCCTCTCCCTTTTTTTTTAACCATTCATTCCCTCCGAGGCTTGTTCTGATGGCACACCATTTGGTCAGGGAAAGAGGGGGAGAAATTGCGCACTTTCAGGAAGGCGTGTAGAAATGCTTTCAGAAAAATGCCAGCAAAAAAAATGGGGTGCAAAAAATAAAAATAAAACTCGAAATAAGAAAGCGGACACTTCGACTTTTCAATGACCCTGATGAGGCTTTCGAGAAAAAAAAAGTTTTCAATAAGAGACCATTCTTTAAATCAAATACAGGCTGAGCGAGACGGCGGGATAGTCCATTTGTTCACTCCGGGAGTTTTTACAGGTTACGGTGCCCAATGGGTGCACTCCCCATTGATCGGTCTGCTTGCCAAAAGCTTTAAGAGATATGATCCGAGAATGGGGATCGGTCGATTCATTAACCAGCCAAGGCAGTCGGTTCGGCTGAGAACATCAAAACATTGATGGTCACCAGGGTTACAATAAAGCAATCCTTAAATTTGTCTTCCCATGTTCAGAAGGTTGCCCCAAAGTGGTTCGCGGGATATACCGTTTTGTGGGTAAACGATTATCTCAGCGCTTTGGGACGTCCTCCCGATGTGAAAGGCGCTATATAAGTGCAATTTTTGTTGTTGTTGTTGCATTGGGAAAATGCAAACTATTTTTAAGTTTCCGCGCCTCAATCCTGGGGTTCTTTATCGTGCTCCAGAACTTGTAGATTGGATATCGGTTTAACATCTCATCCAAAGGACAGCAGCCCCCAAGCAATACGAGTGTTGAGTCTCAATCAATAACATGATTAAAAGGTAGGAAGATTAAGACTACAGTGTATAAATACAGCTACTGCACTTCACAGTAAAATCCTTTCAAGCGCTTTAACTTGTGTCACCAATGTGATAAAATGCACTATGTATTGTAAAGATTATTATTAGGAACTGGTGGCTTAGAGGGCGAGTGTATTGTGTTTCCTCCTCTGGACCAGATCAAACTGATTGATTTAATTTAAAGCCTCTTTGTTAATCGTTGGGGTTTTTCTCTGCGAACTTGCGAGTTTGCTGATTCTAAGTGGCAACGTTAGAAAAGTGTTCCAGAACTTTTATCTTTCATTTCAAACTCTTGCCAGATCCTCTCTCGATGAATGGGTGCTACATAAATGTAAATTTGCAATGTACTGTACTGTGTCGAGAACAGGTTGAAAGGGGCTAATCACCTCAACCTCCTAAAATGCTTAAGGAGGGAAGGATACTGTTCAGGATACGTTCAGCCATAAAGCCATCCTTGTTAAAATATTTAAAACCTGTGCCAAGTCAATAAGTGTAATATCATACACCAGCCATTCATGTTTTCAAATCGATCATTTGATATATATATCTCCATCCTCATTACAGGACAGAGCAGACAGACACAATGCAGTTGAGTTGTGGTGATCGTTTTAGGTTTTCAACGATGCTGCAAATATCCATATTTGAAACTTGTCTACCTGCGTTAGCAGGGTATGAAGATAAAATAAAAATGGAGAGGAAGTTACGTTGTGGAGGGTCGGTGGTGGTGGGAGGGGGGGGGGGGGGGGGGGGAGAAAAAACTACAGTTACTTGGTATGACATGACTTTTTCCCCCAAATAACCCTCATTTATTTATAGGTACAAATAAATACACTTGGAAACGCTCTTCAATCAACCCCCTCCACGCCTCCCCCTTGCTCCCTCCTTTCCCCCCGGTATCGTAGCAAGTCTTCGGGACTGCGCTCACGGTCACCTGGCCCCTGGGCTGGGAGTCGGGACCCGAGAGCGACAGTGACAGCGACAACAACTTGGATTCCCTCCACGCCGGGCGCTTCACAACAACGGATCCCGGGAGCTGTGGGATCAAGCGATCCTGGGAGACTCTTCGCTCGGTACGCAAGGTCTCCTCAACAAAAATAATAATACAACAGCCTGAGATCCAACGGCAACAACAACAACAACACGAAGTTGCTTTGACAATAGCGCCCTCCCCCCCTCCCCCGCCCTCCCTCCCTCCCCCCCGCCCTCCCTCCCTTCCCTCTCCCCCCGCCCTCCCTCCCTCCCTCTCCCCCCGCCCTCCCTCCCCTCCCTCTCCCCCCGCCCTCCCCTCCCTCCCTCTCCCCCCGCCCTCCCTCCCTCCCTCTCCCCCGCCCTCCCTCCCTCTCCCCCGCCCGCCCTCCCTCCCTCTCCCCCGCCCTCCCTCCCTCTCCCCCGCCCTCCCTCCCTCCCCCGCCCTCCCTCCCTCCTCTCCCCCGCCCTCCCTCCCTCTCCCCCACGCCCCGCCGCCCTCCCTCCCTCTCCCCCGCCCTCCCTCCCTCCTCTCCCCGCCCTCCCTCCCTCCTCTCCCCCGCCCTCCCTCCCTCCTCTCCCCCGCCCGCCCGCCCTCCCTCCTCTCCCCGCCGCCCGCCCTCCCTCCCCCCCGCCCGCCCTCCCTCCCTCCCCCCCGCCCGCCCTCCCTCCTCTCCCCCGCCCGCCCTCCCCCTCTCCTCCTCCCCGCCCGCCCTCCCTCCTCTCCCCCGCCCGCCCTCCCTCCTCTCCCCCGCCCGCCCTCCCTCCTCTCCCCCGCCCGCCCTCCCTCCTCTCCCCGCCCGCCCTCCCTCCTCTCCCCCGCCCGCCCTCCCTCCTCTCCCCCGCCCGCCTCCCTCCTCTTCCCCGCCCGCCCTCCCTCCTCTCCCCCGCCCGCCCTCCCTCCTCTCCCCCGCCCGCCTCCCTCCTCTCCCCCGCCCGCCCTCCCTCCTCTCCTCTCCCCGCCCGCCCTCCCTCTCTCCTCTCCCCCCGCCCGCCCTCCCTCCTTCCTCTCCCCCGCCCGCCCTCCCTCCTCTCCTCTCCCCCGCCCGCCCTCCCTCCTCTCCTCTCCCCCGCCCGCCCTCCCTCCTCTCCTCTCCCCGCCCGCCCTCCCTCCTCTCCTCTCCCCCGCCCGCCCTCCCTCCTCTCCTCTCCCCCGCCCGCCTCCCTCCTCTCCTCTCCCCGCCCGCCCTCCTCCTCTCCTCTCCCCGCCCGCCCTCCTCCCTCTCCCCCGCCCGCCCTCCCTCCCTCTCCCCGCCCGCCCTCCCTCCCTCTCCCCGCCCGCCCTCCCTCCCTCTCCCCGCCCGCCCTCCCTCCCTCTCCCCCGCCCGCCCTCCCTCCCTCTCCCCCGCCCGCCCTCCCTCCCTCTCCCCGCCCGCCCTCCCTCCCTCTCCCCCGCCCGCCCTCCCTCCCTCTCCCCGCCCGCCCCTCCCTCCCTCTCCCCCCGCCCGCCCTCCCTCCTCTCCCCCGCCCGCCCTCCCTCCCTCTCCCCCGCCCGCCCTCCCTCCCTCTCCCCCGCCCGCCCTCCCTCCCTCTCCCCGCCCGCCCTCCCTCCCTCTCCCCCGCCCGCCCTCCCTCCCTCTCCCCCCGCCCGCCCTCCCTCCCTCTCCCCCGCCCGCCTCCCTCCTCTCCCCCGCCCTCCCTCCCTCCTCTCCCCCGCCCGCCCGCCCTCCCTCCCTCTCCCTCCCCCGCCCGCCCTCCCTCTCCCTCCCCGCCCGCCCGCCCTCCCTCCCTCCCTCTCCCTCCCCCGCCCGCCCGCCCCTCCCTCCCTCCCTCTCCCCCGCCCGCCCGCCCGCCCTCCCTCCCTCCCCCCCCCCGCCCGCCCTCCCTCCCTCCTCTCCCCGCCCTCCCTCCCTCCCCTCCCTCTCCCCCCGCCCTCCCTCCCTCCCTCCCTCCCCTCCCTCCCTCTCCCTGCCCTCCCTCCCCTCCCAACGCGCTCTGGTAGAGTAGCTCGAGGCTCGGCTGTCCGGCTGGTCTCTCATGGTCAGTGATGTATTGTCAAGGAGTGAAATTGCCGGTGATTACACTCTGCACTGGAGGAGGGGGAGGGGCAATAGCTGGGGGGGCGGGGGGGGAGTGAGTGAAGATCCCCCCCTCCCACCACCACCACCACCACCCCTCCATGATGGTATGACACAGATATATTAATAACACACAACACACATGGGCAAGGGTACCTCTGGCTCAGAGACATGGTCACTTTAACACATCAACCGGCCTGCAACCACAGCAACCGCTCCTCTGATTGGTCACCCAACATGCGTCTGCTCGTCTGATTGGTCGCCCAGCCTGTGCCGGCTCCCCTGGTTCTCTACTCGCGGTATGTTTCAGCTCCTCTGATTGGTCGTCCGGTCTGTGTCGGCTCCTCTGATTGGTCGCCCAGGTTTGTGTCAGCGCCTCTCATTGGTCGCCCACGTCTGGTGTCAGCGCCTCTGATTGGCCACCCGGTCTGTATCAGCTCCCATGATTGGTCACCCAGTATGTGTCAGCTGCTCTGATTGGTCACCCAGTCTGCATCAGCGCCTGTGATTGGTCACCGAGTCTGTATCAGCTCCTCTGATTGGTCACGCAGTCTGTATCAGCTCCTCTGATTGGTCACCCAGTGCGTGTCACCTCCTGTGATTGGTGCCGGGTGTTTTCCGTGCGACGGCTCTGATTGGCCTTGCCCTGGAGAAAGCCGAGCCTCTGATTGGTTAGCTTGGGCGGGAATTCAAATACTTGCGGAAGCTTGAATGGGAACATCGTGACCAGGTCAGTCAACACTCTACCCCCCCCACCCCCCAGTAACCAGGTCAGTCAGGCCCCCCCCCCAGTAACCAGGTCAGTCAGCCCCCCCCCAAACACCACACTGATCAGTGCCTGTAACCAGATCAGAGAGAGGCTCTCACCCCCCCCCCCCCCCACCCCCTCCTAGTGATCTGGTCAGTGTGTGTCTATAACAGAGGATGCCACTTAACAATCCATTAATAATCCTTAATAATAATAATAATAATTATTATAATAACCTGTTCAGTGAAACACACATAAACGTTGTCCTGGTCCTTGCTGGCTCTGTCCCGGGGTGCGGTTATTGTGATTGTGACGCGCTGTGAGACGCTGTCCGGCCTGGAGAGAGAGCGCTATACTGTTGTTGTTGTTGTTGTTGTTGTAGTTGTTAACGCGACTCTCTGTAATAACACTAACAGGGAATCCCTGCTCTCTCTCTCTCTCTCTCTCTCTAACTCTTGGAGGAAGCGATGTTTTTGCGAAAAGCGATAGAGCTGATCCGGGAGCTGCAGAGAACCACCGATGGACAGTTACCCCGCGTTTAATGTGAGAATTTTCTTTTAATTTGGATGACGTTAAACACCCCACAACTGTTTGAGATGAGGAGGAAGTTTGTCCCGATGTCCTGGCCCACGATGCCCCTGTGTGATAATGCACAGCGGGAGCTCCTGTAGCTCAGTGGTTAGAGCACTCGCCTTACAAGCTAGGGGAGACCTGTGTTCGAATCCAGGTAGATCAGGCGAAACGTTGGGCATGTTTCCTTCCTCCAGACACAGACAAACACACGCACAGACACACGCCTAATAATAATCTGTCTCCAAAAAATCCACAATAATAAATTGGTCATTTCAATCCACGACTGTTTGTGGGACCGCCTGCTCTGTGCGCAATCGGCTGCCGCGTTTCGCCCACAAATATACAGCCAATTCACTTTAGAGTATATTCTGTGAAGCGCTTTGAGAAGCGCTTTGAGACGTCGATAAGATGTGAAAAGCGCTATATCAAATGCAAGGATTGGTATTATTATTACGCCAACATCAAAATATACGAAGTATTATTAGTTTGAAACATACTGGGTTTTGGTGTGATTTTTATCATGAAAAGTTAACGTTGGAATACAGATTGACTGAGGGAAAGAAAGATGAGATCTGGAAAGCGATTGTCTACCATGTATTAACAACGGGAGAAACTAAATTAAAATCAGGTCGTACATATGCGTTTTGATATGATGTGTTAATTCTAATGTTTCTTGTAGGAGGATGGCATCAGACAAGTTCTTGAAGAGATGAAAGCTTTGTATGAACAGAACCAAACTGATGTGTGAGTTTTACCCCCTGTCTCCACAGCATTGCCTGCTGGAGAATTCATTGGTGCTATTTAATAAGTATTGGAGTAAAATAACGATAATAATAATCCTTGCATTTGATTTCGCACTTTTCACATCCTATTGACCATAAAGTGAATTGACTGTATATTTGTGGGCGAAATGCGCCAGTCGCCGATTGAAATGACAATTTTTTTTTATTATTGTCAGTTTTGGGGGACGGATTATTATCAGGCTTGTGGAATAAGGAAACTTGCCCCAGGTTTTGCCCTGATCTGCCTGGATTCGAACACAGGTCTCGCGCTTGTAAGGCGAGTGCTCTAACCACTGAGCTGCAGGAGCTCCAAAAAAACAACCGTGGGTAGGCAAGTGCAGGCCAGGAGAAATTGTCTTTGTGGGGTTAAAGGTGTTCAAGGTGTTTTGTATTAAAGATGGGTTCATGCTTCAACGTGTCGCTTGTGGTGAGGGAAACCAAACTGAATTTACCTGATTGTAAATCAATGAGCTTTGAAGAGAAGCTAAAGGCAAGAAGAATGTGAGGCAGGATCCTCTATTTTGTTTCTGCTGGCTGTCGGGAATGTTTTTTGCTCGGAATGGAACTAACAGAAACAAAGGTCGATCAGCACCAATTTCTACCACCGGTACAGTGCTTGTCACTCGCAGAGAACATCACAAAGCACTTTACAAATGCAGAGTGGAACTCTCAGCCGTTAGGCGAGGTGTGGGTCGGTGGCCAAAAGCATGGTTCAGGTTAGGATATTGGTTAGGTTTTGGAAGCAGAGAGAGGGAGGGGTTAAGAGGCAGAGAATGCAGAGTTTGAAGAGCGTTCTAACAACAACAACAAAATGACATTTATAGAGCGCCTTTCACGGTGGGAGGACGTCCCAAGGCGCTGAACACCGAGCAGGTGTGGGAGGGGGATGGGGGTCGGGGTAGGGGGAAGGAAAGGGGAGAGAGTTAGGAGGGGAGCAGAAGGCGCGGTCGAAGAGGAAGGTCTTGAGAACGGCCTTAAAGGAGAAAAGGGAGGTATGCGAGGCGAAGGGATTGCGGGATGGAGTTCCAGAGAGTGGGGGCAGGGAGGCTGAAGGCTGAGGTTGTGGAGAAGCGAATTAAAGCTTGCCTAGGGATGGACGGATGGGTGGAGCGGATGGTGGCGTGAAGCAGGTCCGACTTGGCGAGGTGGTAGGTGTCGAATGTTGGCGACGGGGGTCCTGATTAAGCAAAACTGAAAGTGAATCACATTCAAACTACTTCAGCTGGTATCTTACCTCAGCCGGTGTCCTCCCGATGTGAAAGGCGCGCTATGGTTGTCATTTTGTTGTTGTTGTTGTTGTGAAATAGGCTGAGGAATTTTCTGCTGGGATGTAGCTGCGTTTCCAGTCTGCATTCAAAACCCGTCTCCAATACCGTATCTTTAACTCTGCTTTGGCTACGTAACCCAGCCACTGCTATGACAGTACGTGTGTGTGTGTCTCCGCCCCCCGCCTAAAGATTATTGTTTGACCACCAGGAATGTGGAAGCCGAACCTAGATGGGCCTTGGGGGACGTTTTTCTTTTCTTCTTCTGACGTTTCGCGCGACTTATTCTCTCTCTCTCTTTCTCTATCGAGTTCGTTCGATGCTCTTGTTACGTTGATAATTGGTGACTGAAGATCTCTCCACTGCAGTAAAGTGGTATTGCCATTCTCCGCGTGTCTTAACTGCAGCCGAGGAGTTGCGCTGTGAATGTTCAAGAGAGCGTACTGTGCTGCACTTACTTCCCCGTGACCCTCAGCTGTTACCGTTGTCGAGGGGAGACTTTGCTGCGACAATGAAACGCGCGTTGAGGTCAGTGGGGAGATCGTGCGTTTGACCGCGCAGCACATTTCAGGACCGACACACTCTTCCAAATAAACCAGTTCAAAGAAAGAACGGAGGTTGTACCGATTGGCTCACTGATCCCGAGAAGACAAGATTGTTGAAAGCTTTTTTTTAAAAAAAAGAAATTGTCTCGTTTGTCTTCAAATCCCTCCACTCCTCTGCACCCCCCCTCCTTCCCACCTCTCTGATCTCCTCTCTCCTCAAAACCGGCTCCCGTTGCCTTCACTCCACTGGTTCTGGCCTCCTCCATGTCCGTCCGTCTCCCCCCCCCCCCCCCCCCCCCACCTCGAGTCCTCCGCTCCGCCATAGGCGGCCGCGCCTTCAGCCACTACGCCCCGAGGCTCTGGAACTCCCTTCCTCACTCCCTTCGCCTCGCGCCCCCTCTCCTCCCAGTTTCTGGTCACAGTTAAAGACCTTTCTCTTCGACCGCGCCTTTGGTCACCTTTCTACCCCCTGCCCCTGGCTCGTTCCCGGGATCCGCTGTTGTGAAGCTGCTCTGAGACGCCGTGAGGCGAGGAAGGCGCTGTATAAATCAAAGTTGTTGTTGTGAAGTGATAATAGTCACCAGAAATACGCACCAGAGATACGCGTTTTAGAAAAGCCAAACGCTCCTAATATATTTACCACGTTTTTTTTGAGAATTGAGAGTTGATTTTGCGACCAATTTGATTTGCAACAAAATGAAACGCTGCTGGTCCCTAAGGAAATGCTTTTCTCCAGATTATCCGAAAAGTCTGTATCCAAATGTTTGTTTGAACTGTTGTTTCAATAATAAGTTGTTTGCTGTAAGCACCATAATTCAACTGAGCAGCCGGTATTATTTGTAGAAATAGTCTAGGTATCAAGTTTCAATCCCCAAATATTATTTGTCTAAATATTTTGTTCGATAGTTACTTTTTCCTTAAAGGTGTCGCAAAATGAAAGCTCATTCTTTTTGGTTTCCTTCCAACGATTACATGTTATGATGTAGACAAGTGTGAGGCCTGTGTTCGAATCCAGGCAGGTCAGGGCGAAACTTTGGGCAAGTTTCCTTACTCCACACACACACACACACGCCTGATAATAATCCGTCCCCCCCAAAAAAAAAATACAATAATAAAATTGGTCATTTCAATCTACGACTGTTTGTGTGGGACACTGCTGTGCGCAATTGGCTGCCCACACATATACAGTCAATTCACTTTACAGTATATTCTGTGAAGCGCTTTGGGACGGCGATAAGATGTGAAAAGCGCTATATCAAAAGCAAGGATTATTATTATTATTATTTAATGGGAAGCTGTGCGATTAGCTAATTGAATCACATAAGTACTTGGGCTCCCCAAGCCTTGCCTGCACCTAATACTTTTTGGAATTCGTTAAACGGAGTGCATTCCTCCAAAGAGAGAGTGCACTTTCCATTCCAAATATTGGGAAATTTTCCATGTGCAGCTGGTATTATAAATGTGGAGCTCTGCCTGTCTGGGATACTCTTAAGCATGAATGATCAATCAAATCAATCAAAACTTACATTTATATTGCGCCTTTCACGTTGAGAGGACGTCCCAAGGCGCTTTACAGTCAGGTAGGGACAAGAGCAGGGGGTGGGGACGGGGAGGGGCAGGACAAAGAAGAGTAGAAAAAATTGACTGTACACTTGTGGGCGAAACGTGGCAGCCAAATTGCACACAACAGTGTCCCACAAGCAGTCGCGGAAATGGGGCCAGGGGAGAAAGGGGGGAAAAGAGGGCAAGTGGAGGAGAGGGAGGGAAAGGTGGTGTAGAGCAAGGTCAGGGAGGAAGAAGGGGGAGAAAGGGGGGGGGCAAAGGAGAGAGGGAGGGAAAGGTGGTTGGGGGGCAAAATCAGGGGAAAGAAAGTGGGGAAAGGGAGTGAGGGAAGAAGGTTTTCTCCCTAAGTTTCACGTATTTGATTGACTCGAAAAAAACAAAAAGCGCTAGCATACACCTCGAACTGACTACTCTGACACCTATAAGATTCTCCGGCACAGAGATAACGCAGCATCTCACACCCGTCACTCAGACAAATCTCAAATTCCGAGTTTACAGGCTGCAATTTCCATTAAAAAATTATTATTTTTTTAAATCCAGAGAATTTTGCTGGATTTGGGAGAACAGAGGCAACTGAGCGTGAGCAACATGTACTGTTTTTGGTCAATGAGCCAAACCACTTTGATCCCTGAGACTCATTTGCATCTTCCAAGCTGCAGAATCTAGTACATTAGTTTTCACACACACACACACACACACACACGCTGAGCTGCACTAGAAAATTACACAATCTTTGCTCTGTTCTTGGGACTCTGCTGAGCACAGCATCTTCGTTTGTGCAGAGCTTGTCTGACGGGCAGCCATTCAGTGCAGTGCTATTGATTGAAGTGGACAACGTGAGGGGTTAAATAAGTCATTGAAAATCAGCGGCAAAGTACAGTACTCACCTCGTGCCACCTGCTCCCCGCGTCTCCCGGTCAGCGCGGGACTTGCTGAGAAATAAATTTCTTAAACTGTGTCAGCGGTCTTGAGTTTCAGCTGCGAGAGGGAGTGAAATTACTTACAAAAGCCACTTTACCACTGGTGTTTCACTCTTGTTGGAGTGAAATTAAGGACGGAGAAAATTAGGACGGTGGGGGGTGGGGGCGAAGAAGAGAGTTGAGAGGGCTGCAGGAGGCACAGGCGGAAGAGGAAAGTCTTGAGACCAGCCTTGAAGGAGGCGAGGGAGGAAGCAAGGCAAAGGGGCTGTGGGATGGAGTTCCAGAGTGTGAGGGCAGAGAGGCCGAAAGCCCGGCCACCGATGGTAGGGTGGGTCGGGTGGGGGGGCATGGAGCAGACCGGAGCCCGCTGAACTGAGGGAGTGGGTTCACAGGGAGACAACAGGTCAGAGAGATAGGAGGAGGCAAGGCGGTGAATAGCCTTGAAGGTGAGGACGAGGATCTTGAATTCGATCCTCTGGGGTATGGGGAGCCAATGGAGCCGGGCGAGGGTGGGAGTGATGGGGTCGCGGAGCCTGGTGCGGGAGAGGACACGAGCTGCAGATTTCTGGATGATCTGCAGCTTGTGAAGGGAAGAGCCGGGAAGGCCGACGAGTTGGGGAGTTTCCATCTATTCCAAATATAAAGTGAACAACCTTTTTCTTAAAATCTAGGGAATGTTGCCCAGAACACTCGGAGAACATTGCTTCCCTTTTCCAATAGCCTCCGGGATCTTTTAACAACCAGCCAGAATGGGACCCAGGATTAGTAGCTCTCACAAAGGACAACATCCAACAATGCATCCATTCCTAGGCCTTGCGTCGGAGCGTCAGCCCAGGCTATACGCTGAAAGTCCTGACTGACATTTGGTCCCGAGCACCCAGCCTTTTGAGTGAGAAATGAGCCTGCTGTCCACTGTCAAGCTGACGCCCGTTTTGTTTTTTTCTTCGCAGAAATGAGACTAAGTCAGAAGGAAAAACGGATTTGATCCCAACCATCAAATTTCGTCACTGCTGCCTGCTGAGGAATAAACGCTGCATTTTGGCATACCTGTACGTAACGATGGGTCACTGAGTAAAGGTGGGGGATTAGGAGTTGCCATCGAAGAGGAGGGTCTTGAGGCGAGACTCGAAGGAGGCCAGGGAGGGAGGGGGCGAGCGAGGCGGATGGACTGCGGGATGGAGTTCCAGAGGTTGGGGGCAGAGTGGCTGAAGGCTTGCCCGCTGATGGTGGGGAGGGGGAACGTGGAGCTGGCCAGAGCCTGCTGAGAAGAGGGGGGGAGCAGGTTGGTAAGGGGTTAGAAGGTCACGGATATAGGGTGGCATTTGAAGTTGGAAGGAGGAGGGGTGGGGGGTGGTGCATCCTTCAAATGCAACAGATAGTTTCAAAGATGAAAATCATTCCTTGCCTCAAAATGGCAACTCACGTGCTCAGCATCATTCTGATGTTTCAGCCATCCATGATTTTTAAATACAGTACATTACGTATTGCCGTTGTCAGCTAATGTTGTCAGGCTATTTAACCCTGGAGTACATCTGCGATGAGACACAGCACGGCTGTCCCATCACTTTGAGTCTTGCGTACATAATAAGGGGACGTGAAATGACTGACTGGAACTCGGTGCCTTTGAGGGAAGAGGAGATCAAATTGGAGGAGGTAGAGTGGGTGGGCAGGGGGGGGGGAAATCCAGATTAACGATATTACATTTCTAAACCCTCCCCCACCCACCCCCCCCTTGTCCACAGCTACAACCGCTTGTTGCGGATTCGATCATTGAGGTGGGAGTATGGCAGTGTGCTGCCATCAGTAATCCGATTCCATTTTGCTGCTGAGGAGGTAAGGCTGTTCTGACACATAATAAGAACAATAATACAGTACGGTAATCCTTGCGTTTGATATAGCGCTTTTCACGTCTTCCAGACGTCTCAAAATGCTTCACAGCATATGCTGTAAAGTGAATTGACTGTATATTTGTGGGCAAAACGCAGCAGCCAATTGCGCGCAGCAGCGTCCCCACAAACAATCGTGGATTGAAATGACCAGTTTTTTTATTCTTGTGGGGGTAACAGATTATTATTAGGCGTGTGGAGTAAGGAAATTTGCCCAAGGTTTCACCCTGACCTGCCTGGATTCGAATCCCTCTAGAGTTTCAGGAGTTCCTTTGTATTATTCGTGTTTAAATGTTCTTTTAACATTGGGATTTATTTTGAACTGCAGACAGAGTGGTTCAACCAGTACAAAAAATCACTCGCTACTTACATGAGGTCAATCGGAGGAGATGAGGGATTGGACATCACTCAAGACATGAAACCTCCGAAAAGCCTTTACATTGAGGTAAATATCAAATCGCGTTTTAGTCATGCAATTTGGACAGTCAAGCAGGAACGTCCAACGGGACATGTGTCCATTTCACTCCTGCAGAAGTGTCCTTGCCTCCAACCTCTGGAACTCCATCCCGCAGTCCCTCCGCCTTGAACCCCTTCCCTGGCCTCCTTCGAATCCAGCTTCAAGACCCTCTTCTTCGACGGCCCCATTGGCCACTCCAAATCCCCCCCCCCCCCCCCCCCCACCCTTTCCCTCCTCCCTGAGAACAAGCTCGGATCTGAAACTGACTGTCCAGCGCCTCCTGAAGTGGAAGTCGCTATACAAGTGTTATTTTGTTGTCATACAACGCAATGTTTGACTCATCGGAATTCAGTTTTTTTTTCTGTTAATGCAAATAATGACACAATGTCACAAGCAGGTGGAAAACAACGTTTTTTCTCTCTCCCACACAATCGTCTCCACCCACCAGTGATTTGTCCCACGAACAGTAGATTTCCCTCTGCTGCTGTATCTGCTGGATTGTTGCTGAGAGAAGCAAATGCAAAGGAATCAAATATTCCCCCAGCGCACTCGAGAAAATACATGTCTTAAGGCTAAGAGTAATTTGGGGTCCTTTGGGCGGATGATGTGGGGGAAGTCGGTTGGGTGGCCATTGACTGGCGAGGTGCGAAGCAGTGAGGAAGAACGCAGACCTTCTATAATGTGCTTTGCGACTTTGCATCTGTAGGTAAGGTGCTTGAAGGATTACGGTGAATATGAAATTGACGATGGAATCACAGTCCTGCTGAAGAGAAACAGCCAGGTAATTCAGAAGAGTTCTAGTTTGGTCTCTGGGTTCAATTTGACACGGTAAACCCTGCCACAGTCTACAGATTTGAGAACCAATCCTCACGCATATGGAGCTCCTGTGGCTCAGTGGTTAGAGCACTTGTCTTGCAAGCTGGGGAAACCTGTGTTCGAATCCAGGCAGGTCAGGGCGAAACCTTGGTCAAGTTTCCTTACTCCACACGCCTAATAATAATCCCTCAAAAAAAACCCACAATAATAAAATTGGTCATTTCAATTTTATTTTATTATTCAATGTGTGTGGGACGCTGCTGTGCGCAATTGGCTGCCGCGATTCACCCACAAATATATACAGTCAATTCACTTTACAGTATATTCTGTGAAGCGCTTTGGGACGTCGATAAGATGTGAAAAGCGCTATATCAAATGCAAGGATTATTTATTATTATTATTATTAACTGTGCCTTGAAGTAATTTACCACTAGAGGTCCCTATGTGTCTGAATCTCCTTTTTTTCCCCCTCCTGTTCCTTTGTACTCTATGTCTCTACAACCTTCAGCCTGTGCTGCTGAGGTTTACTGCCTAACTAACTGCTGACGCACACCCTCTGCTGGCTACTGTCTGAGCGGCCACTCTGTGCACTGCGCAGTCTAACCGGGTAGGAATAAAAAGTGTTTTGAATTGAGCGTCTCAAGTGGATTACAGGGTTTTGGTTTACATTGGCAGGAGGATTGGTTCTCAACTCTTCTGTCTCTCCAGACAGAGAGAGAAAAAAAATCAGCTCCTAACACTATTAATCCTTTTCCATATGCTTATTCTTCTTTCAGCATTTTATGCCCAGATGGCGATGCGAGCAGCTAATCCGGCAAGGGGTTCTGGAACATGTGCTGTCCTGAGAATACTGTCGTTCGAAGGATTAAATGGCTCGCTGCCTTTTTCTTGAGAGTTTTCTTCTTAGTGTTTGTATTGATGAGTGTTGATATTTATTGCTATACTAAATGGTTTGGAGGAGCTCCGGTTATTATCGTGGGGCTCCTGTGGCTCAGTGGTTAGAGCACTTGTCTTGCAAGCTGGGGAGACCAAGCTGGGGAGAACCTATGTTTGAATCCAGGCAGGTCAGGGCGAAACCTTGGGCAAGTTTCCTTACTCCACACGACTAATAATAATCCGTCAAAAAAAAACCACAATAATAAAAATTGGTCATTTCAATCCACGACTGTTTGTGGGACACTGCTGTGCGCAATTGGCTGCCGCGATTCGCCCTCAAATATATACAGTCAATTCTCTTTACAGTATATTCTGTGAAGCGCTTTGGGACGGCGATAAGATGTGAAAAGCGCTATATCAAATGCAAGGATTATTATTATTAAGCCCTGAAGTCAGCTATTGCTAGTTTTAAGCTTCCTTTCCCGGTGAGTCGAGTTGCATTTTGATACATTCAAAACAATCATGACCAGAGGGAAAATGCTGACCAGTTCTAATACTTGCATAGGTCATTTCACATGGTTTTGGCCAAATTTGTTTCTAAGAGGAACCTTGGGAAAGATGTCAAAAGAGCTGCGGTTCTCACACAGATCTCTTCAATGAGCTGGGGAAAGGCATAGGTTTGGAAATTGCCCTTCGTTTAGAGTAAAACCGACATTGTTACATAAATCCCGAACAGGAAAATCTAAGAGCTTCTCCAAGAAATAAATCGTTATAATCCTTGTATTTGATATACTGTAGCACCATATCACATCATTGCAATATCCCAAAGCACTTCACAGAATATACCGTATAGAGAATTGACAGTATTTTGTGAACAAAACATAGCTGCCAATTCCGCACAAGCAGTGTCCCACAAACAATCATGGATTCAGTGACCATTTCGCCCACAAATATACAGTCAATTCACTTGACACAGTATATTGTGACGCGCTTTGAGACGTCGATAAGATGTGAAAAGCCGCTACATCAAATGCAAGGATTATTATTGTGTTTGTTATTATTATTGTCCCAGCCTGGAGAAATTTGAAGTCGTCGGCCAAGAGGATAAGTGGAGTGGCTTCCCCAGCTAGTGGGAGAACCTGGATTGATGGTCACAAACTTAACTGCACCAATACTTCCCTATGTACAACAGTTCACAAATTTCACTACGGATGAGGCTGCAATCGACAAATTTTCCATTCTTTTTTTCTTTAAAAAAAAATCAATCTGTACAAAACAGCCAGAGTTAAATAATCAATACATTTTGGTTTGTGTACAGCAGGATGGATCCCCTTACAGAGTACAGTAGTGTTATTGCAGCTTCAAGTATATCAGCTCTGTGAAACCACAGTTTGGAAATATGTACATAAAGATGGCTTTCATAACAATATTGTACAGTACTGTATTTTATACATTATGCAAAATGTTTATCAAAAAAATTAAAATAATGACAAAATCACAACCATTAATAAATAAGATTTTTTTTTAAAAATAGATCAATACTTTTTTTAAAAAAACACCTTTGGCCACGTTTACGTGGTTAACTCCCAGGAAAGATCAAAGTTGAAAGAGCCTTTCCTTCTCACAACTGCGGATTTCATTTGTTGGCATGTCCCATGTTTTTATTTATAGCACAAATGCGCTTTGAAGCCTCGGTGAATTTTTCCATCAAAGAACTTCAGCGTCAAAAGGCAAACAACAACTTTGATTTATACCGCGCCCTCCACCGCCGGACGGCGTCTCAGAGCGCTTCACAATAGCGGATCCCGGGACCGGGCCAGGGCCAGGGGGTAGAAAGGTGACCAAAGGCGCGTTCGAAGAGAAAGGTCTTGCAAAGCTTTTACTGAAGTAAAGCAGGAGGGTGCACTGTTGCCAAAAGCATCGGATCTGACTTCATTGTGAATGTCAGGAATTTAGCTTGTAATTACCAGATACAAACTTTTCATCAACAGCCTAATTCCACCCCCCACCTCCCGCATAGTTTACAGTATGTCTGGTGAAGTGCTTTGAGACTTCCTCCTGACATCAAAAGCTTACACCAAAAGCAAGAATTATCATGACTACGATCTCTCGTTCCTCACTTATTCAGTTAAACATGGGTTAACACTGCAAATGCTAATTTCACTCGAGTTCCAGGTGCAATCTCGGGTGAGCCATTACAATGCTTCCCACTCTTCACGCCAACTTTGTCCGTGATCTTATAGCACTTTCCATTACAAAAAAACATTTCTGCCCTGCCAAAGATGTTGGGGGAAATTATTAAACGGCTTTAAAATCGCAAATGCCAATGGTAAAGGATACTTTCACTCTGATCTTTCACGAGATGATTACACTTGAGTAAATGCGATCATAAATTAATGCCACAGGCACTTGTGGAACAGGCTTTGAAGAGCTGTTGATTCGTTTTAAAAATACCTCAATGCCAGAGTTAACTATCAGGAGAGAGACATGGGAGCAATTTTTCTAATCAGTCGGTTTAACGCTGCAATTTTCTCATCCAGCAAGAAGTTGTTTCTCTCTGCGCTCTTCTGCCGATGCTCTGTGACCTGCAGAACCTTCATCAGCTGCGAGTTCTCCAGATACAAGTCCTTCAGCAACAGGTCAGACTTGGCGTTCTTGGTCAGCTGCAGGCAGACAAACGAGCAAAGAGTTCACAATCCAAAGAAACAACAAGAAAATTATAGTGATAGAGTGCCTTTCACGTTGGGAGGACGTCCTATCGATCACAATACTTCATTGGAATTCAATATCCTAATTTTAACAGAGAATGGTGGGTTGCGTTGTGATTTCTGCCACCTAAAAAACACCAGTGAGTGAGATTGAACATCAGGCCTTTGATATATATATATATTTTTACAATTCCAGCAATGCTGAATACACCACGTCCATCTTCGTGTGGTAACTCTGTGAAGTTAGGGGTGGAAAAGATACGAAACATCATTAGGGGTGCGTGTAAGTATTAGCATAGTGAGATATGCTCAATATGGTTTCCAGTCCACCTACACATATACTGCCTACATGCGAGCCAAGACAGGCCTTTTAACCTCAGGCCACAACAGGCCAGACAAAGTTGGGAAAACGCTTGAAGAGACAGGATATAAAGGGAGCAGGAAATTGAGGATTAAAACTAGAAGGTAACATGAAACCAGACTTAAAAGGCCAATGACATCCTCCTGAACCCTATTTGTGATAATCCTACACTATGTAAGGTGATCGTACTTCTGAGTACTGTGTTACATTGTAAGTATTTAAAGCATTTGTTTAAGGCATAATAATGATAATAATAATCCTTGCATTTGATATAGCGCTTTTCACATCTTATTGGCGTCCCAAAGCGCTTCACAGAATATACTATAAAGTGAATTGACTGTATATTTGTGGGCGAATCGCGGTAGCCAATTGCACACAGCAGCATCCCCCACAAATAGTCGTGGATTGAAATGACCAATTTTATTTTTGTGCTTTTTTGGGGATGGATTATTATTAGGCGTGTGGAGTAAGGAAACTTGCCCAAGGTTTCGCCCTGACCTGCCTGGATTCGAACACAGGTTCCCCCCAGCTTGGTCTCCCCCAGCTTGCAAGACAAGTGCTCTAACCACTGAGCCACAGGAGCTCCGCATATAAACAGAACATGGGAATTTGGTAGAATTCAAATAAGATGAAGAAAGAAACTTTTGCTGAATATGCGTACGCGATTTTGGAACCGTAGGCAAGTATGCTTGCTTCCTGTTCAGCAAAGGATTTCTCTCCGCTTATTCAAAATCTACACAGTTGTCATTTATCTACACAGTCATTTGTCTACAAAGCCCACAGTCGTCATTTATCAATCAATATACTGCGACAACGTGGGAGTTTAAAAAAAATAAAATTCACTCTTGTTGAAATTTGACCTTACAACATGACAGCTGCAATGTGTGACCTGGGAGGATGTGTCATGCTATTGAGAAACAGCTTGATGTGGTAAAAGGAAAACTAAATGGCTGGAAATCTGGAAGAACAAGATCGAATGGGCTTTCTATACCGAAACAAGTTTCCGTACTGCACACAGCTAATTACAATCCCCACCCCTCCAAAAACGGGTCAGTTTCAACCCACGACCGTTTGTGGGACACTGTTGCCGCGTTGCACCCACCAATATACAGTCAATTCACTTTACAGCATATTCTGCGAAGCGCTATGAGACGTCCAGAAGACGTGAAAAGCTCTATCTCAAATGCAAGGATTATTATTATTATTATAGTATTATGGCTTCAACAATCTTTCCATTAGTTCTCTATTCTAGTCAATGCATTGATAAATTCAATGCACGAAACATACTTATTTGAGCAGAGCTCCATCTACTTATCAAATATGCTTGCGCTACACGTTGCGTTTGCAAGTTATTTTCATTCAAGACCAGCAGAAGTGAAAACCAGCACCTTATTAAATCAATCAATCAAAATGACATTTATATAGCGCCTTTCACGTCGAGAGGACTTTCCAAGGTGTGGAACCGTCAGGTCGGGACCAGAGCAGGGAGGGGGAGAGTGGTCAGGGGTAAGGGGGAAGGAGAGTAAGAGAATTGACTGTATATTTGTGGGCGAAACCAAATTGCGCACAGCAGTGTCCCACAAGCAGTCGCGGGGAAAACAGGGGGGAGAAGAGGTCAGTGCAGCAAGTTAACCGTACACAGTCACTTCTCACCTGTTCTTTAAGCTGCTTCATCTTCTCTTGAAGACTCATTCGGAGGCTTTTCAGCTTGTTTTCCACCTCCTCCATCCTTTCCTCCATTCGCTTCAGAAGCTGTTCATATTCCTGCTGCAAAAGCAACGTACAGCGTGTTACTATGCAATGCAGTTGGTAAGAGAGACTGATCGATGTGGCTATTTAACATACTAACAATTCTATTGGATTTTTTTGCACTATTGATCCTGTACGTCATATTAATACCATTCGTAAAACCTGCGACTCGCATTATTAATATGTCAGCTCTGGTCAGTTTGCACACTATTTTCCTCGCATCGATATTTTTTTTGACTACATTGGAGTGCGGAAGCAAGGCCGAGAACGTTTGGGTCTCATTGGGCCAAACAGGGCTGGAGAGAATGGCATCCACCTTCAATGGTATAAAGGGAGGGTATCTCTGTTCATTTGGGGCGGCTATGTTAGGTTGAGCAGCTCCCCTCTATCATTGGGAGCGATCATGGTTTAGGTCTCTAGGAAGCAGATAGTCCCACCTCCAATACCACAGGAGCTTACTAAATCCACAGGTTTATATCGTAGGAGACAATGACTTTGCCTCACGATGGATTGCATTGTCTCGTTGCCGAGAGTGAGCTGCATTAAGTACAGTTCTGTACATACATGCATTGCAAAGGAAGGTATTTTCTCACTCCCTCCCTCCATTCCACCATGGGTGGCCACGACAGGAATGTCTGTGGAAAAGCAAGTAACTAAGACTCGGGGGTGGACAATCGGCTGCTGTTCGTGGACTATTTTACCTGCTGTTCAAGCATTAGTGTGCTGGTCGCCTGAGTCTGATTATCAAGCTGTTCCTGCAGCTCCATGGCTCGCTCCTCCTCCTCTGACAGTTTCCTCTGTAACTGCACCAACTGGTCTTTGGAAACACCAGTCCTAATGTGCTCCTTCAACTGTTGTACTTCATGCACGTGCTGGGATTTGGCCAGCATCATGCTGGCCTTGGTATCTAATAACTGGGAAACACAGGAGAATAGGAACTGAGTCTCAAGCAAAATTGGTTTTGCCACGCGTGCTTTTGGTCACAGTGCCTCGGACTGGATCTATGTGTTGCCTCTCCAGCCCTGAGCACTGCTTCCAGTCAAGATCCAGTTGTAGCAGAATCTAGGTGATCAGCTAACAGAAGGCATCAAACAAAGCCCTACTTGTCTATGCAGCTTTCGGGTCATTCGCTTTATCATTGTTTGTAGGACATTGGAGTGCACAAATTAGTTCATTCACAACACACACAGGTACCTACATTTTACAGTAAATCCTGGGAACATCCTCCGCAATGTGAAAGGCCCGCACAAAATATTAATCAGACCTATTATTTTGTAAATGAATTAATTGTGGACGTTTAAGGAGCTCTAGAATCCCTTGATTTGGGTTTCTGTGAATTTCAATTTGTTTCAGACTTAACAACCAAATGACATTTGTCATAGCGCCTTTCAACGTATACAACAACAACTTTGATTTATATAGCGCCCTCCACCCCGGACGGCGTCTCAGAGCGCTTCACAATAACAGATCCCAGGGGCGAGCCAGGGGGGCAGCGGGGGGAGAAAGGTGACCGAAGACGCAGTCGAAGAAAAAGGTCTTTAGCTGGGACCTGAAACTGGGAATACCTCACAGGATTAGAGAACAAAGCACATTTCACAGCACCTCCCATGTTCACGCTGGCGTTGAACAGCATGGTTACAGTACCTGTTCCTGAATCTCCACTAGGCCGGTTTCTAATTGTTCTCGTGTGCTTTGAACCGTCTGACATTCCTGTCTCACAGCCTCCAACTCGCTCTCAAGTATATGCATCTGGCTCGTCTGTCAAAGTCACAAGAAACAACAGTATTTTGACAATCATTGGTTTGGGATGATTGATATTTTTTAATTTAGTCACTATTTTTCAAACAAAAAATATTCACGGATAGAATTTTGCTGTTGAATTAAACAGCCGATTATTATTTAGTGCTTACGGCACATTGGAAGGAATCGTTATTAAGCTGATTCACTGATTCTAATTAACATAGACGTATTACACAAACAATTTCCTTTTTTTCAAAAAAACTATTGCCACAATGGTTAGAACGTAGAATGCGCTCGGATCATAAAAGAGCAATACACAAGCAAAAGTGGATGTAAATAAAACCCATAGAGATGAGCCTCACAGCAAACTCTAGAGTATTTCACATGTCAGCCATGACATTGAGTCCAGGCAGGTTAACTGACCGTCACAGCTAAGTCTTATTTTATTTTCATATTTCAGCAGGGTCTCTTAAGTCAGTGAGTGACCCACTTGTAAGAACCCTGACTGATCTTCCCTGATGTGCGTCAGCTTGGCTCAGTTGATACATCTCTTGCCTCAGCGTTAAAAGTTTATGGGTTCAAAGTCGGAATTTCGAACTCATCCAGTCTACGCTGACGTTCCAAGGCAGTGCCAGGGTCTGGTGCATTCCCGGAGCTGCCCTTCTTCAGGCCAGAAGTTAAAGCAAGCTCCCATTTGCCTATTTAATTGGATGTTAAAGATCTCATAGCACTATTCGAAAAGAGAAAAAAATGAGTTTTTCCCCCAGTGTCCTGACCAACAATCCCCCCAAATAAAATTGGTCATTCGCTTCATGGCTACTCGTGGGACATTGCTGTGTGCAAATTGATTGCCTTGTTCACCTTACAAAATAAAACGGTCACTACACTTTACAGCACATGTAGCCTGTGAAGCGTTTTGAGACATCCTCTCGTCCAAAACGGAGCTCTACAAAATGTAAGGATTCACTATTATTGTTATCATCATCAACTCCAAGAGGATTGAGGCTAAATGTTTGTGCCCCAACTCTTATCATGGCTCACATTAGTTAACACAGAACACAACAGATTTCGAACCCGTTCCCAATCTCTAACCAGAGAACAGCCCTCAGTATTGTACACGTGTAGGCCCGTACGCAGGGGGGGTGCGACGGGTGCGTACGCACCCCCCCAAATTATAAAAGGTCCACATTTTCCGGGGTAGAGAATTGTATTTTTTATCAAATTTAAATACCAAGTAAAGTAAATTTATTGAGCATTTGTGTAACAATCAGTTCTTCAAAACTATGTATAAATTATAAATACACATCTTTGAATGTTTTAGTATTAATATAAAATTATCGAGTCGCACACCAGAATCGGCGTCTACCCAAAACATCGATAGACGAGTCAATGACGCGGCGAGTCTGTGACTCGTGACTGGATAAACATAGGCGCGCGTCAAGACTCAAATCCATCCTCGTTTGGAAATCATACAGCCAAAAAGGTAGCACCACTTCTGGAAGCTAAAATCATCTTTTCATCTGATCACCGTAAGTAAAAATTGCTCAAGTTTTGAGAGGTGTGACTGTAATGCTAGCAAACAATGACAACATATTTACAAGCTTCTGAGAAATTAAAGCTTTTGAGAACCCAACAAAAAAGTTATATGTGTCTGGACGGAAATGCCTATCTTTAAAAAAGATACTCATGGACGTAGGCCTATGCTTTAGCGCCTATGTCTACGTGGTGTGTCAATTGGAAATCATCCCGTATACAGTCACTACATAAAAAGGTAGCACCACTTTGTGGAAGCTGAAATCGTATTTTAATCTGATAAATGTAAGTAAAAATGACTTAAGTTTTGATAGGGTGTTTCTGAAATATCATGTTTCTTGTTTTGTCTTGATTATCACATTTGATTTATATTATTAAAAATGTATTACTGTCATTAAAAATTGCTTTTAGAGACGTCCACTGGCATGCAAAAAAAATATGACCGCAAAGATAAACAGTGCTACTTTATTTCACATTCAGTTTTGTACCCAGAGTGAAAAAACATCAATGTCGCACAAATTTGGCATAAAAATAGTTTCACCGTCATCTGATCGAGCGAACTCAGGCATTGACAACCACACTTCTCCACTGATTCCTTCTCTCCATGCAGCCTGACAACTCCCGCCTGCCAATACCCCAATCGCGCTCCAGAGTATCGATGTAGGTTAGGTTCGGTCTACCTCGTGTTCTGTGACCGTACAATGGTTCCCATAGGATAGTAGGACTATGGACAGTATCCTCCCGGCTTCTCCAGCTATGTCCGCTAAACCTAAGACGCCTCTGCAGTAATGTCTGTGATACCAATGTGGTAGTGTACCATATAGCTCACTATTTGTCAGATGCTGTCGCCAGTAAACGTTCAGGGCGTCTCTTAGAAGCCTGGTATATACCTCATGAGTCACCTAATCTCCTGGTCAAGGTTTGCGTAAGTGTCCAGCATTCTGCTCCATATAGGAGCGACTTTCAGCCCTCGCGTTAATGCACATTCATTATAATATGGAAATCGATATTGGTAGAGTGGTTGATGTATTCGCTTCAAAGCGACCAAGGCGTCTCGAATATGGAACGCTATTAAAGAATTAATTTCCCCTCCCTTATTTTTTCAAGTATTTTTTCTTCAGATCAGTATTGCTTGATGGGTCACTTCCTTTAATTTTGATTCTAAATAAATAAATAAAAACTAACTACACTATTGCTCACAGTTCAACGATATTTTCAAGATAATGCTGATAACAGGCTTGTAACACGTGTGAATTAACTGTTTTACACTGATTTTCAGTTTCTGTATATTTTCTTGTCTTTTATAAAATTTGCTTTGCTGGAATATCTGAGCACATAATTCAAACTTTACTCTTACATTATTGTTCACTACAGTCCGAAAGAAATTGAGTCTTAGGATAACAATGCAGAACAACTTATAAATTACTGTCAATCTGTAGTTTATGATCATTTTCTCTTATACGCATACACTTATCAAGCATTCGTCATTGTACTGTTTTAATTGGATTGTAATTTACTTTATCGTTCACATTCCGTACATCATCGAGTCAACAATCGTGTTGGCTTTTATCGGCGAACACATTCGACCTTCCCAAAAAATTTAGACACGGACTACCGGGGAAAATAAAAACACTGAATAAATAATGATGCTCTTAAACACCAAGGGCATGAAACATTTACCGTTCATATTGGATCTTCTGAACCGATTAAATAAGACCTCAAACTGTGTAAAACGTCGGAGCCTCGAGGGGGCTTCGGGGGCAGCCCGCAAGCCCCCGTCCATTATTGGTCCCATCACTAGCAATTCGCACCCCCCATTAAAAATCCTGCGTACGGCCCTGACGTGTCAGGTGAGCACAGGATTGGGATTGGCTGTGATGCAGGCCAATACACCACCCCCACCCCCATCAGCAATTTTCTGCAAACAGGATCAAGTAGGCTCCAATACCAGTCACTCCCAGTGCCTTGGGACGTCCTCCCGACGTGAAAGGGCTCTACGATTTGTCATTTTGTGAAAAGTGTGACCGTGCCTACGAAGCAGCAGGAAGTGAGGAGTCAGGAGGGCAAGTTGGAGAAGCTCTATAATGCGTTTTGTGTTTTTTTTTAAAAAAGGTTATTTGAAACTGTTGGGATACTACTATAAAACAGTATTTCTCAACTGGTGTCTGGAAGTTATACTGTCTCATTTTAACAAGCGGATTAAAAAAACAAAATTGGATACTGTTTTGTACTCGGTGGGAAATCGTGCAGCCACCTCCTCTTTCAAATAGATTTTCATCCTTTTCCCAACGGTAGGCGAATGGTAAGAGAGATGAGCGAAAGGTTTGCTTGGCATTGCAGCGATGGTAACGCCAACAAGAGGAAGGAAGAGCGAGAAGAAAGGCAACGTGAGAAGCAGAACCGAGTGGGAGCTTCCACACCAGAGAAACATGCCAAGTGAACAAACAGCTCATCACGTTGTAGAATGGTAAAGCCTCCATTGGTTGAAAAAGACGGAACAAGCTACAGACGCTTGCGAGGCCACGTCCATTAGATTGATACTTAGATCAACTCATACACACACACACACACACCAACTGATGGTGGCAATTTTCTGGGCATTGCTGAAACAGGCATTAACATGTAAGTCACATCAACACACGTCAGTAAACACTGATGCCACGCTGAGGATGTTTTTCTCTCAACTCACTGGAATTATCCTCTGCCTATACAATTCGGGGTAAAAATATATATACTGTATATATATATTTTTGTGCGTGTGTGAGAGAGAGAGGGGGATATTTAAATTCATGTTCTGGTCATCCAAGCAGAGCCATCAACTTTCAGATCTGCAGATACAACACAGGATCACGAGAGCGAGTTTCCAGTATAATTGTGCTCTGCTTCTCTGAATCAACCACTTTGCTAGAAACTTCATATCCAGATGGTACCAGCAGATTAAATCTGACAGCAAATTTGCTGTTTCAATCTTACTGTTCCAGAGAAAATGCGTCCAGTTAGTTTCCCTGATCTGTACTGAATTTAAGGTGAATTTCACCCACAAAAATATACAGTCAATTCAGCTGACTGAAGTATACTGTATTTTGAGAAGCTCTCATATTTTCAGACAGACATCAACAAGACATAATGCAAGGATTTGTTATAACTATGTGTGTGTGCACGCGTGCTTATATTGACATTACCTTGTCTCTGTCTTCCTGTAAAGTCTTCCTCAGCGACTCCATCTCCTGAGTGAGAGATTGATTGTCCAGTTGGGTGGCTGTGAGCACTGATTTCAGTTGGTCTGCCTTGGAATGTGCGTTCTCCAGAGCTGCCTCCAGGTCTTTTGTCTATAGTGCGACCAACATTTTGGATTAGATGCCAAATTGCTATCCAATTCCTACTTCAATTCGAAAGACTAACCAGGGAGGTGCTGGTTTGTATTTTCCATACAGAACAACAACGACAACAACAAAATGACACTTGTATATAAGTGCCTTTCATGTCAGGAGGACGTCCCAAGCCGCTGGACGTCACTGCTTCAGACCTGAGCTGATAGACGGGGTGGGCAGGAAGTGGGGGATTAGGAGTTGCCGATGGGTCCATCGAAGAGGAGATAGATATAAATTTATAGAATACAATAAAGTCTCCGTATGAATAACCTGTCACGTATACAGTGACCCAAGGCACAGCAAAGCAATGCGAGTGGAAAAGTATTCAGGCGCACAAAATCTGAATGCAGTCATCTTGCAATCAAGTTCACACATTGATACGCAAGATACTAGGCTGGTACAGGGATCCCCCAATTTACGACAAAGTTGCGTTCCTGAAAAATGTCACGTAAATCGAAACGTCGTAAATCGAAACGCGGTTTCCCATGCGGTCCCATTATGTAACCCGTGTGTCCACTATGTGCTGCGCATGCGCAAATAAAAGCGCCAAATTTTGTTGTCATTAAAACGAAACCAAATGTTGTATATCGATTAAAAAAAAGGTGCGAAAAAATAATGTTCGTTAAATGGGAAGCACGTAAATAGAAGCGTTGTAAATCGGGGGACACCTGTGCTGCTAAGTTACAGAAGGTAAGTTGTGTTGTACAGAAGTTGTACACACTAATATTGATACATACCTTCTCTTTGGTCTCCTGGTAGTGCTGTGTCTCCAGATTCTCCTCCTCGGCCCTCAGCGCGCCTGCCTCGTCCACCTGTGACCTCTGCTCCAGTACCTGCAAAGCCGTCAATGAACAACACATTTCAAAGCTCAACGTGTGAGTAAATGGTACTGCGTTGTATTTAGGATTCCAGCGAAGGGCGAGGCTTGTATCGCCACCAATCTTGAAAAGAGCAGCGAAGGAAGAAAGCACTTCAATAAAATGCAGCTTGCTTGAGTGTGAAGCAGTGGGCAGGATGGGGGGAGGCGAAGATGAGGAGTTCTACACTGAATCTTCTTCAGACAAACCAAAACAGCACAAATCCTGATGGATTGAACTTTACTTTCTGCCCAAAGGTGTTGGCATCACAAGTTCCTCACTCATCAGAGTGAAGCACACCAGTGATGGGGAATGAAATATTTAACCCTTACCCCTGCTCCACATCAACAACCTCACCAGAAGCCTTCTATCTCCAGTGTGACATTTCCACTTCCTACAGCATTTCCGAGTACGGTTGCAAATTTCAATCTCAATTAAGCCACAGCTTTGGCTGTGAACCCACACTCACTAGAAAGTTGACCACTTGAATTTAATTTACAAAGAATGTACAGACTCTCATGTGAAGGTCTAACTTCCTCTTGAATGCCTGTGAATTTGGATTACATACTGATATCTTAAAAGCCAACAGATGATTGTAATTCCATCGGTCCTAAACGACATATGAACTCAGATCCGGAGGTGGAAGGGCAATGCGATCATCTGCTATATCACCCAGTTCTCATTGAAAGTAAATATTTACATCAGACATTTCTCATCAGAGAAAAAGCACGTATGAGATTGCACCGTAAGGCAACAGAGACAATTTTCAACCATGTCAATTTAAAAATCAAAAGCCTCACTTGTTGCATGTTGTCAGTTTTTCAGACTGAATTGCGATGTGGATGGGGTAACGTCATTTTTACACTTGAGGAAAAGTTACTTTTGAATTTTGCAATAGACGGGTGTAAAATAATCCTCTAAAAAAAATATATTTTTCAGCCTTGGCCAATTTGGAATAGCAGAACCTGAAAATGATAGCCCCTTCAAAATGCATAAATTCCTTGTGCAGTGGGGATAGGGAGTCTGTACGATCGTTACACGCCAGGTCTACACGGGAAACAATCAAGCCGTAAGATAAGATGAAAGAAACTTTAAACCTGTCCCACGTCTGTGATCATTACAGAGCTGCCAATATTTGGATACTGAGCGATACTGAACTACAGTATAGCAGGCCGATTTGCAGCATACTTCACTTTGCATTCGTACGTGATGTTCTCTTATGTCCCAGTACAGTACTTGGAAATCTACTAGATTATCACTCATACAGCGTTAAAAACTCAAAATCCTTGAAGTTCATACTGTACTGAGAAATGAATTTGCAAACAGAACACACATAGTGCTTGTCTGTATTGAAATACTCCTTTAAGTTTTTTTTTGCACAGCCTAGGCTTATACAGGCATTTAAATTCCTCCAAATTAACATGAGCTACAGCGCTTGACAGGAATGTTATGTGAACCTGATGTTCACAGAGTTTTCAGACCGGCTGGAGCGATCCTTTAAACGAGGCTACAATTTAAAGACTTGCATCAGTCACCTGTGGTTGAAAACGTGGACCTGAATTACTGGAGCTTTCTTCAGTTGAGCCAATCATTAATACAGCTATTTTTAAACAAACTTCAAAGGTTTTATTGACTTTACACATGACGCAGGCTCATTGAAGACCACATGTGTATCAGTCGGAAATAATTTTGCCTTTGAATCAGAAGTTTGTGGGTTCAAACCACAACTTTAAACTTCGCTAGTCTAGGCTATACTCCAATGCAGTGCTAGGGGTGTGCTGCGTGTTTGGGGGGGTGGTATTTTGGGATGAAATGTCACACCCAGCACGTCCCATCTGCCTATTAAGGTGGACGTTAAAGATCCCAAAGGCACTGTTCAAAAACTACTCTCACTGTGTCCTGGCCAACTATCCTCCAGATAAAATTCCCTTCATGGCTGTTTGTGGCAATGCCGTATTGCTGAACAAAAAATTGGCGTTCGCTTGCAAGATGGGGGTCACTACACTTTACAGAATATATATCACGCACTTTGAGCTGGCCTGAAAGGCACTGTACCAAATATTTGACCTGCACATGTAATAAAAGGCAACTTGTTACAAATTCAAATTAGAGAGGATTAGTACTCCCTCCCAGCTCAGTTAATAATCATTGCAGCTTTTAATTAATTGTACATCATGATCAACAAACTGAGTCTAGTTATACAAACGAAATGCACTTGGAAATTTCCCTACACCTGGATCAGAATATGAATTCTCTCCCTTGAAGGACCTGCCCTGTTTGTCTCATTCTGGAGAGTGCTAAGTAGAGTTTGGCGAGGACCAAGGCTTGAGAACCCTGCAGTGTGGGTTAGGGTACTGCTAGAGTTGAACCAGCTAAAACCCCATAGCTTGCCATTGAAAGTACTGTCCAGCCAAGCCTTTCTACAGCTAATTCAGCCAGAACCATCACATGTGTTAGAGGTTTAAAGATGGATCCAAGCAGAAGCATTGGTGTAAAGGCAGGTAAGATACAGAAAGGTTGGTAGAGGGAATGGGGGAGGGAAAAGATAAAGATCTTGGTACACAAAGGTTAAAATGTCCCATCAAAAAGTGCAATTGTTGCTGGGTCTGCCATTGACGTAGGTGTTTTGTCGATAGGGTTGTGAGAAACACAAGAAACACAGCAAGCTGCCGATCACAGCATTGCAAAACACTGTTGTTTCCTATTGTGATGACTGGCTCTATCATCCCCAAAGCTGTGACGGAGACGAATCAGCCCCATGGTTCGGAACTTTAAACTCATCAATCTAAAATGTATCGGTACATCTTACAATAGCAGAAACTCCATTTATTGCCTGTGAGTGTATTTTTGCCATCCGCAGCCCACCCCACCCAAGTACTTTTCCATTCACAAGACTCGCAATGGCACAGGACTGAGTAGACCTTTGGTTTCCAACCGAAAATTGACTTGAGTTCCAGGTCGTCGAGTGCAATAGCAACAATTTCACATTGTGAGGACATCTGGAAGCACTTCATAGTAAAGTGTAGTGATCCCACGCGCAGACACAATGTTCATTTGGGGGGAGTGTCGGTGGATAGTGCCATGAGACCTTTAACATCCCACAGGCTGGGCCTCAGTTTAACTTCTCATCTGAAGGACGGTTACTCCAACAATGCAGTGCACCGCAAGCATCCCTTTGGAACTTCTTTAGACTCGTGAGTTCAAAGTCCCAACACGGGGCATAGACCCACAAGCTTCTAATTCAGGGGCAAGAGTGGTTGCCACCATCTGAGCCAGGCTAACACCTCACTTTAGCACCTCACGCGCACGTCCCTGTCACAGCTTTGGGGTGATAGCTCCGGCCATCACAACAGGAAACAACACAACATGGCCCGTAGCTTGCTATGTACCAGGTCGGGAGGAGCTCAAGCTGCAGCACCTATAACAATAAAAAAAAATCATCTTATTTAAGCATCCTCTCATTGAATTCAATTTTTTATAAGCCAAACTAAAGCGTTTCTCCTCATTTATGCAGCAATTAAATGTTGTATTGCCCTGACGTTTTAGGAGATTATCTACATTGTAGCTCAATTATGCATAGCACGCGTAGAACCAACGTTTGGGTAGCAATTCGACCTGGAACTAATTTTTTTTAAAAAAAACATTCTATTAACTTAGCAATTCAGACCGTGCAGAATTTGGAAAATTGTTGAATTCGGTTTTAAACTTTGAATCCCATTTTCTGTGGTTCTTAAAAGATGCTTGCAGCGAACCACATTCAAAATTGAACATGGTATTTAAGAATCTGATACATTCTGCTGCTCTGAAATGCTATATTAATCGAGCAAATCAAGACTCTAGTGGAATTGATACCTAGTGATCTCTTAATGCACAGAAAAAAATCTGCGTAATGCAAACAGATCAGTCACTAAATATCTAGAACAGCTATTATTTAAGGGAGATAAGGTTGCCTCTATGTATAGGGGAATTAAGTACATTAAATCCGTTTGAAAGAGTCCATGTCATACTTAATAAACCCATGTGTTTCAATATCATTTTTTTTACACCATTTCCCAAAAGGAGAGCTCTCGTTCATTTGAAAGCAGTATTTCAGCAAGGAGATGAGAAAGAGAAAAAGTCACTTAAAACCGGAATGAAAAGACAGCAGAAGATTTGTAACTGGAATATTCAATTCACTTACGCAGAGTCTCAATGTGTTGCTTTAAAACACTGCGTTGCCCCCAAAAAGGGAACAATCCAGGAAACGCAACCCAAAACTTCAGGGTAAATTTAATGGACCTTTTGTTGAGAGAACATTTCCCCGTGTGTTACACAGTGTTATCCTTTCAGCCAATGGAAATTCCTTCCGTTAACTGTAAGCATGGAATTCTGAGCCACAGGAAAGCCTTCCAACACAACCTGCTTCTGCTCCCAGTTGATGGAAATCCTTACTGGATTCGTTATTGAGGATTACTGTTAAGAAATACTGTACCGCAAATGAAACACCACCTATTGTATTTTGTCTTCACAAACAAACCTGCTTGTGACAGGTTACACAAACACAGTCTGTTGGGAGCACCAAAGCACTTCACCAAAGTGATGAGGATAGGACCTTGAACCAATGACAGATCGGATTGGAGCGTAAAGATGGGCTTCCAATTAGCAGAGGAAGTCCCCGTTCGTCTAACTTTGGTCCCACATTAAGGATTACATTTTGGATAGCGTTAGACACCAAAAGGCACAGAGTCGAGAGTCTTAAGAGGTTTGATCCTGTTCACTGCACCTCACTGCAATAAGCTATTCCGATAGGGCATTGAACATGGTTAGTAAAGGAAATACAGTAATAACAGATTTGTGTCACCCACAGGCTGTTTTTGCACAACTCCCGACAGCCAACTCAAAGCAGCGTTTGGCAAAGTTATGGGATGTTGTGTCTCACCAGTCCCTCACTCTCTAGATGAGGAACCTGGGAAAAACACGGGAAAACTGTGGAGAAAATCGGTTTGTATCGGTTAAAGTGCGCGGATGTCTCAAAGATACAAAATCCTATCTCCGCTTGTTACTGTTGAGGCTAATTATTGCGAGGCTCCATAGCGGTCGATTCGTCAGGCGGAGATCGTCATGAACTACTGTAGTTGAAAGCCGCCATCGACTTCCGTTGAAACAGTGTCCGTCAATTATTTACAAAGGGAATTAGATAAAACGCTTGAAAAAGAGCAATATTCAGTGTTTTGGGGGAGTGGGCATGAGAGCTGCCTACTGAATTAGAAGGTCGTCCGTGTAGAAAGCCCCCCAGATTTAATGGTCCAAATGATTAGTTTCCGTGCTGTAACATTCTATCACTGTAACCATTACCTTCTCCCTCGTGAACTCCTTTTCCGTTAGCTCCTTCTGCCTTTCCCACGCGGATCGTTGCTCCTGCCCGACGGGCTCCTCCTCCCGCTGGGATTGATCCGCTAGCCTGTTGCGGAGCGGCTGGATAGCGAGGCGACTGGTTTCCAATTTGGCACTGAACTGGGAATTCTCACGGCTCAGCTGGAGATTCCTGCTCCTCAGCTGGTCCGTCTCGGCTTTGGACTGGTCAACCTGAACACAATGGATTCGGGACACAGAGAAAAGCTTACTTAAGCAAATGACAATGATCTTGCATTTGATGTACAGTAGTAATAACCCCCCCTTGCATTTGATTTGGTGTCTTATCATGTTGTTGAGATGTCCGCAAAGCACCTCCCGGTATTTTACTGCGAAGTATAGTGGCTGAAGTGATGAACAAGGCAGCCGATAAAACAATAATAATAATCCTTGAATGTAATATAGCGCTTTTCACGTCTTCTAGACGTCTCAAAGCGCTTCACAGAATATACTGTAAAGTGAATTCACTGTATATTTGTTGTGAAACATGGCAGCCAATTGTGCACAGCAGCGTCCCCCACAAACAGTGGTGGATTGAAATGACCAATTTTATTATTGTGTGTGTTTTTTTTTGAAGGGATTATTATTAGGCGTGTGTGTGGAGTAAGGAAACTTGCCCAAGGTTTCGCCCCGACCTGCCTGGATTTGAACACAGGTCTGACACTTGTAAGGCGAGTGCTCTAACCACTGAGCTACAGGGAGCTCCATATACGCAGAGGTATTTCCCCACAAACAGCGATGAAGACTTGTGTGGATTCAGACAGACACGCAGAGTCCCGTAGGGAAGTAGTTAACGACTAACGCAGGTGAGAGCACCCAGGTTAGATTCCCTGGGGAAGGGGGCAAAACCTTAGTCAAGTTTCCTTACTCCACATACCTCTGTTTACCTAACATTTAGTAAAAACACAGTAGTTAAGTCGATTGGCTGATCACCTTCCCGGGAGAAATAATCAATCCCAAAAGAATTTGGTCACTCAACCCACGAACGTTTGTGTGCAACTGGCTGACACTTTTCGTCGACCAAATGTACAGCCAATACACTTTAGAGTATATTCTTTAAAGCACATTGAGATGTCTCAACGATGTGATAAAATGTTTTATGGAAGCGCTCTGAGACGCCATCCAGCGTGGAGGGCGCTATATAAATCAGAGTTGTTGTTGTTATCAAGCACAACAAATATTTATATTATTATTATCATCATGAAATGAACGACACCTAAATAGTCCCTTTCTACTCCAGGTGAAGATATCAAACAGCTTCATAAGCTTTAATGTGAAGTGTATGGTCTATTTTTCTTTGCGTGGGCAGACGCAGTGTAGTCAATTCGAATAGCAATGTCCCACAGTCAGGAAATGAATGACCAATTTTATCTGGGGGAATTGCTGGCCGTGGCCAGGACACCGGGAGAAACTTCCTTCTCGTTTTCCAATATTTCCATGAGATCTACACTGTCCGTTTGATCAGGGCAAAAAAGCTGTTCTAAACAATTGCGTTTATATTCTTGTCTACTGTTAAGCTTGATGGGAGGATAGTGGGAACTCCAGAGGCATGAGATCAATTGGGCTTCAATGCACTACACTACACTGAAAAGGGAATTAAATGAATCATTTTAGCATTTCATCACCTTGGGACGTCCTCCCGATATGAAAGGCCTAAATGAATGCAATTTATTGTTGTTGTATTTAACTTGTGAATCCACTTAAGAACGCAAGGCCCTCATAACCCACGTTAATATTTGGAACTGTGCTAATCCCATTGAAAAATTATTTTACCACATTCTGAAGGTCTTTGGCTTCCACCTCTGCTCTGTCTTTTTCCTCCTTCAACTGCTCCGTTTGCTTCCTGCACAACACCAAAGGCATTAAGGAAACAGAAACAGCTCAGATGCAAAAGTCAATTGAAAATTGTTGGGGAGTGAATGGACTATAAAGGAAGAGAAGTGACCAGCTCAAATAAAGGAGTCAAGCTGCAATGCGTTAGGGCTCCGACCACACATTTTAATCCTTCATCTCACTCACCTTTGTTTGCTTCTCTCTCGGTCCAGATCCTGAAACTCCACGTGAAACCTCTCCAGCTCCCTTTTCAAAGACAAGTTTTCTTCAGCGAGCATTTTGGACTCACACCTGCGGACAACATTATTCTAGTCAAAACAGGCAGAGGCAGAAGCGTTGGGTAAATGAGTTGAGATTGGAAAATACAGGCTGCAAGCACATTCGATAGAAGTACAATCAAATGAATAGATTAATCGAGAAGCACATGCAAAGGTTCTAGTTGATAGTAAAAGTCCCAGATTGTAGTCACCATTGTGCGTTTGTTTCCGAGTGGTTGAAAGATCGAGTGGCTGATTGTGTTAGGATAGGCAGATGGGTTTCCCACGCAGGTTGCTTAACAACATGCCAAATTCAACACAGCACATCCACAAATCCAGTTACCAAAGGCACAGTTCCAACACCAACAAAGTTAGCAAACAGTGCAAGGATGATGGAGTAGGCCTGACAAGAAACGAGGCTTCAAAAAAATGTCCAGGTTGGTTTAGTGTTAGTACAGTGTTTAATCCACAACAGCCAGCACAGGAGAGGAGCCTGGATTCACAGTGTTCATGCATGCTTGTCTTCCAGTTTCTTTATACGGTACATTCCTTGCCACTTGCAAGGTCGCCTTGCAGCTTGTGTGACTGTTCTCTTAAGAGGAAAGCTTTTTTTCCCCCCCCCAACATGGTTAAGCCTCCTCCCAGCCGTCCAGAGCAACGGTAAACAGCTAACACGAGTGTGAACGTTACAGAGATGAGAAAGTGATACGTTTTTAACTGAGATATGGAGGTGGGTGTGTAGGTGGGCGGGTGGGGGGAAGAAGAAGAAGAATCACACGGAGAGGATAATAGGCTACCAAACGTGATGTTGCTGAGAATTCGTTCTTTGATCGGCTCAATGTATCGGCAAAGGGACGGGGGAGAGGAACACCAGTTTAATCGCTGAAGGAAAGGAAAGCATTGCAAGCTTGATCTCATTCTTTTTGAAAAATTAAGTTTCCGGTTGGGTGATTCAGGAGGCAGTTCTTGTGATTAGTAGCAGCAGTAAACTGGACATTAGTGATTCGAACAGAATGATTATGACAAACCTGAACTTCTTTTCAGCTTCACACCTCCTCTCCAGCTCAATGCCCCAGCACTGAAGCCTGGCTACTTCCTTCTCAAGCAAGTTCTTCTCTCTGACGGAACTCTCCATTACTTGCCTGAGTTTCGTTTCCATCTCATCCCACCGTTGTCGCAAAGCCAATCTCTCCGTGTCTTCCTCCGGCGTCGCGGTGAGCGAACACCCGACCTCGCCGGGCACGAAACGCGGGGTCAGGCAAATTCCTCGCCCGACCCGACCGCCCTCTTCGGGGACACTCTCGTTCTCCCCCGAATCCGGCCAGGTTCTCCGACGGCTTTCCTCCCCGGCCATACAAACCATTTTCATCTCCTTCACCCGAGTCGTCAGACTTTCCATCTCGGCGCGGAGTCTGCGAATCTGCTCTGCGTGCCGGGTTTCCAATCCCCCTCTCTCCTCGGCGAAAGCGTTGCGTATCGCGGCTCGCTCCTCCTTCATGTTTTCCTGCAGCTTCAGTCTCTCCGTCTTGGCTTCTGTGCAAATTGCCTGGATTCGCAATTCCCACTGGCGTTTCTCTTCCCTGTGTTGGCTCGCAAGCTCCTTGGTTTCCCGCTGGTAAATCTCGGTTAGTTCTGCGTTCTCGGACTGATATCTTTGCGTGAGGGCGTCACCGTTTGCAACGTGCCGAGCTTCCAAAAGTGACAATCTCTGATTAAGTTCATCTTGCATCGACTTCCTGAAGATATTTAAACACTTTCCATTAAAACTACTGTAGTACAAATGGTCTTTCAGTTTAACATCCCGTATAAGCAACTATCCATACATCCCAAGAAGGAAATCACTTGGACTACGGCAACAGGGAAGCACAGGCTCAAGACGGCGAAGAGTAAGTATGGGACAGGCACCAGGAAGTATTTCTTTGCACAAAGAGTAATTAACGACACCAGGAAGGGTATCTGATAGCTGGATGCTGGATGTGAATGCGCAGTATTCTGAACTGGTGAGAATCAAATGGGTAAAGAAAGCGCCTTTCTTTTTCATCTGAATCTCGTGATTGTTTTGTGAACTCGTGCTCTCTAGCAATGGCTCAACGTGTGTGTGATCTGCCGATGTACATCATACAGTACTCCACACAGGTCTGGGACCTGAGTCTGTGTAATGGAAGCTGGGAAATGTGGGTCTCATTTATGTGGGGGGGGGGGCGACGGCGACAACAACAACCACAACAAAACAACACTTGTATAGCGCCTTTCACGTCAGGAGGACGTCCCAAGGCGCTGGACAGTCATTGTTTCGGAGACCCGAGCTGGGGACAGGGAGGGAGGAGGGAAAGGGGAGGGATTTGGAGTGGCCGATGGGATCGTAGCAGAGGTAAAAAGTAACAGGATGTACATCGCAGTCTGTGCATGCAAACCATTGCTCCACAAAGCCATCTCATCCATAAGCAAATGCCCATCTGGACGGCTAACAAGTTACCTTGGTTGATACACCTTCACCTGGAATTATAACTGAGTCTCTTGCATCGATTCAGTAGCAAGAGAAACTAACCTGGTGAAACAGTCCATTCGAATTTTATATACGACACCGCAGTGTTCTTCGCTCGTAAGCAGAATTGTTTGCCCATAAGCATCAGACTGTCTAATTCGCCAACATAAACAGCGGCAGTAACTTTGTTGTCGCAACCGACAAGTGACCAGAACATTTGTGCGACGAATATGGTTTGTAAATTCAGGTGCCGCCCAAGCCATTATTGTTCAGACAACCCTCCCCAACGTGAAATTCGCTACACGGGTGTATCGATGTGTAATTTGCTTTGGAATGTTTCAGATAAAAGTTTGCCACATAAAACTACCACAGCTTGTGAAGGAAAACAACACTGTCTCAAGTCCATTAAGTTATTTGAAACTTTCACACACACACCACCACCACCATCCGAACCCACCCAGCTCGATCCCGTTTCTACCTAAACGACCGCTTGCGCAATATTGTAGCGTAACCCACCTCAGCTTGTTTAACTCCTGCTGGTGTTGGCTCGTCAGGTCCTTCTCCAGCTCTTCTTTCTCGTTCACCAACTTCTGCCCCCACTCGGAGATCTCTTTGGCGAATTGCTCCTCCCTGGCTGTTCTCTCCAGACCAAACGTCCTCTCAAGCTCCTGCAAACGAGACCCGATTTCAGCCTCAGCTTGAGATCCGCGAGCCATCTCTCCGCTCCTCAGAAGGCTCACCTTCAGCTCCTCCGTCCTCGTTTTCAGCTCCTTCTCGAGCTCTTTTCCCAGTTCCTCCTTCAGGTTCGTCCTTTCTACCTCGCGCTCCCTTCGTAGCTCAGAGATGGCGTCCCGACGTTTGGCTTCCGCTTCTTTCAGTTGACTGCGGAGATCATTGACCAGACCCTGAAGTCTTTCGGACTGTTCCTCCAGCTCACTGATCTCAAGCTTAAAGCTCTGCTCAATGCCTCTCCTCTCCTTCTCAAAGCCCCTCTTCATCAGGTCAACTTCCCTCTCGTAATAATTCACCTGAAAATAATTGTCCACTGTGAGTAGAGAGGAACCTCGGGTCTCGATATATCTGAAAGAATTCTGGGTTTATTATTGCCTCATTTAGTCCCTTTCTGTATCTCCTGAAGGGTCCATCTGATATGTCTTTTCAAGCCTGAATATCCCTTATTTATCCGGTCGATGCTGACAAGATCATTATGATGACACTGCAGTCAGCCTCGCCGCTCTCTGCTGCACTGCTTCGAACACAGTTAGATTTTAGAGTCTAATGTGATGACAGAACAGACGAGATCTCTGGCACTGTTTGTTAATTCCTAATTGATACTTCAGGAATTTATAATACTAAAATAATTCTCGCATTTATCACGTCATCGAGAGAGCTCATTGCCCCACAAACAGCGGTGGATTGAATGGTGAGATTATTATTGGGTTTTTTGAGGGATTATTACCGGGCATATGGAGTAAGGAAACTTGCCGAACGTTTCGCTCTGCCAGGAATCGAACCCGGGTCTCTCGCTTGTAAGGCGAGTGCTCTAACCACCCGGGTGTTAATCGATTTGCAGATCACTTTTCTGGGGGTGATAATCCCTTCAAAATAAATTAAAATAATCTGGTCACTCAATCCAGAATGTTTGTGGGACACTGCTGTGCGCAATTGGCTGCCACGTTTCGCCCACAAAAGATACAGTATATTCAGTGAAGCGCTTTGAGACGTCACAAAGATGTAATCAGACACTATATCAAATACAAGGGTTAGTATTCTCGCTCAGGACTAGAAACCTGCTCCCTGGACTCGCTAGATCAGATTTAGGGATTTAGAGTTCAAGGATTGTGTCTTTACCACATTAAATTATTGAAAGCCATTGTCAGCCTCCATGTGTTTTTATCAATAATTCGGCCAAAAGAACACGGTAATAAAACGGGTCATTTCAAATCCACGACTGTTTGCAGGGGACGCTGCTGTGCGCAGTTGGCTGCCGCGATTCACCCACAAATATACAGTCAATTCACTTTACAGTGTATTCTGTGAAGCGCTTTGGGACGTCGATAAGATGTGAAAAGCGCGATATCAAATGCAAGGATTATTATTATTATTGTTATTATTGCAGGACTCTGAATATACTCATACGGCGATATTTCAAAAACGTTGTAGTTCAGGCAGGAAAAATAATACAATTACAATATGGGTTGCAATCTTAAATTCTGTTTTATTGTGGAGATTGACACAGCAAAATCTTGCCTTAGTTTCCAGTTGTATCTTGAGATCCTGGACCTCCTGCTTGTGTTGATCTCTCAGTTGCTCAATTGCCATCTCAGCCTCTATGCTCACATCAGGGCTCCCAGATGTCTGAGCTGCTTACATGGAAATCAAAATGAAACTCAAAACGCTTGTGAGATTTCTTGCCTGCAGTTCGATAGGGAGTCAACTACAGTACAGCGGTCGTATTGAAATGGCGGGTGAATGGGACTGAAAGGGACGGCTCATAAACAGCCAGGGTAGACATATTGGACTGAATGGCCATCTTCCACTCTGTCAATTCCTAGGGTTCTATGCTTTTGTGAGGTTGCCATGATCAGAGAATAAGAATTGCGTGATGAAAAGTAAACTCTGTGGGGTTAGGCTGACGTTGCTGCTTTCGCTATAGTAAATACGCAAATTGAAAGGGTTGTTTTCTTGTTCTTATTTTAATTATTTTATTTGTATTTTTTTTTTTGGCGGTGGGTTGGGGGGGTTCGTTGGCCAGGACTCCCTTCTCTTTTCGAACGGTACTACGGGATCTTTAACATCCACCCGCACAGGCAGACGGGACCTTGGTCTCACATGTCATCTCATCCCGTGCCACTCGAGCGAATTTCGAACGCTGGACAACGACGTCTAGTTTTGTGGATCGTCCTGTGGAACAACCCTAACGAGGGCTGTGATAGTGGCACGCGCGGCGTACAGTAAATCCTACCAGAGTCAGACTGGCTCCTGGCAATCCTGCCGTCGGCTCTCCCTTGGGACGACTTCTGCCTCACATTCCTTGTTCGGTGGTTCTTCCTCTCGTGTAGCTGAGAACGCAGCATCTCTACTTCCGACTGCAGTTCATCGTTCTGGTCGCGCAGTTCCTGTCAAAAGTAGCACAAAATCTTCACTCTGTGTGTGTGTGTGTGGGTGTGCGCGTGCGTGCGTTTTAACATAAAGCAAAAACCAAAGTGTTCATGATCTGAGGCTTAAGCCGATGTTGGTGAAAAGTACGGGGATCCCCCGATTTATGGCAGGGTTGCGTTCCTGAAAAATGTCGCGTAAATCGAAACGCGGTTTCCCAAGCGGTCCCACTAAATACACTACTTTACTGCGACATGCGCTAAAAAAACCAGATGCGCCAAATTCTTTTGCCGTCAAAACGAAACCAAATGTCGCATATCGATAAGAAGGTGTTAAAAAATGAAGTTCGTTGAATGGAAACCGTGTAAATGGAAACCGTCGTAAATCACATGGAGGTCAAATCTTATTCTCACTTAACAACCATCCGGTACATTTCAGTACGTCCCAGTTTCCCCCTCTAGGCTGGGAAGCTGCTCACACAATTACTTTTCTGCCCGATAGTACCCACAAAATCTTCCAGTGGATAAGGAAGTCGCAGACAACAAGGTAGTTCAAAATAATTCAAACTTACCGTAGCATTTTAGACGGTTGATTCATTTCTTTTTGTTAAGACTTTTTTTTTTTGTCAAAAAAAAAAACTTATGGATGAATGAATGCTCACCTTTACCCTCTAGCAATTCCAAAAAAGGAAGGCGTAGGAATAAAAGAGACGGGGATAAGTAAGTACAGGGTCCTGCCCACTTTGTAAAGTCATTGAGGAACTGTTTAAACATAAGAGTCTAGATGGATGTTTCCCCCACAAATATACAGTCAATTCACTTTACAACCCCCCCCCCATCCACTGCCAGTGCAAAAGAACTTAAAACATTTTTAGCCGTAAGTGTGTCTGTGTTTCTTGGCGCCACTTAACAATACAAGTTAGAATTTGGATTTCATAGAATTATAGATTTGATATAGTACAGAAGGAGGCCATTCGGCGCGTCGAGCCTGTGCCGGCTTTTTGAAAAGAGCAGTTCAAATCAATTCCACTCCCCCCGCAGACCCCGTCCTCCCCCAAATGACTATCTGCTTCTCAAAAGCTGTTATCGAATCGTTTCCTTCAGATACACTCACCCTGCATTGCTGTTCATATTCCTTTACAATCTCAGCAAAATGTTCCTCCTGACCCAAATACTCCGTGCTCGGAAGATCCAATGTTCCAAACTGCAGGCAACGAGATATAAAGCAAAGAAATATAGCTGGAAAGGCTTTCAAGCTAAAATGTCTCAAAGCGCTTCACGAGTAATTGCTGCGAAGTGTAGCAACTGGTTTTGTAGGCAAACATAGGGAAAATGTAAGTCACACACCAACGCTCTAGGTAGTTTGTTAAAGTGTGTGACAACGAGAGAGATATTGGCGGAGTTTACTGTAACTACACCAACCTCACATAGAAAGTTTGCATATCGTGAACTCTGAACATGCAGGAACTTTTGTACTTACTTCACCCACAAAGCACACATTATATATATATTTATATATATATATATATATATATATATATCCTGTGAAGCACTTTGAGAGGTCCTCCTAAAGTGAAACTAACACCCCTACATCGCATTCAGCTTCTGTTTGTTTTATCTAAATGAATTCCACTGGTCGCCAACTTGCCTTTTCTTTCAGCACGTAATCCAGGTCCTTCTGTAACCTGCACACCAGTTTCTCAGCATTCTTCAGTTTATCAACCACATCACCCATTTCCTTCTCCAGCCGACCATTTTCCTGCGAGGAAACGCACACATGATCAGTCATGTCACTTAAGAGTACATGTACATTTTACTGCACTTTTATCAACTGTCGTGTTAGAAAAAGTCACGTCTTGCCCTTTCACCATGGGATCTTGTTAGTCACGAACAAAACCTCCTTTCCCATTGCTTCATAGGATGTGTTTCTATGTCACTCATAATCGTTATCCCCCCCACCCCACCCCCACTCGAAGGATTTGATGTGTCAGGACTCAAGGATTTCCTTGTTGTGTTCTTCAACCAGATTGACCCAAACCTCTGAGGTGAGAGATTCCCGTGTGATGCTCAGTGATAAACCACAGCTATTGTTGTTTTAACCAAGGTTTTAACCAAGGTTCGTGAAACTACCCTCCAGTACAAGCAGAGAAAAAAAAGATCGGAGACCCTCAGAGACAATTGGTGATTGCACGCAAAAAAGAAATACCTTAATTGTGAGGTTGAGTCTGTCTCGCAGAAGGATCTCCTCTGACCGGAGGGAATCCACTTCTTGTTTCAGTTTAGCTCGTTGCTTGTTGACCTGTTGCACGACCAATTCCTGCTCCCTGTCCATTTCCGTTTTGACCACTGCCACCTTCTCTCTATACTCATGGTCCAGATCCCTGTAAAGTCAAGGTTTTTACTTTGGTCATTACAAACAACGCTTAAATATTACAGCCCCAAAAGGACAGCCCAGACAAAAAATGTCCCGTTTCGCTCTTGAAGGTAGAAATTCAAGCTGCAGGTATGTTATTGTTGTTGTTGTCTTCCAGGTCCTACAACAACAACTTGCAAATGGTATGGAACCCTTCACATGCTGTAGTATCTGAGCACTGAGTGGCAGAGTTTGATGCCAACCCTGGAGGGGAAGAGGGGGGCAGGGATGGGCAATCATTGGCATGGTCGAAGAGGAGGGTCTCTCTTGGGTGTGATCTAAAGATGGGCAAGGTGGCAGGATTGAGACAGAGGGTTTCAGTCTCAGGGAGTGGCAGCTGAGAGCACGGCCCTCGATCGTGAAGCTGAGGGGCACGAGGGATGCGTGAGAGGCTGGGAGCCAGCTGTGCAAAGGGGACGAGTACAGGAGTGGAGTATAAGCAGGTCAGGGAGATGGCAGAAGTTATTGGTACACAAGTGTGAAGATCTCTCTCTCTCTCTCAAATCGATCTGTTCTGCAGGAAGCCAGTGGTGGAGCTTGGTAAAGACTGGGGCGAAGGGGATGTGGAGTTTAGGGAATGGGCGGAAGAGGTTTAGGGGCCCTATAAATACCATACTGTAATTATAATCCTCACAAGTCATGAGGATGTCTTCCTTCACTTTCAAGCAAAATATATGATGGGATCTTTAATGTCCACCTTTTTTCAATATTAAAAAAAAGTATTATCCATAGGACTCCCCCTCCAACCACACAGAAACTCCCCCAACCACACAGAAACTCCCCCAACACTGCATTGGATTGCCAGGCCGGACTGAGACTACAAAGTCCTGAACCTCACAACCTTCTCCGACTCCACGATGGGAGTGTTGCCAGCTAAGGTCGGCTGACGTAAAACAAAGCAATGCCTATTGCCTACGTTGGCCTTCAAAGTGTATACCCAGCGAAACATTGGACCACACAGGCGGAATTGTCCTCATTCCCACTAACTTGAGTTTTCTTTCGTTGAGTAGCTCCGTGACAGTGTGATGCTCATCCATTTCCCGAGCGAGCTGCAAGTTCCTCTTCTCAGCTCTGTCCAAGTCCGACTTTGTTTTGTCCCTCTCCTTGTTGGATTGTTCCACCTGTCCTCTGCAAACAGAATTCACACGGCGGCGGTGATTTTTCTCACGCGTTCACCTGCTAAACTCTCAAGGGCTGCGACAGAACACAGTCGGGTACGGTATAAGAATGCTTATCAAGCAGCCATTTCAGCTGAGAAACAACCCAAGTGCCTCATTACAGTAAGATCGCTGCACTTCGCAGAAACAGTTCATACAACTTGCATTCGTCAAACCTTCCACAGGGAATTGCAAACTAAAAAAAAAATGTAGTTGATATAGCGCCTTTCATATCATTTGTGGAGCTTCTGTGGCTCAGCGGTTAGAGCACTTGTCTTGCAGGCTGGGGAAACCGAGCTGGGGAGACCTGTGTTCGAATCCAGGTAGGTCAGGGCGAAACCTTGGGCAAGTTTCCTTACTCCACACGCCTAATAATAATCCCTCCAAAAAAACACAATAATAATTGGTCATTTCAATCCTCGACTGTGTGTGGGACACTGCTGTGCGCAATTGGCTGCCGCGATTCTCCCACAAATATATACAGTCAATTCACTTTACAGTATATTCTGTGAAGCGCTTTGGGACGTCGATAAGATGTGGAAAGCGCTATATCAAATGCAAGGATTATTATATCAGGAGGATAATAATAATAATCCTTGCATTTGATATAGCGCTTTTCACGTCTTCTAGACGTCCCAAAGCGCTTCACAGAATATATTGAAAAGTGAATTGACTGTATATATTTGTGGGCGAAACGCGGCAGCCAATTGCGCACAGCAGCGTCCTCCCCACAAACAGCCGTGGATTGAGTGACCAGATTAATATAGTTTTTTTTTGACAGATTATGATTATTATTATTATCAGGCGTGTGGAGGAAGGAAACTTGCCCAAGGTCTCGCCCTGACCTGCTTGGATTCGAACACAGGTCTCCCCAGCTTGTAAAGCGAGGGCTCTAACCACTGAGCTACAGGAGCTCCACAGGATGACGCAAAGTGCTTCAGAAGATATAAATTCCAGGGAACTGTGTATTTTGTAGCCAAACGTGTCAGCCAATTTGCACACAGCAATGTCCCACAAATAGCCATGAAGTAAATGACTCATTTTTCCTGAGGTCCAGCGCCTTGGGACGTCCTCCTGACGTGAAAGGCGCTATACCAATGTAATTTTGTTGTTGTTGAAGAAGAATTGTTGGCTAGGACATCTAATTTGCTATGGGATCTTATACATCCACAGAACAAGTAGCTGGAACTTGGTTTAACGTCCGATTTGATGGACAGAACCTCCAACAACGCAGCTGTTCCCAGACCTGCGTTAGCCTAGACCGTCCCAACTTGGGAGCTTGAAGCCCCAACCTTCAGAGTCAGAAGCGATAGTGCTAGCAATTAAACTCAAAAACAACTAGAATAACAAATTTCGATAGATCCCACCCTTAATATTCTGATCGCAGTCAGACAGACCAGTAGGGAAAGTTTGCTGCGGAGTTTTCCTGCTCTCTAACTTGCCGCTATTAACCCCCTGGTTATCAGGATACAGTGTCTCTGTTAAGTAAAGCGTGATTCACAAACCAAATGCACTGACCAGGCTTCACATAGAGCAGCATTGAGAGCCTTTAACCTTCTACACTGTGTGACCACTTACTACTACACTGCGTAAAGCCTTTACCCACTAGGCCATCAGTGAAACTCTCAACAGAGTGACAATTTAATAGGGGGGTAATGCAGAAACGTTTAACATGTTTAATAATAATAATAATCCTTGCATTTGATATAGCGCCTTATCAGGTCTTTGTTAGGTCATAAAACGTTACGTTTCACCCGCAAATATACAGTCCATTCACTTTACAGTATATTCTGTGAAGCGCTTTGAGACGTCGACAATATGTGGAAAAAAACGCTATATCAAATGCAAGGATTGTACAGTATTATATAGGATATAATGCCATGTGGTTTGTCTGTGTATTTTGCGGGCAATACGCAGCAGCCAATTGCACACTGGAATGTCCCACACACAGCCGAGAAGTGAGCAATTTTATTTGGGGGTGGGTGGGTGGGGCGGGGGGAGGGTACTGTTGGTTAGGACACCTGGATAAAACTCCCTTCTCTTTTCAAATAGGGCCATCGGATATTTAGCAACCAGCTGAACAGGCAGATGTGATCTCGGTTTAACATCTCATCTCATCCAAAGGACAACAACCCCAATGTTGGGAGTGTCACCTTAGACTATGCAATTAATTGAACACAATCCAAATAATGACCAATGCGAGAGAAAGTGACTGTACAGTACTTACTGAAGGTATCCAATTTCATTCTTGTAAGAGGCTAGAGCAGCTTGATATATTCCATTGTTGCTGACCAGTAGCTCATTGTCTAAGGCGATGGTTAATTCGGTGAGGTTCACCTTTTCGTCCGCGTGGAAATCTAATGTCTTTCCAAAGAGGAAGGAAATGTCACCTTCTCGAATACATGTTATGCAAAGAAAGACTGACGCCTGTTGGGAGTTCCACGGTTACAATCAGTTCTGACCGTTAACTACTGTTTTTCTAGACAGAAATCAGCAAACCACTTTGCGCGTAGAATGACCCCCCAAGAGATCCCAAACCAGTTATGAGCTGCACGATCAGTAAACGGAGAATTGTTGCCCAGGATAGCCAGGAGAAATATCCTTCTCTTTTCGGCCAACGTGGCGGGATCTCTTTAACGTGCATTCTGTGGATGTGTCTTACCTCCAGGATCTCTTGGCTACTTTTAATTCCGTCCTCTTGCCATATATTCACCACTTGTTCAGGTGATACGTAGCCAGAGCCGTCATCCAGACTGGAGAACAGCCTCGAACCCACCAAGTTTGAGATAAAAGATGGCGTGGCTGTTCGGCAACCACTCTCATCAAACGCCTGAGGGCAAAAGGATTGGACGTGGAATGTGGGTTTTTACACTGAGATCAACGTCATTCAACCGAGCTTCATGCTGATGATTATCAACATAGCACCAACAAAATTTGCTCCCTAACATTAATATTTATTGAGTTGCACTGATATACAGTTGGCTTCCCTGCTCTCCTCCCCCCAACCCCTCCCCTTGCCATCTTTCCCCCCTTTTCCCCCTAACCCCACTTCCATGACTGTTTGTGGGACACTGCTGTGCACAATTTGGCTGCCGTGTTTCGCCCACAAATATACAGTCAATTTTCCTATTCTTCTTCATCCAGCCCTGCCCCCTCCCCCACCTGCTCTTGTCCCTAACTAACTGTACAGTGACTTGGGACGTCCTCTCGACGTGAAAGGCGCTATATAAATGTAAGTTTTGATGTTGATTTGACTGATTGACTATGAAAAACATGAGTATTTCAGACAATCACTCACTATTTGCATTATGACAATGGCACGTTTTGAAAAATGAGGCAAAATGAAATTCAGGAAATTTCATCACGCAAACACCATTTCTGCAGCCTTGTTCAAGGGGCTGATTTTACATAAGCTTCTGTACAATTTTTTGCTAAGAGTTAAACAGCGTCTCCCCAAGGTTTTTTGCATCATAGTCAGTGTAAAATCTACCATCTCTGTGAATATCTGTGAATGGACTCCATACATTAAAATCCGGAGGATAAACACTGATCGATTCCATAATTACAACAGCCTCAGAATAGACCAGAACTGTCTCCGAGATTGCGTCTCAGAGATTGAGACCATTACTGCTTTAACCATACTTTGTATTGAATAAGGCGGTGGAGTAAGGCATTAGTTACATTGAATAAGGCATTGGAATAAGGCATTATGAGACTTGACAAGAAGAAGCAGTCAGACCTGATGGAGAGCTCTACGGTATTTCTGCTTGTGAGGGGTAGAAGAGGCTGCCAGCTCCTGTGGTCCGTGACGGAACAAACCACAAAGAAACTCATTCAGGCTGACTTTTCCATCGCAGTCCTTATCCAACTTCTTGAACAGGTCATCAACTTCCTTTGGAACCATTCACACCACACACAAGAAAACACACACACACACTTAGCCTTAAGAACGTTGCTTTCAAATCGTACAATCGTAGAATTTTGAAAAATTCACAGGTATAAAATAACGTCTAGGGATAGTGCTTTAAGGAAATACTTACCTCACCCTTGAGGTCCGTTAGACCAATATTATCACAGACTGTTGCTAATTCCTGTTTATTGAGGAAGCCGCTCTTCCCGACTCCCAATTCTTTCCAAATGGCTTGTACGTGATTCTCCGTGGCTTCAGGGTAGGGAGTGGACGATCTCGCGGGACTGTCGAAGCCATCAGCGTTCCACATGCTCATCTGACCTATTGGGAGTGATAATTATTCAGCGTTTAACAATGTTTAGATTAGAGTTCCCATTCATGGAGAACCAAACACAGAACAATCTGTGGAGAAAGGAACCGCCATTTCATACTTCCAATTCCAGCTATTATTCCAAAAATAGAAGAATCTCAGGGAAGCTACAGCTTCGGAACAAATTCACATTGCGCTATCCATTTCTTTTTCATACGGCACATTTTCCCTATTCAAAAGCCTGGCAGTGCCAGAGTGCTTTGGCTGTGTAACAGATACAATCATATTAAATGATAATTTGATATGGGCCATCCACAATAGGAGAAAGTCTCTAAGCACTTCACAGGATGTTCTGTAAAGCGCAATGATTGTGTGGCTGTAGGCAACATCCAACGGTTCTTAAATTTGATGAAAGTCCCATTTGTAACTGATTCAATCTGCGCATATAAAACGTCTAATCTGTACACTTTAACATTCTCGTCCAGTACTAACTGACCACACCCTAGAAGTTTCATAAAGCTGCCTTTGTAATTCAAAACAGAGGTCCAAAGTGTATTTTTCGACTACCACAATGCACGGGTTAGATCTGGTTGCTTTTCTCCCAGTTCACACCGCACGCCGTTCAAGTAACAACAAGGCCCAATAAACGATGGTTTAGACTGTAGTAGGTAGCGAACATGAGCTCCAGAATGTTTCGTCCACAAATATACAGTTAATTTTCCTACTCTCCTTCCCCCTACCCCGATCTCTCCCCCCCTGCTCTGGTCCCTACCTGACTCTTTAGCACCTTGGGACGTCCTCCCGACGTGAAAGGCACTATATAAATTTAAGGAGTGAGTGAGTGAGTGAGTGAGTGAGTGAGTGAGTGAGTGAGTGAGTGAGTGAGTGAGTGAGTGAGTGAGTGAGTGAGTGAGTGAGTGAGTGAGTGAGTGAGTGAGTGAGTGAGTGAGTGAGTGAGTGAGTGAGTGAGTGAGTGAGTGAGTGAGTGAGTGAGTGAGTGAGTGAGTGAGTGAGTGAGTGAGTGAGTGAGTGAGTGAGTGAGTGAGTGAGTGAGTGAGTGAGTGAGTGAGTGAGTGAGTGAGTGAGTGAGTGAGTGAGTGAGTGAGTGAGTGAGTGAGTGAGTGAGTGAGTGAGTGAGTGAGTGAGTGAGTGAGTGAGTGAGTGAGTGAGTGAGTGAGTGAGTGAGTGAGTGAGTGAGTGAGTGAGTGAGTGAGTGAGTGAGTGAGTGAGTGAGTGAGTGAGTGAGTGAGTGAGTGAGTGAGTGAGTGAGTGAGTGAGTGAGTGAGTGAGTGAGTGAGTGAGTGAGTGAGTGAGTGAGTGAGTGAGTGAGTGAGTGAGTGAGTGAGTGAGTGAGTGAGTGAGTGAGTGAGTGAGTGAGTGAGTGAGTGAGTGAGTGAGTGAGTGAGTGAGTGAGTGAGTGAGTGAGTGAGTGAGTGAGTGAGTGAGTGAGTGAGTGAGTGAGTGAGTGAGTGAGTGAGTGAGTGAGTGAGTGAGTGAGTGAGTGAGTGAGTGAGTGAGTGAGTGAGTGATCAGGCAAATCTGGAAGTACACAGACTTCGGTTGTTTTTGTTTTGCAACTTGCCCAGCCAAACACCCCATTGTTTGGAGAATCCTGAAAGAGGGGGATGAAAGATAAGGGAACGGGACTCGATATATCAATATGATATGCATAAATATCGGAATACACAGCCTTCCACAACTTCAGCAGGGACCCAGAACTAAGTACAGTCGAAGTACAATTTTGGTGCGGTATTTAAACGGTTTAAGAATAAAGCAATCCTAATGGCTTTAGAAGATCTTTCAACATCGACAGTGAAAACTCGGAATTGACCAAATACCTGGTGACGAGCCATGGGATTTCAAATAGTATCTGAACTGTTTCGCAGGTGAGAATGACTGTGTTGTGGAGTACAGGTATGCCATCCAAAAGAACAAAGTCAAGTTGAATTAATTGACACATTGGGCTGATCGAGGAGCTGTTTTCATTCCAGTTGTCACCCAACTCTGAGAATTGTAGCAGACAGTCTACTTTCGCCAGTTACCAGCTTTATAGTGGGGAGCGCGGAGAGCTGATTAGCTGGGGAAATGTGTGCATTAGAAAGCCCGCAGAACATTCATTTGATTTAACGCATAACCAAGGATTCAGCGATATTAGGATAGAAAAGTCATTATTCTAAACGTTTCTTTTTTTTTCTTTTGGACACTTTAAGTTCTGGAATTATGAAGTACTTACACTACCCATTAAGATTGTTTGTACAATATACAACCGTCGGCTAAGATGGTTAAAATAGTGATCGTGTACAATTATTTACAGTACAATTATTTTAACCCTGTATAACAATTGTTTAGTGCATCAAATGGACCTGGGTTTGTGCTCCTCCCTATTTGTTGTTCGATTGTGTCCACATTTACTCAGGGGCTCTGATATATATATATATATTTATATATACACTGTAGTTAGGTCATTAGTGATAGAGCTTCCAGCTCCAATGTACATGTTGCAGTGTTTACCTTGTGCTTCAAAGGTTTCATGAGGGGGTTCTTTGTTGCTTTCAGCTTCTTCATCGGATTTGAGACTCTGTAATGGAAAACACTCCAGTTTAATTGAAAACAAACTTGATGGGCAAGTTTCTTGAACCCTGGACGTTGCCGCTGTTTCTGGCAGATAGTGCTTACAACAGCCTCTTCTGGACACATCTCACTAATCTCCCCAAAGGTCCAGAGAAGGGCAAATGGAATGAAACTGAATGAAGAGCATCCGTTTGATAACAACAACATTTTTGGCTGCTGTAGTTTCAGTGAAAGTTCATCGCATAGAGACTTGGATAGACATGAATGATGGGTAACATTTCAATTCTATACATATACATTTTAAAGGTATTAGTTTGGTTCGACTAGTAGAGTATCACTCGGGGTCACAGGTTGCGGGTTCAAGGTTCATAACCTAGGCTGCCACTCCGTTGCTACACTGAAGGAAGGGGGGGGGAAGCCAGATCTATGGCTTATTGCTTAGAATAATAATCCCTCCAAAAAAAACAAACACAATAATAAAAAATTGGTCATTTCAATCCACGACTGTTTGCGGGGGATTCTGCTGTGCGCAATTGGCTGCCGCGTTTCGCCCGCAAATATACAGTCCATTCACATTACAGTATATATTCTGTGAAGCGCTTTGAGACGTCGATAAGATGTGAAAAGCGCTATATTAAATACAGTAAAAGCCCATTTATCCGTGACCCGATCAACCATAACTTCCGTATAACCGGTACCGCAAAAAAAAAGGTCCGCATTCGATTAACCGGAATTTATCCAGAAAAATGCATTTTTTTGGTGTCTTGTGTTGCGTCAGTATTTTGGAATGATGCTATTAGGTGCCTGATGGTGGCGCTAGCTCAGAATGCTGCCGGTACTGTAAAGCAATGCACTCTCCGGAGTGTATTCTTTGAGAGGCAGAGCGGGGTGAGTTGATTAATTTAGATTTAATTTAGCCACAAAACAGCAAAACACACACCCACCCTGAGTAAAGCTAGCAGATCAATTAATTGGCTTTTACTTTAATAACAAAGATTCATCCCTGGAATGCTCGTTTTACAGAGTGCAGTGTGTTGCACACACACACACACACAAAGAGGCATCGCAAGGCTTTTTAGAAAGAAAGTTAACTGAACTGAGCGGCTGCCGCTCACTCTCTGCTTTCTCAATAACACAAGCTTTCCTCTCTTCCGCCCCCAATGAGAACAGTGTCATTCAGACGTGTAACTTTTGCACTAGTTTAAAGATCTCTCTGAACTGCCTGGTCGCTGTGTGTAAAATGATTATAATTATTATTTATATAATAAAAACTCTGCAGCCCGTGTACTATCACGCACCCGCCTCCGCGACCACATAACCCCCACCCTCGCCCGTCTCCACTGGCTCCCCATCCTCCAGAGGATCGAGTTTAAGATCCTCGTCCTCACCTACAAGGCCTTACACGGCCTTGCCCCATCCTACCTAACCGATCTACTCTCCCCCTACACGCTCAACCGGACCTTCCGTTCAACAGGACTTGGCCTGCTCCAAGCCCCCCGCCCGAACCGCCCCACCATCGGAGGCCGGGCCTTCAGTTTCTCCGCACCCACCTTATGGAATGCCATCCCTCAATCCCTCCGTTTCGTCTCTTCCCTTTCCTCTTTCAAGGCCGGCTTGAAGACTTTCCTCTTCGATCGTGCCTTTTGTTCCACCCCGAACTCTTTTACCTCCCCTTCGTGCTTCACCCCTTCCCAAACACTCCCCTCCCAGCTCGGGTCACACGCTTCTTGTGCAGCGCCTTGGGACGTCCTCCCGACGTGAAAGGTGCTATAAACAATGTAAATTGTTGTTGTTGTTGTTATATTAACATATAAATGATTATTTAGTCTATTATTAATATGCTATGTTAAAAAAAATGTAAATAATTTTTTTGGGTTGGGTTTTCTGCCGAATATCTGGCAGGTGCTTTAACCAGCACTGGCCAGGTCCTGAGGGTGCCGGATAAACGGGCTTCTACTGTACAAGGATTATCATTAGTAGTGGTATTATTGTCGGACAAGACATTAATCTGTGGGGATAAATTCTGTCTCCCTGTTCCCGAGGTCAGTAAATCCCATTGCTCTAGTCTAATCGAACAGGATGTCACTCCTACAGTACTGGCCAACAGACTTATTCATCACCCAGTGACGATCCACATGAATTCATCACTCGGTTTATAACTCTTTGTAGGACTGTGCCATTTGCTAAAAATATCTGCCCCATTTGCATTGGAAAGCAGTCACTATTCTTGACAGCAAAATTTGACTGTTAAATTTCAACATAACTAAATTTACATTTATATTGTGCCTTTTACATCCCAAACCACATGTAAATCCTAAGACATTGTAAGCATGCAACGTTCTGTCCATAAACAAACATAAAGCCAGGTGAATAATAATAATACTAATAATCCTTGCACGTGACATAATGTCTTTTGCATCTGGAGGACAACTAGAAGTGCTTCCCGGGATTTATCGTGGAGTAGAGTGACTGTGCACATCTGTAGCAAGTGTGGCAACCAATCTGAACCCAGCAATGTCCCACAAACAAGCTGAATTTGGTGAATTCAATTTTGAAATACAAATCTTACTGTTGTGCAGCAGTGTGTGAAAAAACAATTTGCGGCTGGAAATTGTTGGCCAGAATATCGGGAGTACGCGCTCCCTTCTCTTTTCAAATAGGGCACAGGATCGTGAACGTCCATCCAAACAGGCAGACAGGACATTGGCTCAGCCAATCATCCAAAGGACGGCACCTTCAACACCCCATTGAAGTGTCAGCCAAAGACTGTGAGCTCAAAGCTCATGATCAATACGTGGACAACATAGCAAATGGCACACAGTTGCTCGACGATCAGGGAGCTTTCACTATTCTATTGAAGCGACCGATACTTCAAAAGTAGATCTGTACGTAGGATTTGGTTAAACGCGTTAGTCTAATTGGAAGTACAGTATCGCCAACTCCAGGAATTACAAGTTCACATATAATTGAATACATCCTCACTTCTTTAACCCAACAAACTGCTAAAAAAAAAAATATTAACTGACGCTTAATTATGGCTCTGTACAGGAGCAGTGTAAAAAATTTGATGACTGTTGGGATAAATGATACTGTATAAACAAGGCACAGATTCCTGGTTACAACAGTCTCGCACAAGAACATGTCAAAGTATTGCTAAACAAACTCTAACTTGTTCAGGTTATGTCTACAATTACGCTTGTCAGCTGCCAACAAACAACTGAAACAGTGTCTGTTTTTAAAAAATATATATAATTAAGTCTGTCGGCAGTCTATAAGAGGAGTGGACCATAGTCAGTTATGACCATTTTCCTCGCCTCAGGATAAATGATGTCAATTTCCTGTTGAATAAAACGTTTTAAAAGTTCTAAATGGCAGCAAAATACTGTAATTCCAAAGTGCAGACAAGTTTCCCCAGAAACAATTAAAAGGCGCAGAAATGTTTCCAGATTTAAACTGAGTCAAAGGAACTTTCTTGCCAGGTTTTGTTCCCGGAAAAGGAAACTACACAACTACTGTAACATCACTGGAAGGAAGGGAGGACATTAATCTGACAAGAGGATTTACTGTTAGGTCTAGTGCAGTGTTGTTCCCAACCTTTTTTTTGCTGCGACTCTAAATTGGCCACCAACAGGTCCTCCCGGCCTTTGGGGGGCGACATCGCGACTGAAGCTAAGCTCAGCCAAGACGATGATCTCCGTCTCTTTTGTGGGCTCAGCGCAATTCGTAAGCACGACAAATTGGTCGGCGTTGTCGCCTCGGGCACTTTTCAGCATTAAAAAAGCGTTTTCAGTGTTAAAAAAAAGCAAGAAGAAAAAATTTCTGATGAGCCTTCGCCACCGTACCGAGGACCCCCGGAACCCCCGATTTGGGTCAGGACCCGAGGTTGGGACGTGTGTATTTGTAGGCAACCGTGGCAGCCAATTTGAAGAACAACAATGTCCTACAAACAGCAATGAAGTCAATGACTTCATCACTGAGTTACCCATCACACGGAGAGAAACTGCAGAGGAGAATGCCAAAGGATTGATAACATCCACCAGTACAGATAGACAGACAGGGCCTTGGTTTATAATGCCTCATCCAAAGGAAGACCTTCCACATTGCAGCTCACCCCCACCCGGCCCCCACCTCTCCCACACCACACATCCACACCACACCCACCACCTCCCCAAGCGCTACATCGAAGTGCCAGGTTAATGTCTCAACTCAAAGACCCTCCTACATAAAGCGTTTGAGGCAAAAGCATTTGAAGCCTCGAGGCAAAAGCGCCACCAATGAGAAATCTGGTTGAGAACTTGACAAGTAGCAGGAAAATACAGATTTCTGAAAAACAATAATCGCACAAAGTTACAATCAATAAATTCCCACGATGTCGTACCGCCCTCAAACCCGTAACTCACCATTGCTCCAGATTCAACCAAGAGAAAAAAAAACGCAAGTGTGGTCGTCACCCGATATCACTTCAGTTTACACTGAGCACAGTGTACAGAGACACTGTTGATACAGTTAACCTGCGCGTTTAGGATTGCGGTTCGCGGATGGAACAAAAAGAAAGCAAACTCTGATCCGAACCGCATCGGGCAAGTTGATGGGAACCAACTACAAATGCTGCACATCTATTTATGATCGAGTTGAGTATGACAAGGACCGAACAGTACGTGAGTGCAGTGTTACAGTCTCAGCGTTGTGCTGTAAAAGGCGTTAACCATTCTCAGACCTGTCGCAATATTTCTTCCTCAATTTGGACATGCAATATATACAGCATCTATGCAAGTGTTCAAACCATTTATATTCTAAAATGTATAATTTCCCTTATTAGCTTTACTTGGCATTGCTAACATTATTTCGCGCAACAAAATTTTTGACGCAACAGTTAGAATAATAATCCTTGCATTTGATGGAGCACTTTTCACATCTTCTAGATGTCTCAAAATGGTAACGGCACTAGCCTCGCAATTGAGAGGGAGCTGGGTTCGATTCCCACCGGGGCGAAATCTTGGGCAAATCTTTCCTTACTCTACACACCTGATAATAATCCGTCAAGAAACCCCCCCCACCACCCCCAATAATAAATTGGTCACTTCAATCCACGATTATCTATGGGATGCTGTTGTGCGCAATTGGCAGCCACGTTTTGTCCACAAATATACAGTCAATTCACTTTACAGTATATATTAAAAACAGAAATCTTGCCACCGAAAACAATAGATGTTTTTCAGTGGCCGGAAACAACAATATGGTTAGAGAGATTGGGCAAACGCTGAGGAAGTACGATGCCTTGTAACAGTCAGCCCAAATGCAGAAAAGAGAAGTCACACTTATTTAAGCTGCGAATGCTTTTCAAAGATCCTGCACAAGTAATAATAATACAGTGGTAATTATCTTTGCGTTTGAGATAGAGCCGTTCACAATAGGAGAAAAGTCTCCAAATGCTTCATTGGAAGTAAAGAAACTGTTATATTGTGGGAGTTTCAGGTGGCTTTTGGCACGGTTTCATGTTGTCAATTAGAACTGTAGGTAAGGGAAAGCCTCAAAGTGCAGGGTAAAATATAGTCAGCTGCATACAATTTGTTTAGAAACACGATATGGAGGGTAAAACCCAAAATAGAATTTAATAATAAGAAGAAGAATCCTTGCAATTGATATTGCACTTTTCACATCATATCGACATCTCAAAAGCGCTTTACAGAATATACTGTAAAGTGAATTGACTGTATATTTGTGGGCGAAAGTGAGTAATCCCACAAGCCTGCTAATCTTATTCTATAGCAGAATACCGGTTATCTGCACAATAAATATCTGCATGTCCGTTAATTTGCTTTGGAGCCTGATGTGGAAGAGGATGCGGTTTTCAAATGGGCAAAAATAATACAGTTATCAACATGCGCAAAGTTGTGCACAAGAAGATATGTTCATATATGCGTACCATTGGATTTGGTTGCTGTAGAGAAGGCAGATTTTTATATTTATAAGATATCTATATAGTGCAGAGATAGAGTTAGAGATAAGAATACAGGTATATGAGATACGCTATATCAAACGCAAGGATCATTATATTATATATACACACACGCGCATAAACACACACATCACCAGTATATCGAGATAGAGAATGTCGGACTCGCAATCAGAGAGTGCAAAAGCGAGAGAAATGCATTGAGAGAGACAATGAGAGCGAAAGAGAGAAGATGGGGACATAGAAACAAAAACTAGCATAGTTTGGTACTATATTACAGTAATAATATAACTCCCGATGGATTTTATTCAGTTGTACTGTATCCAATTTGCATTTCACCAATTACTGTATTTGCAATGAGGTCAGGCCCAACGAGAGCAGCTGATCACTGCTCTACAGCATATAAATCATTTGAATGAGATCACATTGGGAGTTAATTTTCCCAATGAAACCAAAACAGGAGGCAGAAAAAAATAAAGCAATAAGATTTGAAGGCTTTGGAATTTCAGAAAACTGGGCTAGGCGAGGGCAGATGCAGATGCAGCTCATTGTAGAGTGCAACGTGTACAGCCTCGCAGTCCTGATCAGAAAAATCAAGTCGTTATTTCAACAACAACTTGCATTTACACAGGACACTTCTGACCGGAGAAACCGTTATCCAATGTGTTGCTTCAGTAAACTTGGTTGCACACACACCTCGATGAAAACGGAACAAAACAGCTTTCCAGCTTTTTTAAAAAGCAAGGAATAGATCGAGCTCCACATAGAACATTTAGAGTTAATTGCCTTACGACAGGAAAAATATTATTGCCCCTGAGAAATACAGAAGCGAATAATGCGGAGGATTCCAGATAAGTTATTTCATTGCTGAAGAAAGTTCAACGTAAAATCTCTTGAAATAAAAGACCCATTGAAGTTGCCAAGACTCCGAGACATTGCCCACATGGAAGGCTCGTGGTGGCACAAGTTTTTGTGGTCGAAATGGGAAAGTTGATATAAGCAGAATGTTCACTGTCATCTATTTAAGTCCTGTACCACAACTGGACTCTCACGGGAGCAGAGAAGGTTACCTAATAAAGGTTTTAAAAATCATGAGAGGATTTGTTAGGGTAAACAGGGAAAAACTGTTTCCACTGGTGGGTGTGTTAGTGACCCGAGGTCACAGATTTAAAATAGTTTCTAAAAGAAGCAGAGGGGAGGTGAGGAGAAATTTTTTCACTCAGCGGGTTGTTCGAATCTGGAATGCATTGCCCCCAAAAAATGCCTGGGTGGTTCTTTGGGAAGGACAAGCTTGCGTCGGGGTTATGGGGAGAGAGCCGGGGAGTGGGATTGACTTTGAATTGCTCTTTTCAAAGAGCCGGCACATACTCAATGGGCCAAATGGCCTCCCTTTGTGCTGTAAGATTCTACGATTCTATGAATAGATCGTTCGAAAATGAATAAGACCAGACTTTTCAAAAGGAAAACTATTTAAACAAATTATTTTCTTGAATTTCATATCTGAAGGATGTTGCAAAGTACTATACTTTGTAGGATACACCATATGATTTACTTTGTAGGCAAACGTGGCAGTTAAATATTGGATGTCCACATCAAGCAATTACACTTGTTTTATGTTTGCTCCCTCACCAATTTTCTCTCCTGATACATTTTCATGTATCCTGAAAATACATGCTTATCCTTGCTGATTTTACACAAGGCCAATGTCCCACAAAGTGAAGTGAATGAACCCATGAAACAGCGCGAGGTTCGCGAAAGATTTTTGAAAAAGGATCAGAAAAAAAGAAAGGTATTAAAAGAAGGGAGAGATGTATTGGGACAGTAAACAGGATAGTAAAATGCTAGCGATACAGTGTGAAAACATGATACCAAATGTAAGGATCATTATTATATGGGAGGAAATGGGCAGCAGGCGGGCGAGGCTCTTTCATGCAGTAAAATATTATTAAATTTTTACGTAAATCAAGCCAATAAGGAGGAAGGAAAGAAGGTCGCAGCTATAAAATCTCACTGCGTGTTGAAACAATTTGCCTACAAATATAGTCACCACATTTCACTTTGTAGGGTCCCGTAAATCAGTGGTGAGAGCGTTCGCCTCGCAAACGAGAGTTCTGGATTCAATTCCCGGCAGGTCAGGGTCGAAACCTTGGGCGAGTTTCCTTACTCCCACACGCCTGATAATAATGCCTCGTGAAATAAAACACAATCTGCGAGACAGTCGTGGACAGCTGTGTGCAATTGGCTCCCGTGTTTCGCCCACAGAATATATAGTCAATTCACTTTACAGTATAGTCTGTGAAGCGTTTTGTGTGACATGCGTAGAAGTAGTCTAAAGCGCTGTATCAAATGCAAGGAGTATTATTATGATGTTATTATTTGCACAGTAATGCAAATCTTGTATCACAAAGTTCTTTGTGGGATTTTACTGTAAAGTGTAGTGACTGCGTTTAGTAAGTAAACAAAAAACATTTAAGATTGGAGAATGAAAAATGCCTATGGTCTGCTGAACTGTCTGCATTCCTCAGCTCTTCACGGGGAAGGAAAATGACGCAACGTATAATTTGCTCAGCTCAATCATATACCTCTCTGGAAATAGCTGAACGACAAGACAAACACCCAGCCCACACAGGCTTTACTTGACAAATGAATTTTCATCGAGACTTGCTGAATAATGGAAGAGCCCACTCTTTTACACGATCAGTGAAACTCAACTCAATATTAGCTGTTTCGTATCAAGGAAATGAAAGCAATTTGAGTACTAGGTAAATGAGTAAATTTGAGTACTAGGTAAATGAGTAAATTAGATATCCCCCCCAATATCTACTATAAAGACTTTTAAGTTTTAAGTATTTTTTGAAGCGTTACGCCCACAAAATACACAATCAATCCACTTGACAATATATCCCGTGAAGCGCTTTGAGATGTCTCAACTATGTGATAAAAGCGCTATATCAAAATCACAGGTTATCATTATTATAGAGGAACAGTGAGATTTAGATGAGGGAATAGGAGTGGCCGGGGGCCCGGAGAATAAACTCTGGTACAGACTAATTGGGCTGATGCCCTGCTTCTGTGCCATATGATTATATCAGTTATGAGGAAAGGCTAGATAGGCTGGGTTTATTCTCTTTGGAACAGAGAAGGTTGAGAGGAGACCTAATAGAGGTTTATAAAATCGTGAGGGGATTCGACAGGGTGAATAAGGAAACAACTGTTTCCACTGGTGGGCGAATCAGTGACACGTGGTCACAGATTTAAAATGGTTTCAAAACGAAGCAGAGGGGAGCTGAGGAGAACTGTTTTCACTCGGCGGGTTGTTTGAAACTGGAATGCATTGCCTGAAAAGGTGGTGGAGGCTGATTCGATAACAGCTTTTGAAAAGAGAATTAGATCTTTATTTAGAGAGAACAGGTCTGTTAGGTTATGGGGAGAGAGCTGGGGCAGTGGGATTGAATCGCTCTTTTCAAAGAGCCGGCACAGACTAGATGGGCCGAATGGCCTCCTTTTGTGCCGTAAAATTCTATGATTCTATGATTCTAACTCTATGTAAGTTTCCGGTGAGGGAGAACTCGGAAGCAGGAAGCCTGAATTAATTTTCACCTCCTTGGGCTGTGTATACAAGACCACACCTGCCTTGGGCATGAAAACTACCTTAACACAAGGCAAGCAATCATAACCTTCCTGGCTCAGCCCAATGGCCTTCAGTTTATTCACAGGCATTTAGAAAACCTCACCAATTCATACTGAAGAACAGCGCACGTTTTGCAAGTTCTACAACAAAACAATTAATCGGGACATGTCAGGGTAGCAGAATGCTCTGGTTTAGACATAATAATCCTTGCTTGGATATAACACACCTCATCACATCTTCTAGACATACCAGAGGGCTTCACAGAATATACTGTAAAGTGAATTGACTGTATATTTGTGGGAGAAACACGGCAGCCAATTGCGCACAGCAACGTCCCCCACAAACAGTCATGGATTGAAATGACCAATTCATTATTGTGGGGGGTTTTCCAGAGGGATTATTATTAGGAGTATAAAGTGGAGTAAGGAAACTTGCCCACGGTTTCACCCTGCCACGGAATCGAACCCAGGTCTCTCGCTTCCAGCATCGACAACAACTTTGATTTATACAGCGCCCTCCACGCCCTCAAGAGCGCTTAGACGAGTGCTCTCACCGCCGAGCTCGAGGACTCCATGCGGAGGAGGGAGCGATAAGGAATAAACAGTATAACAAGGACCATCTTAAAGCGGCCAAGTATCTCAGCGGCACGTACCTCCACACTCTCCAGAGAGGTGGATCGCCTCAGTTGACTCCTGCTTGTGCCCTGCAGGCCTGGTTCGGCCTTTGCTGTCTTGAAAGGAACCGGCTCCTCTAAATCGCCCGTCGTTTCCACCTCGGAATCCAAAAACTCCGGGACTGACCTTCGTCCATAGCGTTTGCTCCCTTTGACGTACTTTGGCTGGACCTCCGCCGGAACCACTGAAAACAATGATCGGAAGCTTAGTCCCGGGGTGGTGGGTGGGTGGGTGGGGGGTGGGGGGGGGTGGAGGGTGGTGGGGGTGGAGAAGCACAAACCTTGTCCAACACCTTCGATGTGAGAATTGTCACTGAATGGCGGGATAGGACATTCAGATGTGTTTGTCTTCTGGTCAGTGGCATGAAAGAAAAATGAACCTGGAGGTACGGGGATTAACAACAACATGGATTTATACAGCCCCCGGCGTCTCAGAGCGCTTCACAATAACGGGTCCCGAGCCAGGGGGAGGGGGGAGAAAAAGCTGGGCAAAAGCACATTACTCACTTGGTTCCAGGTAACTGCTCTCATCTCCTGAGGTACAGAGGTCAATGGAAGTTGAAAGGACAGTGACAAATCCCTCCTTAAACTCCTCAAAGTTCACCTGAAAATGTTAACTGTTCAGTTAAGTCTCAGAAGGGGTGGGGGGGGGAAAGCAAGCAATACAGGATTGACAATTTAGATTTACACCAGTCCAGTAAATATTCGCTACACAGTTTTAATCCTACATAAATCATACCATCCAGGCCAGCCTCAGGAACCCATTGTGTCTGTGTTAGAGCTGGGAGTCCCATTAGCGACTCCCTCTCTAATCCCACTCCCCTACTCTCTCCCTACACTTTAATTTGAGGTCTTTGAGAAGTCTTCCCGACCAGAAAGGTGCTACTGTATATAAATTCAAATGGTATTTCATTGCTTGTGTAGGCTTGCCTTCAACAGTCGCTTATAGTGAAACGTTGCGCGTTCTAACAACTCTCTGTGTAGGGGGAAAAAAAATCCTTCCTCCTATTTTGTCCTTCCGGTGATAATCCTTAATATATTCCTTCCCGTTTACACCACTGTGGGAATAGTTTTTCCTCGATTTATCCTGTCAGAGCCAAACAGAAACTTGAAAACCTTTTCAGAGACGCCTTCATTTTCTCACCTCCAGCACAGACAGTCTCAACTTGCCCAATTCTGCCCACATCATCATTACCTCTCATCCCCAGCTACCTAAGCAACCACGCGCTGAGAAGCACACAGTGGACTTGCAAGCAGTTACTGCATATTGTTTGGGTCTTTCAAGAAAAGTGACTGTGCCATAAACCGTGCAGATTTAGATGTAGATCTGCTGTGCGCAATTGGCTGCCGCATTTCGCCCACAAAATATGTACAGCCAATTCACTCTACGGTATATTCCGTGAAGCGCTTTGAGACGTCGATAAGATGTGAAAAGCCGCCATGTCAAACGCAAGGATTATTAGATGTGCGGATACCCTTCAATCGCTGGTGCGCTGAAAATCTACACAGTCAGGATTGCTTACTTACCCTGGCATAGTTCTCAACACCCATCAGATTCTGTAGCAGGAGAGGGAGGTGGGTCTCCAGACGGAGTTTGTGGCAGAGTTCGGTCAACTCTTCCTTGTCCAGGTAGCCTGTTCCTGTGGTATCGCAGCTGTTAAACACTTCCTTAAGCTGCGACACATATTTGTTGTGTTCGCTCTCATCCATCCCACAGCATATCCAACTGGAAAGGAGAATTGAGTCTGACTGGGCTGGGTCAGGTTAAAACAGAAAAACGACAGCCCGAAGGTATATACATATATATATATATATAGTGGACAGAGCTGCAATTTCAGATAGAGTACCAGTAACTTCTTGGTTTGAATCCCAGGCCAACGTGAGTTTCCTGATCTCAACCAGGATTGATTTGGGGGTAACTTAGATTAGTAAATTGGCCATGACCATCCCAGCGTTTAGGGAAGGGAAAACCAGCCAGGATTCCTGTTCCTATTTCCTCGACAGCTCCCTTTATTGTCTTTCCGCGTGAGGGAGGAGTTGGATGGGGTGGGGGCTGGAGATTAGAATAGGTTGTTACGCTGTCTAGTTCGTCAATGCTCACACATGAACAATGAACACTTGGGCTAGGGCTAGGCGTCAGAGGGCAACCAGCATCCTTGGAACCTCATTTCCATAAGCCGAGCCTTCGACATCCCATATTAAAATTTCCCATCATCATATTCCACCACAGTAACTGGACTGATCACTCGAAATATTTGATCACACAAACTAAAGGTTCCAATACGCATCAGGTAATAAAAGGAGCACAAATAATGTGCTATCCACAGGTATTACAGGAGTCCTGTAGCTCAGTGGTTGGAGAACTCACTGCACGAGCGAGAGACCTGGGTTCGATTCCCAGCCGGGCGAAACCTTGGGCAAGTTTCCTTATTCCACACGCCTAGTGTCCCTCAAAAAAAACAAATTGGTCATTTCAATCCGCGACTGTTTTTGGGGGACACTGCTGTGCGCAACTGGGTTCCGCGTTTCACCCACAAAATATATACAGTCGATTCACTTTACAGTTGAGACGTCTGGAACACGTGAAAAGCTGTATATCAAATGCAAGGATTATTACTCTTATTATGTATCTGATGCACAAGTTTATGTAAAACTCAGAATCAACGCTTTCACGTGGTGTAGTAATATTATGTACAGTATTTTGGAAGCAGTAACACTACAGACATGTATACACTCAAGCATGGGCAAGTATGTGCTTACATAGAAAGATTCCAGTGCGGACCTATCCAAGGGACTTATCTTAGTAGCACGGTATAATACAGAATGTACTGTAAAGTGAATTGACTGTATATATGTGGGCGAAATATGATGCATACATGAGTCAGAAGGCAACAGGAGGGGAATAGGGAGTCTAGGGGCTGGCGAGGAGTATAAATCGCGACATGGACTAGTTGGCCAAAGGGCCTGTTTCTACGCAACTCTATGTAATTATTTTCAAATACAGTTTCCCTTTATTTCTCCATTTCACATTATTCATTTTACCCCGAACAATATGCCCTGGGATAGCTGAGCAACACAGGCACACAGATACATAGCGTTCCCAGCGTTGCGATAACAAAACGCCTAATAACAATCCGTCCCCCTCAAAAAAAACACAATAATAAAATTGGTCATTTCAATCCACGACTGTTTGTGGGGGACACTGCCGTGCGCAGTCGGCTGCCGCCTTTCGCCCACAAATATATTCAGCAAAAGATTTATTTCTTCATCTTATTTTAATTCTACCAAATTTCCATGTTCTGTTTATATGCAGAGCTCCTGTGGCTCAGTGGTTAGAGCACTTGTCTTGCAAACTGGGGAGACCAAGCTGGGGAGACCTGTGTTCGAATCCAGGGCAGGTCAGGGGCGAAACCTTGGGCAAGTTTCCTTACTCCACACGCCTAATAATAATCCCTCAAAAAAAAACACAATAATAAAATTGGTCATTTCAATCCACGACTGTTTGTGGGGGACACTGCTGTGCGCAATTGGCTGCTGCGATTCGCCCACAAATATATATATATACAGTCAATTCACTTTACAATATATTCTGTGAAGTGCTTTGGGACGTCGATAAGATGTGAAAAGTGCTATATCAAATACAAGGATTATTTTATTATTATAAAAGAAGACCTCATATCATTACTGTCCCTTTCCTTCTTTTTAAAACAAAAAGCTCCCGGAAATTGTAAAATTAACACTGAACATTGTGCCTTACCTAAAGTAAACCGTTTCCAGCTGAATTCTTTGAGTTTCCTGACAGCAAAGACACTCTATCAATGTAATTATGTTGTTGTTGAGATTACGAATGCAATTTTTAAAAAATCCACTGCATTACATGGCAGCAACTTCTTCCACAGGTTAAATAACTTTTGTTAACCTATTACAGCGATTTCAGATACCCCGGTAATATGTGGAGGTGAGGAAACTTGAGCTAAGCAAAAAGGTTTTCATAGATTTTTTTTTAAATTGCACAGGGTTTCATTTCATTGTACAGCTATCTAGCTTTTGAAATGGCTGCCAAGATTCTCTGATAAAATCTGTGCTGTGTCATTTTTTTGCAATCAACCATCTATAAAATACTTTAATATCGGAGGTGTAGACACAGAGTCCAAAGGCGAGGAGACGAGCTGAGTGTGTGTGAGTGAGTGAGTGAGTGTGTGTACAGTATGTGTGTCCATGTCAAGCCCATGTACTGTAATATACTGGCAAGGACACATTTTGAATCATATAAACACATCATAGACGGTGAATGGTTTACTGAATGCTTAAGGGCAGTCCATCCAATTGCAACTGTGTAAATTTAAAGCAACAACATTTCAAAACAGCCCTCTGAGCCTCAAAGCCTAACATATGGCACCACACCCCAGCAAGTAAATACTGTAGAGGGGGAATCTGAGGGGCAACACACAATTTTTTTTTTTTTGGAGGGGGAGTGGGGGGGGGGGGGGGGGTCAGCTGGGTGTCTGATTTCTACCCACGACTGTTTGTGGGGGACACTGCTGTGCGCAATTGGCTGCCACGTTTCGCCCACAAACATAGAGTCAATTCACTTTACAGTAAGTTTCCCTTTGGATCCCTTAAACAGGCAAGTTTCCTTACTCCACATGTCTTAATTATAATCCCTCCAAAAAAATACACAATAATAAAATTGGTCATTTCAATCCACAACTGTGAGACGCTGCTGTGCGCAATTGGCTGCCACGATTCGCCCACAAAAATACAGTCAATTCACTTTACAGTACATTCTGTGAAGCACTTTTTTGAGACGTCTAGAAGACGTGAAAAGCGCTATATCAAATGCAAGGATTATTATTATTATTATAATAACACGCGTGGAAACCCATCACACTATGCTTAAAGAGTATCCAAAACCAAGCTCAGGAGAACAGGAATGAAGTTCACAAAGCACTCCCTCCTTCATTCCCTCCCTCCCTCATTCCCTCCCTTCCTCCCTCCCTCATTCCCTCCCGCCCTCCCTCGGGAAGAACTTTATGAGATAATTTTCCATTTTGGTAAAACATCCGAACCGGTTTTCTGGGGAGAAAAGGGGGCAAAGGGCAAACAAAAAAATGGGCAAACTATCCCAAACGAAATTTAGGGGACGAAATTATTGATAAGAAGAAGAAGAATGATGATGATGATGGTACAGACAAGGAGAAGGGAATGCTTTTTAAAAAAAAAGTTGAAGAGGCAAGCACAAAGTAACACTGTACAAACCTCCCTCTCTGGACGTGGGCAGCCTAAAAGGTCTACACAACACTTCACCATGGGAACCGAGTCATTTCAAACAGAAAGCTGAATCGTTTACCAACCCACAACCCACGGCACACCGGGCCGGGGTGGGGGGGGGGGGGGGGGGGGTAAAGGGGGGGAAACTTTTTTAAAAAAACACGTTCCAAAAAATGAGAGAGAAATGAAAAAGGTTGGTTTTAAAAGACTTACCGCTCTGCCTTGCGATCCTGTGTGTGTATGTGTGTGTGTGTGTCTCTCTCTCTCTCTGTCTCTCTCTCAAGGCTTTCTTGTACCTCCCTCACAGTGAGCAGTATGTCCTCACATGTCCTGCCGTTGTGCTCGGTCTACACCGTGCGGTCAGGTAGCTGCGATGCCGCCTTGTTGCAGTGTGTATCACCGCTCCTGTTCCTGCTGCTCGCTGCCACTCTTGCTCGAGTGCTCAATGAACTACTGGTGCTCGCTCAGACTGCCCACCATTCAATCAGACCGAGGCTTCCACCTCTGAACTCACACACACCAAATGCCAGTCACTCCCCCCCCCCCCCCACCATCCCCACCCCCCACTCAACACCCTCTCCAAAACACACACACACGCACACACACACAGGAGTGGAATTCCAGGAACCTGGATCCCTTAAACACGCAAACACACACACATATATATATATATATATATATATATACACACACACACAAAGGAGCAGGTAACAAAAGGAACTTCAGAAACGCCGGCTTGGTCGAATACCTTTCCCAATTACATCCCCCCTGCTGGACTGGAGGAACATATCCTTAAACCACATCTGGTTTCCCCCTCTTAACTTTCTTGTTTTTTTAAAAAAAAGCACCCACTTTGTGAAACATCATTTGACCAATTTGATTCCCCCCCCACCCCCCGCCCCATTCTCTTTCTATTTATCCAGCATCATGTCATACTGTGGAGTCCTGTAGTTCAGTGGTTAGAGCACTCACTCGCCTTACAAGCGTGAGATCTGTGTTTCGAATCCTGGCAGGTCAGGGCAAAACCTCGGGCAAGTTTCCTTACTCCGTGCGCCTTTTAATAATCCGCCTCTGAAAGGAAACACAATAGCAAAATTGGTCATTTCATTCCATGACTGTTAGTGGGGGGAACGCCGCTGTGCGCAATTGGCTGCCGCGTTTCGCCCACAAACACACGGTCAATTCACTTTGCCGTATACTCTGTGAAGCGCTTTGAGACACCGTCTAGAAGACGTGAAAAGCGCTGTATCAAACGCAAGGATTATTATTATTTATTATTACTGTGACGTGAAACGCATTCTTGTGCAGTTTACGCATTTGCGATAAAAATCGAACAGTCTTCACCCTTCCCGTGTAGATAGAGGAGATTTGGCCAACTGAATTTTTTCTCTTGTGAAGAAGTGGCTCCTTTAAGTCCACAAACCTTCGCCATATATACACACAGCGGAGCCCCGAGGACATGATTACTGACAGGTTGGAATGTGGTATTCTCTGGCACAGACTCGTGTTGAATCAGAGGGCATAAAATTCCTTTAAAAGGGAATCAGACAGATGCTTGAAAAACGCCGAATACTGTATTAAAGTATAAAGTACTGGGTGTGTGCACAGCCGAAAGAGATTAGCTTTGGTGGCTCGCACAGAGAAAAGCATGGAATGGATGGCCCAAATTGCCTGTTTCTGTGCTGTTAAATTTTGTGGGGTTTGTACACGAGAGGAAACTCCAGCGATCACACCAGCAGCGTTGGAGACAGCATTTTGTCATGTAGACACGGTTGTCTGGCTAACTGGAGGCTGGGGCCACAAAACCACAAACACTGACGCTTTTAACATAGTCAACACTCGACAACATGATGGCACTTTACAATATCTATAAACGGAAGGAAGGGTGATGAAAAGGGTACCACCGTGACAATAGTTTCCCACGTACATACACAGAGAGAGTTGTGACATGATAAATACCATTAAGACATGGCTGTAATAATAATAATAATAGTTGCATTTGAAATAACGCCTTTTACTTCATTCGGATATCCCAAAGCACCGCATAGGATTTTACTGCAGATTTGCAGGCAACAGGAGATGTGAACCACATTAACCAGGAGAAAAAAAAACTGCACATCTCTTTGAAATAGGACCTTCATATCCACCTAAATCACAACGCAGGTGGGACCTGAATTAGTAGCAATCAAAGAAAAATTGTTCAATTAAATCCACAACTGTTTGTGGCGCAATTGGCTGCCACGTTTCACCCACAAATATACATTGAATTCACTCTACAGTATATTTTGTGAAGCGCTTTGAGACGTCTGGAACAGCGTGAAAGGTGCTGTAACAAATCCAAGGATTATTGTTATTAACTTGTGTCATGTCACGCTTTGCGTCCTGTGTCAAATGAAAAGATCATCATTAACACATTTGTTTCACTCGACTTAACTTTCTGGAAACGGTTAAAAGTATCGATTCAACACTGACGACGCTGGTGTAATCACATTCCTTCAGAACCCATTCTGGTGCCCGGCTGAAGCCCCAGCTAACTCCACGCAGCCAGGTAGCAAACAAGATGCCTTCTCAATTTGCATGGCTTGAGTCGGACATTGGGCAGATCATTTGCTAACCGAGACAGTAGGGGGCGTTCACTTCTTCTCATTTGTTTCGCAAACATATACATGTACTGTATTGCAAATACATTTTTAAGTTGGGGTAAGTTTGTTGATATGTTTTTTTTGAGACACAGTGTGATGTTTTCGCATTGTTTTCTCACCCTCCCCCACCTCTAACTCCCCGACACACACACACACACACCCACCCACTGCACCATATGTCCCTGGCACTGTTTAGTGAACTACAGTATTTTGAAACATTCGATTAGATTAAAGAAATGTCTGTAATTTACAACAATGTTAAACAGTCACAGTACTGTAATATATCAACTATTTCCACAAGGTTATCATATTTTGAATTGCTACTGAATATCCCTACACCAACATTTCACGTGAATCGGAACTCAAATGTTCAAGGCCGAGGGATGATAGCATCACACTGTGTCAGCTTCATATTCCTGCTCAATTTCTCTCGACTCCACGCTCAGAAAACCTGGGTTTTAATGCGAATTAAATAATTGACATATTACCTGATGTGGCAAACAAATTCATCAAATAAAATTGGTCACTCACACGCTGCTTGTGGGACATGCCTCTATGCGAATTGGCTGCCAAGTTTACCCATAAAATATACAGTCACACACACCCCTTTACAGTACACAGTATCCTGTGAGCGCTTTCAGATGCCTCAACAACGTGACAAGACGCTATAAAAATGCAAAGGTTATTATATGTTTGATATAACAGCAGACACACAAGCTATTCAACAACATTTTTTTTAAAAAAAAGCATCAACTTCAACAAGAATTTGTACATCAATCAAAATATATGCGGGCATTTAAAAATATATAGTAATAAATAATCCTTGAATTTGATGTAGCGCTTTGCACGTCTTCTAAACATCTCAAAGCACTTCCCAGAATATACTGTAAAGTGAATTGACTGTATATTTGTGGGCGAAATGCGGCAGCCAATTACGCACAGAGGTGTCCCACAAACAGTCGTGGACTGAAATGACCAATATTAGACATACATATATATAATAAAGGATTATTATTATTGACGATCCTTTATTATATATATATATACATATATATATATATAATATATATAGATATATAATAAAGGATCGTCAGTATTGCATCAGGAAACTGATGGCAGATACATAAGCCTCTTTTTCCCAGTGCAGCCTGTACTGTTAGTCAGCCCACTAATTAATTGGAGTGTGACTCGACCAAGTTCCACGTACATTTCAACTGATGGAACAGGAATAGGAGAGTGCCATGAATTTTGAATAGGAAACATTATTTTATTATTGAGAACCAGCACCAGCTTTGCGATGCACCTGTAATACCAGTGTTGGGAGATTCTTTTTGTTTCTTTGTTAATTTGTCCACGTGTCTCTGCAACCACCAGGATCCTTCATGTTACTTTCTGGAACAACATCCTTTAACCTGTGATTCCCGTTACTGCCTACACAGAGTGAGCTTCAGCACTCTATCACAACCTATATCCAAATGTAAAGCATTGATTCAGGCCATGGTAAATGCCTTACGTTCAAACACTGTGATTCACGGACATATAAAGCTAACTTCCACAATGGTATATGTAAAACATATGTTGCATTCCGTACGCAAATAAAAAGGTAATTAGGATCGGAAGGTGAAAAGTACAATTTTCTTAAAGGGGGAACTACATTGCACTGAGTTGACTCAAGGGAGACAGCCTTGTCGGAGAATAAGCACAGGGATCAAAGAAGCAGATTTGAAAAGAAGAAGGAGTGGAAGACAAATAGACGGACAAATAGATATGTGTAGGTCAAAGATGAGAAACAAGAGTGACGGGGTGGTAATAATTGTCAAATGGGAGTAATTAGTATATGTTTAACGGAAGAAATGATCTCAGCCAATGTCACAGAACAACAACGCAATGACATTCGTAAAGCGCCTATCATGTTGGGAGAACGTTCCAAGGCTCTGGACAATCAGTGTTTCTAGGAGACGGGGAGCCAGTGGAGACGGGCGAGGGTGGGAGTGATGTGGTCGCGGAGCCTAGTGCGGGAGAGTACACGAGCTACAGTGTTCTGAATAATCTGAATAATCGCCCTAGCCACCGCCAAATCAGCCTTCTACTCCAGGATAATCCTGGAAGCGAAGGACAACCACCGCCTCCTCTTCACCACCACCAACCAGCTCCTCCCCCCCCCCCGCCACCCGCCTCACTTCGCAGATCCTCTCCTCTAACGATCGTTGTGAGGAGATGCTGGACTTCCTCGAGTCCAAAATAGAGAGAATCCGCTCTGCGGTTTCCTCCCCCCACCACTCCTCCACCTCCGCGCCCTCATCAGTTACCTCAACCCCTACTCACCCCCCATTTCACACGTTCAACCCCACCACCCCATTCTCAGTCACAAAAATAATTACCTCCATGAAACCCACCACGTGTTCATTGGACCCCATCCCCACCCCCCTCCTCCGCACCCAGTTCCACCTTTTGGCCCCGCTCATTTCTGACACCATCAACCTTTCCCTCTCCTCAGGCACCGTCCCTACCTCCCTTAAAACAGCCACCATCACCCCTATCCTGAAGAAACCCTCCCTTGATGCGTCGCAACCATCAAGCTATCGACCCATCTCCAACCTCCCGTTTTTATCCAAGGTCCTTGAAAGAGTGGTTGCCTCCCAGCTCCGCTCTTTCCTTTCAACTCACTCACTCCTTGAATCCCTCCAATCAGGTTTCCGCCCAATTCACAGCACAGAAACTGCCCTGGTTAAGGTTACAAATGACATCCTAACCGCCTGTGACCAGGGCTCCCTCTGCCTCATCGTCCTCCTTGACCTGTCTGCTGCGTTCGACACAGTCGATCACACCATCCTCCTCCAACGTCTTTCCTCCCACCTCAACCTTCAAGGCACAGTCCTTGACTGGTTCCATTCCTACCTGACCCACCGTTTACACTTTGTTTCTTCCAACGGTTTTTCCTCAAACCCCCGCACAGTTTCTCACGGCGTCCCTCAGGGCTCTGTCCTCGGCCCCCTCCTTTTCATCCTTTACACGCTCCCTCTGGGCGATGTCATCCGCAAACATGGGGTAAATTTCCACATGTATGCGGACGACACCCAGCTGTACCTTTCTGCCTCATCCCTCAACCCCCAGACCATCGATGTTCTGACTGCATGTCTGTCCGACATTGAGTCCTGGACGAGGGACAATTTCCTGCAATTGAACGTGAGTAAGACCGAGGCCCTCCTGATCGGCTCAAGCCAGCGCCTTCGCACAACGGGCGCTGCCAGCCTCAACAGCCAAGGCTGTACTCTCCACCTCACAAAGCCAATCAGGAACCTCGGCATCATGTTCGTTCAAAAACTCTCCTTCCTCCCCCACATCTGTGCCTTGACCGGCACCGCTTATTTCCATCTGCGCAACATTGCCAGGCTCCGCAATTATCTTACCCCCCGCGCTGCGGAAACACTCGTGTACGCATATATCACCTCGAGGCTGGACTATGGAAACTCTCTCCTCGTCAGCCTCCCCAGTTTCTCCATTCACAGGCTGCAGGTCATCCAAAACTCTGCAGCCCGTGTATTATCGCGCACCCGCCTCCGCGACCATATAACCCCCACCCTCGCCCGTCTCCACTGGCTCCCCATTCTCCAGAGGATTGAGTTCAAGATCCTCGTCCTCACCTTCAAGGCCTTACACGGCCTTGCCCCGCCCTATTTAATCAATCTATTTTCCCCCTACAAGCCCACCCGGACCCTCCGTTTAACAGGACTTGGCCTGCTCCAAGCCCCCCGCCCGAACCGCCCCACCATCGGAGGCCGGGCCTTCAGTTTCTCCGCTCCCACCCTATGGAATGCCATCCCTCAATCCCTCCGTTTCGTTTCTTCCCTTTCCTCTTTCAAGGCCGGTTTGAAGACTTTCCTCTTCGATCGTGCCTTTTGTTCCACCCCGAATTTTTCGACCTCCCCTTCGTGTCTCACCCCTTCCCAAACACTCCCCTCCCAGCTCGGGTCACACGCCTCCTGTGCAGCGCCTTGGGACGTCCTCCCGACGTGAAAGGCGCTTTATAAGTGTAATTTGTTGTTGTTGTTGTTGTAATCTGCAGTTTGTGAAGAGCGGAGCTGGGAAGGCCGATGAAGACAGAGGTCCCGTAGTCGAGCCTTGATGTGATGAACGCGTTCCCGACTGGCTCCATGTCCACTGCCCGCTGCACCTTCAGGGCATCCTGCTACCCTCAGCCTGCACCCTCCCCAATCCCGAACCCCAGTACGGGATCAAATCCCTGATTGTCCAGCGCCTTGAGACGTCCTCCGGTCATGAAAGTCGCCATGGAAAGATATTATGTCTATCCACAGTGGATCAAGCTTTAAAATCAAGGTTTAACAGAAAATCAGTTGCATGCACGTGAGGGGTATTGGAGGGAGGGTGGCAGTGGAGATGGGTTTGTGGCTTTGATGGAGTCTAACAACAACAACAACAACAAGAACAACAACAACTAACACAATGGAGTCACAACAACAACAACAAATTAGACTGAAAGAGCGCCTTTCACGTCGGGAGGACGTCCCAAGGCGCTGCACAGGAGGCGTGTGACCCGAGCTGGGAGGGGAGTATTTGGGAAGGGGTGAGACACGAAGGGGAGGTCGAAAAATTCGGGGTGGAACACTATGTAAAACCATATAAGTGTAAAACTCTGTAAGCGTGGCCCCTATTGATAGGAAGATTATGCAGAGAGTGTTGCTACGCTGCAAATTTGTGGATAAATTGGAAGTCCTGTAGCTCCGTGGTTAGATCACTTACAAGCGAGAGATCCGAGTTCGATTCCCGGCAGGTCGGGGGAGTGGGGCGAAACCTTGGGTTAAGTTTCCTTACTCCACACGCCCGATAACAACAACAACAACAACAACAACAACTTCGATGCATATGGCGGCCTCCACGCCGGACAGCGTTCTCAGAGCGCTTCAACAATGATAATCCCGTTAGGAAAAAAGGATGATAACGCATTGGTCATTTTCAACCCATGACTGTGTGTGTGTGTGGAGGAGGGGTGGGGGGAACGCTGCTATGTGCAATCGGCTGCCGCGTTTCGCCCATACATATATACAGTCAATTCACTTGGCGGTGTGTTCTGGGAATTGGTCTGTCAATCAACACACAGAACAGCATCAGCGGCTCCCTGCACACGTGACCACACGAGTCAGCCCCTCCCCCCCCCAACCCTTCCGGGCGATTTTTTTTTGGAGGGGAGGGGCCAAGTGATAACGCCGGCGGCGAGTGGCGTGATGACGCCAGCGAGTGGCGTGATGACGCAGAGGCTGTGCGTGCGTGCGTGATCATCCTTTGCGCGCGTACTCTGTGGCGGTTAGTGTCTCGCGGCGGGCGGTTGGTGAAGTTGGAGAGCGGGAGAGAGAGAGAGGCTTCGAGACCATCGTCATGGCGAGCTCGGGGAGGAAGCGGCTCCTGAAGGAGGAGGACATCTCCAAGGTGGAGTTCGAGACCAGCGAGGAGGTGGATGTCACCCCCACCTTCGACACCATGGGCCTCAGGGAGGACCTGCTCCGCGGTATCTATGCATACGGTGAGTGCGGCCCTGCCCTGCCTGGGGGCAGGCCCCGAGCCTCGACCCCGACCTCGCGTGGGGGGAGCACACAGAGAGATGGGAGCGGCAACCCGGGGACCGCATACAAACCAGGCCCGGGGCGCCCCGGTCGGCCCGGCCTGCGCTGGGTGTGCCGAGGCCTCTCAGCCATGTTGTCTCGGGCCTGTGTGTGAGGCCTTCATTGTATAATTCACACACACACACACTCACTCACATAATACACACACTCACACAAACACACTCACTCACATAATACACACACACACACAATCACATACACACTCACATATAATACACACACTCACATACACACACACAATCACACACTCATACACACACACTCACACACAATCACACACACACTCACTCATACCATACACACACACACAATCACACACTCATACACACAATCACTCACACACACTCACTGACACATACACACACAATCACACACACTCACATACACACACACACACTCACATACACACAATCACTCACACACACACTCATACATACACACAATCACACACTCACTCAAATACACACACAATCACTCACACACACTCACTGACACATACACACACACAATCACACACACACACACTCAGAAGCACACACAGCCTTGGCCTCACTCACTCTCTTCGCTCATCAGTCACTGACCGTCTCTCTGATCACGGTCCTGACTCCCAACCTAGAGAACTGGTAACACCATAAACTTCAGTGTATTTGTACGAAACGCATACAAATACACATAAAAATACAGGTACTCGTTTCAGTCTGTGTCTACCTTTACTCCCTCCCTCCCTCATTCATTATTAATAACCTGACAGTCACCATTTGTTAATCGACAACAACAACGACAATTTGGATGTCTTAAATCTTTTATAAATTTCCACGGATAAATCTATAGTTGCTGGTGTCCTTCGCTACCATAATATTATCTTGCTGTTTTGGGAATATCTGAGAGTCTTCTTCCATGGTTTACTTTCTCAGTTCCCTTTAACATCTAGTTAATAAGATCCCCACCCAGGCTTTCTTAAGAGATAATAATAATATGATAATAATCCCTGCATTTGATATGGCGCTTTTCACATCTTATCGACGTCTCAAAGCGCTTCACAGAATGTATGTACTGTAAAGTGAATTGACTGTATATTTGTGGGCGAAATGAGATACAGGAGTCTTGATCTCCACTGCACATCCCCACCATTGGCCTGTGCTGCCTTCCCCCATGTTACAATAACCAGCACAGAACAACAACAAATCTCTAGGTGTTGGGGCTCTTACGAGATCTGTACAGTACACAACCGGAGATCTTAACTGAGTATGCAGCATCTATTTCTCTTGTGTAGTCCTGCAGCTCAGTGGTTGGAGTTTTTTTCTTCAAACCCCCGCACAGTTTCTCACGGCGTTCCTCAGGGCTCTGTCCTCGGTCCCCTCCTTTTCACCCTTTACACGCTCCCTCTGGGCGACGTCATCCGCAAACATGGGGTAAATTTCCACATGTATGCGGACGACACCCAGTTGTACCTTTCCGCCTCATCCCTCAACCCCAGACCATCGATGTTCTGACAGCATGTCTGTCCGACATCGAGTCGTGGACGAGGGACAACTTTTTGCAATTGAACGTGAGTAAGACCAAGGCCCTCCTGATTGGCTCAAGCCAGCGCCTCCGCACATCGGGCGCTGCCAGCCGCAATATCCAAGGTTGCACTCTCCACCTCACAAAGCCAATCAGGAACCTCGGCATCATGTTCGATCAAAAACTTTCCTTCCTCCCCCACATCTGCGCCTTGACCGGCACCGCTTATTTCCACCTGCGCAACATTGCCAGGCTCCGCAACTATCTTACCCCCCGTGCTGCCGAAACACTCGTGCACGCGTACATCACCTCACGGCTGGACTACGGAAATTCTCTCCTCGTCGGCCTCCCCAGTTCCTCCATTCACAGGCTGCAGGTCATCCAAAACTCTGCAGCCCGTGTACTATCCCGCAGCCGCCTCCGCGACCATATAACCCCCACCCTCGCCCATCTCCACTGGCTCCCCATCCTCCAGAGGATCGAGTTCAAGATCCTCGTCCTCACCTACAAGGCCTTACATGGCCTTGCCCCGCCCTACTTAACCGATTTACTCTCCCCCTACACGCCCACCCGGACCCTCCGTTCAACAGGACTTGGCCTGCTCCAAGCCCCCCGCCCGAACCGCCCCACCATCGGAGGCCGGGCCTTCAGTTTCTCCGCTCCCACCCTATGGAATGCCATCCCTCAATCCCTCCGTTTCGTCTCTTCCCTTTCCTCTTTCAAGGCCGGTTTGAAGACTTTCCTCTTCGATCGTGCCTTTTGTTCCACCCCAAACTCTTTTACCTCCCCTTCGTGCTTCACCCCTTCCCAAACACTCCCCTCCCAGCTCGGGTCACACGCCTCCTGTGCAGCGCCTTGGGACGTCCTCCCGACGTGAAAGGCGCTCTATAAATGTAATTTGTTGTTGTTGTAGAGCACTCGCCTCGCAAGTGAGAGACCAGAGTTTGGTTCCAGGCAGCGTGAAACCTTGGGCAAGTTTCCTTACTCCACACACTTGATAATAATCCCTCAAGAAAAAAACAACAGTACAAATTTTGGTCATTTCAGCCCACAATTGATTGTGAGACACTGCTGTGCACAATTGATTGCTATGTATTGCCAATAAAAATCAAGTCAATTCACAGTAGATTCTGTGAAGTGCTTTGAGACTTATAGAAGATGTGAAAAGTGCTACATTTAATGCAAGGATTATTACTGTTTAGTTCTGCCTCTTGTTGTTTGGACTTTTGACATCTTTTGGATTGGATGAAATGTTAAACTGAGATCCTGTCTGACTGGATGTGAAAAGCACGACATCAAATGCAACGATTATTTTATTATTATAGGTGAATGTTAAATATCCCTATATATACCAACTATAAATATAACTATGGCCCCTATTTGAAAATGGAAGAGGATTTCACCTGGTATCCTGGCCAATATTTCCCCTGATAAAACTATTAATTTGTAGGAAATTGCTGTGTACAAATTAAATTGTCTGCTTTGTTTGACTATAAATACAGGTAGACCCCGCTTAACGAAGGAGTTAGGGACTTTAAAACCCTTCGTTAAGCGAGAGTTTTAACTATGACTGAATTTCGCCGCCCCGACCCTCTCCATTAAAATCAGTTTAATTACTAGCTATTCCTAGCGCTAACATTTTCGGTGTACAGGTTGAGTAGCCAGAAGTCCGGAGTTCCGGAATCCAGAATGTGACAAAAATTGCAGGAATAAAAACGCCAATCCTACCTGCTCCAGGCTAGGCCTGCACAGTCACCGCACTAAAATATCACAACCTGGACCCAGGCATTTCAGGAAACATTATGCGCTTCTTTCTTCCTTCCCTTTCTCTCTACGCCCCCCTCTCCATCTCTATCATCCCGTCCATCTCTCTATCCCTCCCCTCCCTCTCTATTCCCCCCTCCCCCTCTATCCTGCCCTCCTCTATCTCTCTATCCCCCCTGCCCCTCTCTTATCTCTCTATCCCCCCCTCCAATCCCTCTCTATCCTTCCCTCCTCTCCCTCTCTATCCCCCCTCCTCTCTATCTCTCTATCCCCCCCCCTCTATCTCTATCCCCCCCCCTCTATCTCTATCCCCCCCTCCGCTCCCTCTCTATTCTCCCTCCTCTCTATCCTCCCTCCCCTCCCTCTATCCCTCCTCCCCTCTCTACCCCCTTCCTCTCTATCCTCCCTCCCCTCCCTCTCTATCCTCCCTCCCCTCCCTCTCTATCCCCCCCTCTTCCCTCTCCCCTCTATCCCCTCTCCCATCCCTCTCTATCCTCCCTCCTCTCTATCTCTCTACCCCCCATCTCTCTATCCCCCCCTCTATCTCTATTCCCCCCATCTCTCTATCCCTCCTCTCTATCCCCCCCTCGTGTATACAACAATGAACAATAAAATACAAGCAGTCCTCACTTACTATTATTGAAGCCATGAAGCATCCTGCCGCTTAAGCTCCTCCCATATGGGAGGGGCTGCACTGGACTGAGGCACACTAAAGACTGAGTGTGCATTACTGGGGCAACCAGAGTGAAATTGCGCACGAGAAGCCCGCGAGATTTAAAGTGTGTAAACATTCGTTATAGCGAAAGCAGCCCTTTGTTAGGCAGGGAAGTGGTACAAATAGAAACCCTCGTTATAGTGAAGTTTCGTTAACCGGGCGTTCGGTAAGCGGGGTCTACCTGTAGTTATTTTACAGTAAAACCTTGTGATGTGCTTTGAGATGGTTGGACAACGCAACAATGTGCTTCATAGGGAAGTGGGTTAATGGAGGAAATACTACCTATTTATTATGATTAATTGTTTGAGGATTTTGTTGCTTATTTGGGCGTTTGGGTATAATTCTGTCAAGTCTTTATTTTGTTTGCCAGTACAGGTATTTAATAAAACAGGTTTGAGAGCATTTATATGTGTATTGAAAATCATTTTCATAGATGTCACTGTGGGTGTTGTTTTTTTACTTCCCTTTCCCTTCCACCCAACACAAAGATGTTACCATAATCGTGTAATCACTGTGATTCTTAATAGTCTCTTCACTAGGGTCCGTCGATATGGAAATTTTCCGATTTAGATATATCAATGGGCTCATATTGAGATATACTGAAATATCGATATTTTCGTACTGCGCATGCGCGCATAGCGCGCACATTCGGGGTGCGCGCGCATTCGGAGCCTATCTCCTCAGGAGGCAAATATATTTCTCTCTCTGTGTCTCTCACTCCATCTCTGTGTTTTTCTGTCTGCGTCTCTGTGTCTCTCTCACATCCCCCCCATCTCTATCTATCTGTATATTATCACATCCACCCCGTCTCTCCCCCCACCCACCCCCCCGCCATCTCTCTCCCCCACACACACCCCCAGCCGTCTCTCTCACCCCGCCCCCCAGCCGTCTCTCTCCCCCCCCATCCCCCCACAGCTGTTTCTCTCCCTCCCACCCCCCCCCTCAGCCATCTCTCTCCCCACGCCCCCCAGCTGTCTCTCTTCCCCCCCACCCCGCCGTCTCTCTCCCCCCCCACCCCCATCCGTCTCTCTCCCCCTCACCACTCCCCCCAGCCATCTCTCTTTACCCCCCCCCCCCCTCCAGCCTTCTCTCCACCCCTTGCATACCTGTATATTGTATTCGAGGACTATGAATACAATATGGCGGCTTTGCACCTCGGTCTGTGCATTGTGTATAGAGATGAGCATTCTGGGTCTTGTAGTTCAGTGTGCGCATATTCCGATTTTTTACCTCGATATATTGATTTTTTGATATATCGATATTTTTGAAATGCCTATATCAGCGTATCGATGTGAAAATTGTATCGGGTTTTAGCGATATATTGATATATCGCCAGACCCTACTCTTCACTATTAGTCACTTCACCATTAATGAAGTTAAACCCCTTCACATAAACTTTGAGATCTTCTCGATGTTACCAAATGCAGAAAAACTTTTAAGGCCTCAAGTTCAGCATATTTAAATCAATATGTGCTTTCTTTTTGTAGGCTTTGAGAAACCATCGGCCATTCAACAAAGAGCAATCAAGCAAATCATTAAAGGAAGAGACGTAATTGCTCAGTAAGTTTGTAAGATAAAGCAGTTAAAGTAAATATAATTTGAATAATGTGTTACTGTACATTTAAACATAGCTATTTAACGCATATACTTACTTTTCCAGGTCACAGTCTGGTACAGGAAAAACAGCAACTTTCTGTATATCTGTATTGCAGTGCCTAGACATTCAGGTAATGTTGACATTTGTATGAACTGCCTTTATCTGAGTTTTGTTAGTGCTAAGATTCTTATGCATGTAAGAAAATTAATGCATTTATATAGAAAGGACTTAACTGCTTGCAACTTTTGTTTACTGTTGGGATTTGGGGATTAATGAAAGAAACATTTGGAATGCATTGTCTTTTTTTTAAATTAGGTTCGTGAAACACAGGCTCTAATATTAGCGCCAACTCGAGAGCTGGCAGGCCAAATACAGAAGGTAAGAATGATATGCGAAAAAACAATCTACAGTAAAAGCTTGTTTATCTGGCACCCGCAGAACCTGGCCAATGCCGGTTAAAGCGTCTGCCGGATATTCGGGCGGCCCGCGGCCAAAAACCCACAACAAAAAAATGTAAGTTCTTTTAACACACACCATACACACCAGACTAAGTAATAACAGATAATAACAGAATATTATATTGGTACTTATTGTTAAAATTACTCTCTTGCGCTTTTCACCTTTACTGATTGAGGTTTACAGTCCAGCGATTCTTTTTTAAATGGAGGACGCCAAGCGGGTGAAAAAAATGGCAGCACGACTACTAGCGGCAAGCCTAGAGACCTAGACTCTACTAGCGGCAAGCTGAAATACTGTACCTGCGCGACAATGTGGATTATCGGTTAGCGTTATAGGCTTGCCGCGAGTATGGCTTTAAAGTCGCGCTCCGTTTTTTTCACCTGCTTGGTGTGTTCCATTTTAAAAAGAATCGCTGGACTATAAACCTCAACCCCAGCATCATGGCTTCAAGTGCAGCATCTAAGCGCAAGAGAGTAGTTTTTACAATAAGTACTAATACAGTATTCTGTTATTTATGCATTTACAAATGCTCCACTGCTATTGTTCTGGATAAGTTCCGGTTTATGGGGAACGGGGACTTTTTGGGGGGCGTGCCGGTTATATGGTTCACCCAGTCACGGATAAACGGGCTTCTATTGTATTATGAAACTTGGATAATGGATGCCATTTGAAGCTCACAAAAAGAGGTTGCCTTTCCGGAGAGCTTTGAATGTGAGGACCAGGATCTTGAATTGGATCCTCTGGGTGATGGGGAGCCAATGGAGTCGAGCGAGGATGGGGGAGATGGGGTCACAAAGCTTGGAATGGTAGAGGTCACGGCCCGCAGAGTTCTGGATTATCTGCAACTAAGCAATAATGTGAGATTTATCAGATATTATCATTCTCTTATGAGTGTCTCCTCTTATACCATACAGGTCCTCCTTGCTCTTGGAGATTACATGAACGTTCAGTGTCACGCTTGTATTGGAGGAACCAATGTTGGTGAAGACATTAGAAAGTTGGACTATGGGCAACATGTAGTTGCTGGTACTCCAGGGCGTGTATTTGGTAAGGAACCTGTTTCACTATTAAGAATTTGTAATGGTTCTTTTGATGATTAACTGAATAAACAAACCTGAATTCAACCGCTTTTTTAATGTTTCCATAGTTGCCAGTTGATCCAATATTTGAGAATTATTGCTTCCTTCTTTAGATTATTTAAAAAAAACAAAGTAATATTTTTCATTAAAGAAATCAAATGTTCTTTCGCCCAGTTCTGCTAGCGCGTGGTTTGATGGACCCATCGACAATTCCTTCCCCCCGTCCTCAGGTCGGGTCTGAGTCAATAACTGTCCAGCGCCTTGGGACGTCCTTCTGACGTGAAAGGCGCTATACAAATGTAATTTTGTTGTTGTTATGCAAGATTGCATGTGCAATAATCATTCTGGTCCTAAAATCAAAAACAAAAGGTATTGCTGAATTAGTGCTGAGAAACCGATGATCTTTGTAATTTTACAGTAATCTGGCCCCAATCTAGCCTTGGATTATAATTTTTCTATTTCAGGATTTGCAAGAAAATGCTGATAGATTCAATCCCTTCTCTTTCTCTCTGTCTCTCCACCCCCTCCCCTGCCCATTTCAGTTGATTTGTGTGAGTCAAGCCATTCTTGCTTACATGTGTACTATTTTTAGTGGATACATAGAGCTTTTACTTTGAAAGTAGCTACAATTTCTCAGTTTAAATTTTCTTATTTAAAGCTTGTATCTACAGACACACATCTTAATTGTTTTGATTACTTTCCACCAAAATATTACAGAATACTATTTCTATTGAATCTGTTTGAGACAAAAAAAACTGAATGCTGAGAAACTGAAATAAATCTGAAAAGCAAGCCAGAGTTAACTGGTTTCTGTTTTTAAACAGATATGATTCGACGCAGAAGCTTGAGGACACGAGCCATCAAAATGTTGGTTCTTGATGAAGCTGACGAAATGCTGAATAAAGGTATAAACTATTTTGCATATATGCAATGCATTTTTCTTTGCCACAAAGGGTAGTAATGTTGGATTGAAGTGGCCCAAAGGATGTATGAATCAACCCTAAATAAGGACCTGCAGAATAGTGCCATTTTTTTCCCCCTCTTACAGAAGTTTTTGTTCAGAAATGGTGCTGGTTTAATCTTTCATTAGAAAAACTCCCATTTGAAACACTGCCTACTGAGACTTGTTGAGAAATGAAACTTATTTCTATTATTTTTCCACTAAAAAAAAACTTACGTGGGTCAATAATTCATTAATTGATTTAATTCCATTACTAATGGTCGCTGATACTCTTTGTTTCTTGGCTGCAGGTTTTAAGGAACAGATCTATGATGTGTACAGGTATCTGCCTCCTGCCACTCAGGTCATTCTGATCAGTGCTACGCTGCCTCATGAGATATTGGAAATGACCAACAAGTTCATGACTGATCCAATCCGAATCCTGGTCAAACGGTAAGCAATTCTCTGGGAAACATTGATATCTAGAATTACAGCCAAATATTACACAATTGGTATAGCACGCCATCTCTACAATTGTGATTTGATAATCCAGTGGATTTTAACACTTTTTTTCTCTAGCCGGTGAATAATCTAAATCTGCTTTGAAATTAACCAGTGGATTTGCTTTCGTTTGTGATTTTTGATATGTTTCCCAGATGATAGCTGCAATGAAATATGTATTTCTTTTTTCTATGCTCTTGTAAATAAATTTTTTAGGAAAATTGACTTGTGTAAACGTTTCCTTATACTTTCTCCTTTTCCTTTGATGGCTTGGCCTTGTTACCGACAGCAGATCTCGAAGTCTTCATTACAGTTAAATGTGAATATTGATGTATAATATGATTAAGGTAATTTTGTTAATCCTTTGTCTTGTATTCTTGTATTTTTAGTGATGAGTTGACTTTGGAAGGAATCAAACAGTTCTTTGTGGCAGTTGAAAGGGAGGAATGGAAGTTTGACACATTGTGTGATCTTTATGATACACTGACCATTACCCAAGCTGTCATTTTCTGCAACACAAAGAGGAAGGTGTGAAAATATTTCTTCCATTCATTTGTCTAAAATTACTGAAGGATTGTATTGAGATCATCCTGAAAATGAGACATTTATGTTTTAGACAGCAAACATTTAAGGAGTGTGCACTGATGGTTAGATTGACCAATTCAGTCTGCAGTGCTTGAAAGTTACATCCAAGAGATAACTTGAAAATCATAAGTGTAACATTTGTTTGGCACCAAATCAATTTGTCAGCAATTCCTCATTCAGCTTGGTTTCTGATCTCTGAGGGAATTGTTGGCCAGAACACAGGGGTTGCAAGAGAGCTCTAACACCCACCTGATCTAGCAAATCTTTCCTCCTCTCTCCCCCCACCCAACACCCCCCCTACCATGAGACCATGTAGAGATCTCTTTGGTGATCTGTTCCCTAATCAGGAACTTGAGAGCAGAGTGATACTGATTGTACATGCTGTTGTCCCATATGTTATGTAAATGAACCAGTCTTCATTATGTGACAGAATAGTTCCTCTTGGTCCAGGAGAATGTTAAGTGTCAACCGTAAATCTATTAGTTCATTCAGGACCAAGCAGTATTCTGATTTAGTACCAAGATTAGTTAGATTTTATTGAATTTGTTAAAATATTGAATAACTTCCTATGTGTGTCTACAGGTGGATTGGCTTACAGAAAAAATGCGAGAGGCTAACTTCACAGTGTCCTCTATGCATGGCGACATGCCACAAAAGGAAAGAGAATCCATCATGAAGGAATTTCGTTCTGGCGCAAGGTACATTTTTGAATGAAAATCAGAATTCTGATTGTCTGTGTGTGTGTGTACCTATATGTTTTCATGCCTGCTAAATGACTATTCTTAATGCGAGTCAACAGTGGTATTGGAGCTAAGACATACTAATCCCGTTCATTTCTGACATCAATTTATTAATTTTTGACCGTTAGTAATGATGTGAGACAGGGATCCGCCTAGTCCTTTCACCTATAGAAGCCAGTTGTCTAATGACTGCCAAAAACAGACCACGGATCAAACTTTCACCTCTTGTTTCACTGAATGATCCCCGTTACAAAACATGCTTTTTTTAAAAAATACTTTTTGCATTGATTTTTCTGATCAAAATATTAAACATATCTTTGTTTCTTTACAGCCGAGTGCTTATTTCTACAGATGTTTGGGCCAGAGGACTGGATGTCCCTCAAGTGTCACTGATCATAAACTATGATTTACCAAACAACAGAGAATTGTATATCCACAGGTAATTACTATTTATAACTTGCTTGCTGAAGATCAACCACCTTCTGATCCAACCCTCCATTCACAAATAATTTTTGACCATGACTGTTTTTGGGACACTTCTGTGGGCAATTGTTTCACCCACAAAATATGTAGACAATTCACTTTACAGTGCATTCTGTGAAGTGCTTTGAGATGTCTCAACAAAGTGATAAGGTGCTGTATGAAATGCAAGGAATATTATTATTTTTGACTGGCATTTTGACTTTGTGGTAGCAAGATGCACAATGAACATTTCATCCTGAACTGCACAATTCCCCAAATGTGCATTGAATTTTTATTAGTCTCGTTAGCAACTGGTTCAATTATTCATATTTTCAATGTATCTTTTGCATTAGGTTTATTGAATGTGTCACAGTGGGTGAACAAGCTAGGTTTCACAGATCAAATAAATCTTTAATTTGAAAGATTGGCAAAAACTTTTTTTTTACTGCTATCCTAACTATGTAGGACTATTGATATGTAGTCTCCCTTTCATCCTCATAGTACACATATCATTTTGTTTTAGAAAATGCAGGACTAAAATACAATTTTTTTAAAAAAAAAGTAAGTTCAAACATCCTGGGTATATCCCTCAAAATGATTTTGATGTATGAAAAGTGACTTCAGATACACAAATTGTAATTCTTCATGATCAGAAATTTTGGTTGCTCTTTGCACACACTTGTAACATTTTGCTGAGTCCTACTCTAGTGTTGAATGTTCACTCCGTATTGTTTGGCAGGATTGGTCGATCGGGCCGTTATGGACGCAAAGGTGTGGCCATCAACTTTGTTAAGAACGATGACATTCGTATTCTGCGAGACATTGAACAATACTATTCAACACAAATTGATGAAATGCCAATGAATGGTAAGTTCTAACTATAGCAGAGCTTTTGACTTGATTGGACACTTCTCATGAAGGTGCTCAAATGAGTAAATCATTTAGGATATCTTTGCATTTATATGGAGCTCCTGTGGCTTGATGGTTAGAGCACTTGTCTTGCAAGCTGGGGAGACCTGTGTTCAAATCTAGGCAGGTCAGGGCGAAACCTTGGGCAAGTTTCCTTACTCCACACGTCTAATTATTATTAATTAATAATATTAATATTAATTATTATCCCTCCAAAAAAATACACAATAATAAAATTGGTCATTTCAATCCACAACTGTGAGACACTGCAGTGCACAATTGGCTGCCACGATTCGCCCACAAATATACAGTCAATTCACTTTACATATATTTTGTGAAGCGCTTTGGGACGTCGATAAGATGTGAAAAGCGCTGTATCAAATGCAAGGATTATTATTATTATATGTGCCTGGTAAAGTACTGATGTGTGCTATACACCAACCATCAATAGTACATTCTTGAGATGCTCGAGAAAGATGCATGACTAATGTAGAGCTTTTGGAACAGAGGTTGGTGAATAAGGGAAAAACCTCAATGTTGTATCCTTTCCACTTGAGATAACTTTCATCACACTTTGATGATTAGGTTCCAACTCTATCGTTGGGATAGTGTGCAGCAGTTCATGCTGAAGCCTCAAGTCTGAGATGGTTACCGTCAGTGACCCTTTTCCAAGTATTGTTCTTTGTGGTCGGGGTAATTGGGCTCCTCGGTCACAATTGAACATTAGCCTTTCCTTTGGGGATCCCTTCAGATCATTCCAGCCGCTTCCTTGCCAAGCCCAGAGTTGCTTTCCAGTGTGCGTTTCATTCAGATCAGAGCTTTTATTTGGCTCAAATCGACTCTTAGTATTACAATACAGGTAGACCCCGCTTAACAAAGGGGTTAGGGACTTTAAAACCTTTCGTTAAGCGAAAATTTTGTTAATCGAGAGTTTAACTATATTACTGTATTTGGCAGCAGCTAAAATGCCACACCGACCTGAGCCTCCCCGCTAACATCAGTTTAGTTCCTAGCTATTCCTAGCGCTAACTTTTGTGTACAGGTTGAGCAGCCAAAACTTCGGAATCCGGAATGTGACAAAAATTACAGGAATAAAAACGCCAATCCTACCTGCTCCAGGCCAGGTCTGCAGTCACCGCACTGATATATCACAACCTGGGCCCAGGCATTTCCTGACTCAGGATGGCTTCTTTCTTCCTCCCCCTCCTCTCTTTTTCTCTACGCCCCCGCCCCCCCCCCCCCCCCCCCACCCATCTTTCTCTCTACCCCCACTCTCTATCTCTATCCCGCCCTCCTCTATCTCTCTATCCCCCCCCCCCTCTTCTATCCCCCCCCCCCCCATATCTTGACTTACTATTATTGAAGTCATGAAGCATCCTGCCGCTTAAGCTCCTCCCTCATGGGAGGGGCTGCACTGCACTGCTTAACTGAGGCATGCTAAAGACAGAGTGTGTATTGCTGGGGCAACCAGAGAAAAGCTGCGCACGAGAAGCCCACAAAATTTAAAGTGTGTGTCAACATTCGTTACAGCGAAAGCAGCCTTTGTTAAGCAGAGAAGTGGTACAAATAGAAACCTTCGTTATAGTGAAGTTTCGTTAACCAGGTGTTCGGTAAGCAGGGTCTACCTGTATATTGTATCTGTAAAGAAATTCTTACCAACCTATATATAAAAGCCATGTCATAAATATTCAGCTCCCCCTAAAAGGAAGAATGCATTTTACTTCAGCCATTAATAATGAAATTAAATCTCATTCTGGGTTAAGACAAATTGAAAGCGTTTGATGCAGATGGAAGCGGGTGTTCAGATTAGTTGGAAATTTTATAACTTAATTTATGCAGTTTTGCTGAATAAACATTGTTTTTCTTTCTTCCAGTTGCTGACCTTATTTAAAGACACAGAATGGTTCCTGGAAGATCTGGGCTGAGGTTATTTTTGAAAACCTAATGAGTTTGGGTGTTCCAAAAGAACTCTTGCATATGGACTCTACACAACGATTCTGTATATGCATTTCCTATCCTATGTTTTTAATGATTCTGGGCATGCTACAGTATAGTTTTATAAACCGAGTGTTGTTGTTTTGTACACATGGATCTAATGGCCAGAACTTTCTGAATAACAATATTGAAGTGTAATGTAGGACTCAAAACATTTGCGTATAGTATTTGATTAAAGCTTGGTGATCTACCTATATTTGATCCTTTTTTTTAAAAAAAGCTGTTGGACTTGCCTTACTCATTGGTTTCTTTCAAATTATGTAAACAGAGAATTTGCACCAGATGCTTAATAGACAATTTCATTATTTCCATGATTTAGATTATTAAGAGTTTTTTTAAAAAAGAAATGTTAGTAGTCTGTATAGGCATATGGTTTGACACCTGTTGGGAGAAACTTTTCCCTGAAGTGATTGTTTAATGAGACAAGTTTATTTAGTTCAATAATCTCCAAAAGAACAACAATAATAAAATGTGGTCATTTCAATCCAAGACTGTTTGTGGTACATTGCTGTGTATGATTGACTGCTGTGTTTTGCCCACAAATATACAGTCAATTCACTTTGCAGTATATTCAGTGAAGCGCTTTGAGACATCGATAAAATGTGAAAAGCGCTATATCAAATACAAGGATTACATGATTACTACTTTGTACAACTTGTAGCTAAGACAGCTGGCAAATGCCAACTCCTGCCCAAACCTGTTTTAAAGTTTATGGTTTGAGGACTAAGATATAATAATTTCTTGAAAAATAGTGCAAATGTACTAAAATCAATGCAGATAATTTAATTGCTGGTGAATTGGCTAGTTAATTGGACTGTCCTTTAAATTTACCAGAGTGGTACTTTGTAAAATAGATACCCTGCAATGTGAATTTGTACTTGCCTTAAGCAGCAATAAAATTTGCATTTTTAACCCTCCAGGTCTTTCAAATCACTTCACAGTAATTGTATAGCTATTTTGCCTACAAAGGTTCAGTGGTGGCAACCAATTTAGCTCGAACAATGTTACAAATGCAGTACATCTTCACTATTCTACTAGACAATATAGAATATAATTCTGCTCCAGAGCATCAAAAGAGGAGTTTGAGGAGCTGAGGTAAAAGGACCAGTGTTTCATTATGCAAAAACCCCGCCATGACATGAAAAGTGAAGTGATTGAATTCAGATTAATTGATAGAAAGCCTGGTATGAAATTTTCACTCACTTAAAGGCCTTCAAAAGAATTGCAATTTCACCAAAAAATCTATAAGGCTGTAGTTGAAGCTTGAGATACTGCTGCAATTGGGTAAATTAGGACAACAGCAGGTCAAAGATGAAAAATCACATTACTTGGCCAAATTCACCAAACAAAAACGATAAAGGAAAAATCTCACCCAACTGTTGAAACACTCGGCATATTTCAAACCCACTTACTGCACCGCTTGTGAGCAGCTCTATTGCATTTGATCTACCAGCAATGAGCATTGCACTGAAGCACGTTTTTCAAACATTTAAGTGTACGTTGAGTGATCAGAATGTTACAATTCTACTTTTCCTGTAAAGTGTAGTAACTGCTACCACGTATGAGCTCTTAAAATATTGTGTGGTCCATTAAATCATACTATTCACGACCACTAGGGGGTAACCTTTGGATTATTAATAATGGTAAAAACTCCCAACTATTACCTGGTGGGTTGCACATGTTCACAGTCCTCCTGAGACTAGTGCTTCTGGTTATCCACAATTAGCAGAAACCAAGCTTGCACTCCTCCCACAGAATTCAGATTGATACCAAGCAACTATGTAAAGAGTGCTAAATAAATGCAAGTTGTGTGCAGGTGATTTAACATTATTACCATAATCTTTCATTTCAACAGATTCATTATAGAGAGCGGAGTTTGTCCTAGTCAATAATTCCCCCCCCCCACCCACCCCATAAAAATTTGGTTATTTACTTCAAAGATGTTTAATGCAAATTGGCCACACATTTTCACCCACAGAGGCAGTCACTCCACTTTACAGTAAATTCCCACGAAGCACTTTTGAGCCACCCTTCTGTTCTGAGAGGCACTGTATCAAATGTAAGGATAATATCATTATTTCTACAGGAAAGCATATTCAGATGAAATAGTAATGTCTCTAAAGTGGGTGACTAACACTGATTCGGGTAAACCAGGCATAGGTTTCATTTGTAACTAGGACAACTAGTTGGTGAGATTACATATCAAGCCTACACAATTTTTACAGATTTTGTTAAAAAAAATCTGAAGCCAAGAATTTCATATAGAGTACTTTGATTTAATTATGTATTGAAAAATAAATTACAGGAAATAACTTTAAAATGCAACAGAAGACAACTCAATTCCACAACTAACATTCCCATTGCTTTGCCATAAGAAGGGGGTGGGATTGCAGTGCTGACGGCAGGTAATATCACAAATATATCAAAACTTCAAATTTGATGCATTCTTATGTTGACACCAACCACAAATAACATTCCTTTACAGAAACTGCACGTAGCCTACCACGGTACCAGATTTTGCCATTAACTACAAAAAACTTGATACAAAATTTGGTATTTATATATTTATATTTAATATACATGCCCCACCTCGTTTTAACGATTGATAGAAAATTAAATAAAAAAGATAAATGCACTGTACAGACAATGCTAACAGGTAGCTGGAGGCAACTTTTGGATGGATTTCCCCTCACCCCCCAAAAAAATTTGATTAGTATGGCACAGTGCCATTACATAAACCCTAAACTCTTAGCTGTTTAACTTTGTCTAGGGCCATTTTCAGAAACAATGGCAAGGTGAGACTGTTACCCCCATCTACAGTATTTTTTTGTCCTCTAAGTTAATCCTGCGACCTGTGCAGATAGGATTCATGCAATGTGTAATACTGGTATACAGGCAAAGCATATAACAAAAAAACAAAAACAGCTGGCTCATTTCAGGCGTTACTACGGTCCTTGATGAACCCAATGATTTATTTGTACAGTATACTACAGTGCAACCAGCCTTTCACAAACATGAATCCACTGACACAAAGTAGACCTGAAAAAGGAAATTCGATTAGGGTTCATGTTTCAAAAGTCACAAGTTACAAAGCAAAATGGCACATCCCTGAACTACCTTGTTTACAGTAACATACCCACAGAAAAACCACTCAAGGACAGAACTATTTCCTCTTCATTCTTCAGACTTTGTGGCAGCGTCCAGTGAAGGTGGGCCTTTCATTCAATATCTACGAAGACCAATTTTAACTGATTCACCAAGTCCATAACCTACAGCAAGCACTTGACACGAACAGAGCCAGGCAAGAGCGAGTTGGGTTCTCAGTTTATCTTTGATTTGGTATGTTGGGAGCCCTGTTCAGTCAGACCTGCTTTGATAGAGTTTGCTACAGTCCGCCTTATGTTGTCCTCCATCAAATTGTCACTCAGTGGCTTCAACACCTACAAAATTGAAATGTTAAAAAGGAAAAAAAAAGGAGACTTAAATGGAGTAAAGCAAAAAAAAACATGCTATTTAAAAATACATGTCCATTAAAATTTCCTCTAATAGCTGGGGAATAATAGCCATCATATTAGACAGAAAGGAATGATCAGATGTGGAATAAAGTAATTTGTGAAACCCTGTGCTTTAAAGGGAAGAACAAATGTTAACTCAATGATAAAAACCTAGCAGCTGCGCTATTTGCTTCCATAGAAAAAACAAGATAATATGGAATAGGAGAAGTGAACGTGGTTTAGAAGAGAAATGAAAAACCTGATCAATGATTGTAATCGAGATGCATCTATCCACAATTCACCTTCAAGTGGGTCTGTTTTGGTCTAACAGTCACTTAAAAGAAATGAGCAGTTCTGTACCCTACATGTCAGCCGTGTACATTTTACAGACTATTACACAGGGAGACCCTGACAGTTTGTTACTGTGCACGTGTAAATGTCCACACTTCCCCAAACAACGAGTAGACGAATGAAGCGCAAAAAACTAGTTTTTCTTCTTGTTGTTGTTTGATGAAAGTCTCAGTGCTGTTGCAATAGAACGACGTATCACCCGATTTCGAGCAGAAATGAACAGCTTGGATAATACCTAAAACAAGAGTTGTTAATTAGTGATTTCCAGAACACTGATTAAATCCAGCATGTACTAGGAATGAAGGGTAACAGTCTCTAAATTAATGCTAAAAAAAAATCTTGAACTGTGGTAATAAACCATAAAATAAGGCCTCCTTTTACTCCTCACCTTCTTTGGACTCCTCTGTATTGCATTAAGGAAAAAAAGAAGCAAAGTGATCAGAGCGATTAATAGAAGGAAAAAGAATGTTAAATGATTACACACCAAAGCTCAGTTAAAAAAAGGTATAAACTGTAATTTGTAGGTTCCAGTCACTATACCAGCATTATAACGCTCATCTCCAACAAGAATGCCAACATTAACAAATTTTCACTTGTGAGTCAAATTCCTTTGCAGGAAATTGAATTAAGGCCAACAAGGCAAGCTGATTCCCCATTTAGCTATCACTCACTGTATAGTTTGTCCGAGCTGTCCTGATGCTGTTTATAATTTACGTTCATACGCCTTTTTGTACTAGGGTCGCAAGGCAAGGATAGGAGTCTTGCAAGGAAGAGGAAAAATGCTGCAGAGTTCCAGATGACCTGCAGCTTGTGTAAGGAGAAGTGGAGGAGCCCAGCAAGTAGCGTACTAATAATCAAGCTTGGACACTAGGATGTATATAAATTCTTAGCCCGCACTAGAGTATTGTGTCCAGTTTTGGTTACCCCACTGTAGGAAGGATGATACCAGAGACGAATGAGCAAACAGTGAAGGTCAAGCGGAGAACCAACAGAGGTCTCTCCTCAAAGGAGTAAGAAGGGGGGAGATTGGGAGGATTGTGTTTTAAACACAGGATGTAGAATATCTGGCAGAATTCAAGGTGGTCGAGGCAGATTCCACTTTAGAGAATTAGAGTAAAAAGTGATAATCTGTAGGGATAAGAGGAAAAGGGACTGAAAGCAAAATGTCAAGAAGCCCAAATGTAAACTATCCAGAAGGAATCTTTGTTGCCTTTCCTCCCCCAAACTATACACCTTCAGTCCAAAAGAGACCTACTCCTAAATCCCAAATCAAGCATTTTTAAATCAACTGCTGGAAGTTAAGGTAACTCCTTCACTGTGGTGGAAATAGCCAACCTCCACTAAGCACTTGCCACTGTGGAACATCCCAGGTGGAGACCTACCCCACTCTAAGGCATGCATGTCGGAGATGTAGCGTGGAACTTCACCCCATTTTTTTCTCCTCGCACCCCTCCTTGGTTCCATTCCGGCAAAGAGGGAAGAAAAATTTCCATTGTGTTAATTGCGACTTTCCGTTTCCAAATTTCAACGGAAACGTTCTGTTTCCCAGATTGTAGAATTCATGCCGACAATTTGGAAAATGGAATCAAAGTAATAGAATATGAAAAGCACGCTGGTGGATTGAGAATCAGCAAAATCCAACGAAGGACCAATGAGCAAAATGCTTTTCCACAGACAGATACACCACCAACAGAATTAGCACCATTTCATGCGCAGAAGGGAAAACTTGTAGAAATTGAAGCCACCTTCAAATACAGGAGCGTAATGAAGAATTGAATTAAGCACCTGCATCATGCAAGGGCAGAGAGCACACTGGAGCACATTACACCAGATGGGAAGAACTGCAAACTCCTCAGCCATTGCCAAATGTAGAGCATGAAGTATTCATATACAGTCCTAGAATTCAATAAATGCTTACCATTTACTGCGCATGAACTAACGTATCAAAACTAGATTCATAACATTAGTTATCTCTCTTCACATTAGTGTAGTCTAGTCTTAATTTTAACATTGTGCAGTCACGTAGATGTTTTGAAAAAATGTACTAACCTGTTCCCATATAGTTTCAGCCACATGATCAATGATTGTTCCACATTCTCTGAATTCACCGGAATATTTAGTGTAAGCCCAGGTGCAGAGGGATATTAGCGCTATGCCCATTAGAAGGTTGCAAAAGAAAGCTATAGAGTCCAAACCAATGAATCCAGTCACTCCTGAGATTATGTACATGGTAAACATCACAGCAAAAAGTGTGGCAGGTGTGCGTGCAGCATAGAAAATATTTTTGCTGTCATTGTGCTTGATGAAGTTTGCATAGTTCTCTTCAATTTCTCTCTCAAGTTGTTGCTGGTAGCGGAGGCAGAACTCCTCCCCGCCCATTTTCTTCACTGATCGGAACTGTGCCACCGCGGACGCTTTCAGAGTCAGATGTTGCTGCTCCAGATCGGCTGGTGCTATGTAAGGCTTTTCCCCCCCACAGAACTGTAAAGAAAAAATAAACCTTTAGATTTTCTTTTTTTTTAAACCACCCCCCCATCCAAAAACATTTTGCACAACCAGCTGTCTATCAACTCTAATGTGGGCCAATAGCAGCTGCACATCTCACAGTGTGAGGGGCCAAGGGGCTGATGCGGCCGCTGAAATCATGTGGGTGGATACCTGAGGCTACAAATCCTTAAGTGAGCCTTGAGTTCATAGCTTTCTGACTCTCCCTCCTGCCTCAACAGGCAAAGTTGGCAGCCTGTTTATATCTGATGACATCTGATCTCTGTACTTTGGGTACTATCATATCAAAAGCAAGTCTATGGAAGTGGGAAACTGTCCATTAGAATTGCTCCATTGACATAAAATTCCCCTATCCACAAAAATACCTTATGTTCCAATTCAAACTGAAAATCAATCATTTCTTCAAAAATTCAATTACCATGTTAATAATAATCCTTGTATTTGATAAAAAGCGCTTTTCACGTCTTCTAGACGTCTCAAAGCGCTTCACAGAATATACTGTAGTGAGTTGATTATATTTGTGGGCGAAACTGTACTGTATTATTGGAAGTGCCACCCTTGGGATGAGATGTTAAATCAAAGACCCCTCTGCTTATTCAGATGAATGTTAAAAATCCCATGGCATGGGATCACTCGTTCCTCACCCTCCACAAAAAAAAGGGTCATTTACTGCATAACTGTTTATAAGACACTGTTGCCATATTTGCAACAAATACATATACAACACACTTTACAATATATCCTGTGAAGCGCTTTAAGACTTCCTCCCGACACACAAGGTTCTATAATCAAACGCAAGGATTATTAGAATGTGTACATCAAGAAAAGAGTGCAATTTAGAAGTTAGCATTACTTAATAGTTAGCTCTAGTTACATACCTGTTCCATGGATTTGTTGTAGACATCTTTCGCTCCTGCAACAGCAGCAAGATTGTTGGCTTCAGCTGTTGCCTAAAAAACAAGGATGACGTGTTCAAGCAACTTTCTTATCAATGTTCCTAAATCTAGAGTACTGTGAATAACCCATATTGTAAACGTTTTCAGAAAACATTGGGGAGTGTCAGGGATTTGAAAAAGGGCTATGTGAAATCCACATCATGCTGAAGCTAGGGTCCGTCGATATGGAAATTTTCCGATATCGATATATCGGTTTGCCCATATCGATATATATATCGGTATAGCGTTTTTTTTTTGTCCTGCGTATGCGCACGCATTCCGGTGTGTGAACGCATTCGGATATCGACAAGGTAAATTGAAAAAGTCCGCATTATACCGATACATACCGATATATCGCCGGACACGATATATCGATATATTTTAAATTCCGATATCGGCATATCAAAATGAAAATTATATCGGATATAACTGATATATCGCCGGACCCTAGCTGAAGCATTTTTATACCCTCTTGCCTAGGGAATTGAGGATAAGTGAGATGATAAATAGGTATATTGGCTACATTTGTGCACAATAGATCAGTCAATTACTTGCTACATCAGCAATCTTCCAAGTTAATGCTTTCTGAAAGAGTAGGGTAAACACTAATTATCACTGATTAATGTCAACTTGAGGAGAAGAAAATTTTGATAGGTTTGAAGTCATTAATTGCAGACCTCAGTACGAGTCCTGACAATCTAGGCTCAGACATCAGGGACCTTTTAAAAAAAAGTAGAATTTCAACTCCTCTGTGCCAAGAAGGCAATTTTCTCTTCTAACATTCCTTGCATTCACCTAAATATACTTTTCCGCTTCTTCTTGATTCCACTCACACTGAATTACTATGTTTGCCTGTCGAATGGCCTGTCTCAGCCAAAATTTCCTCCAACTGAATACACTCAAGACAGAAGCCATCCCGATTGGTTGCCACCAATGTCTCCCATCTTCCAGCTCTGATCTCCTGTAACCTCCCTGGCTCCTCACAAACTTCTTAACTGACCTGGTTCAATCCCCAGCTTTCCTTTCTCCTTCACTCACCTGTGTCACATCACCCCAACCCTCCCCCCATTTCACAACCATCACTACTGAAACATTCACTCACACCGTTATCACATCCTGCCTAGATTTTTCCCACTCACTTTTCACTGGTCTCCCATTCACAAACTGCAACTCATTCAAACCTCTGCCGCGTGCATCCTCAACCGTACAGAACTCTGCACGCCCATCAACGCAGTCCTGATTGTTCAAAAATGTATTGAATCAGTACCTGTAACATGGATTTCGGATGAGGTAATTCCTCTCCTTGATAAATTTTGATGTAAGCCTGAATGAAATAAACACAAATAACAAAGTTACAAATGAAACTGTGTAATGAGTTCAGAGCACCAGATATTATTCTCAGGCTATAAGTTGGTCGAGTTAGACCACACCATGATTACTGCAGACAGTTAAATGTTGCACAGTTCTGGTCATCACCGTGACACAGTTCTGGTCATCACCGTGACACAAAGGAACTGTTCAGGATCTAGAGGTGATGCAGAAGAAAGCAACACAGGATCCTCAGTATTAGAGGAATGAGCTACGAGCAACGCCTGGATAGGTTAGTGCTCTTAAGTCTTAAGAAGACTCAGAGAGGACCTTGGAGGTATACAGCATTTTAAATGGAGTTGAAAAAGTGAAGCAAAATCAATATTTTCAGATGCATCATGACATTAAAACAAGAGGACATAGGTACAGAGTTGCTAGGGCAATTTCAGGATAGATCCAAGGAAGTCTTTCGTTACTCAGAGGGTAACCAACAACTACAGCAGGTTGCCAGTAAAGGTGATAGAAGCCAGGACACTAAATATGTTTGAGCAGCTTGATGCAGTGACAGGGAAGGACAGTGGGGTAGGTGTTCTGGAGGGATGAGATCAGATGCGCTAAAGAGCCTTCATCTAAACCAATCTTGTGATCCAAATTACAAGATTACACAAGATCTAAACTACTCATTCAATTTCCTGCAATGATGTGCAATATGCCCATTTCTAAATCCACTAACTGAATCATTTTGGTTGAAAGGAACAAGATGAACCGACACAACAAGAAAATTACATTTATATAGCGCCTTTCAGGTCATGAGAAAGTCCCAAGGTGCTAGAGAGACAGTATTCTGGAACTGCAGTCTGTTTGGACGAGATCTTGAAAGGATTTGATGATGCGAATGTGTCAAGGAAGGACAATTAACTTTGAGAATTGAACTTGTCACACTTTGTATCAGAGGAACTCTCACATTCTGAGATTAAACTTTGATAACCTTTGGGTAGGGTACCCTGTGCAAGGAAATGTGATTGGATGAACCAGTCTGGGGATACGATTGGCTAATCGAATTTAGAATCTGATTGGACCAAACCATTGAATTCCATTGTTAGTTGTAAGGGTCACAAAGGTTAAATTGGGGGTATAAATGAAAGAGGTAACTTTGAAATAGGTGGGAGTTGTGTAGAGTCAGCACACTTCCTAGTGGAATCGATATTGATTCTACTGTAGATATACAGTAGAATCAAAGTGAAGTGAAGTGTGGCTTCACTTTAAGAAAAAGTGAAGCCATTTGCATTACTTATTATTACACCCCTGTATTGGATGTCCCCATCTGAATCTCTTACTTCATATTATATATACACACACATATATAATATATATTGTATAACATATATATTATATACATACACAGTATATACACACACACACCTCATTAAACTGAATAGCATATATAATTTACTGAGCATCCTTTTTCCTACCTTGAAATATTCAACAAGATCTCTGCAAGTCACTTTGGATCCTCCAATTTCCTTCTCTACCAAGTATTCAGGAGACAGAAGAGACGGCACAACATTTCTGAGCTCCTTTTTGAAGTCACCATCAATATCTGTCGGGATAGGAGACATAATTTTAATGTCTTACAAAGGAATGCAAGAAATACCACTGCTTATAGTGACGGGAGAATAGTTTTTAAGGCAAGATTAAAAATTGAGATTTAATCTACAGCTTCATCAAACATAGTTTTTTTTAGTGCCTAATCTAAAGGGCTAAGTACCCTTTAGAGTAAGCCTGCCAAAAGTGTGTGAGAAGCTTGATCAAGGCCTCGCTCTTTGGGAAGCTATTAGTTTCACTCGGTTTGTGATTTGGCCAATATTGTCAAATTGGATAAAGTGTGGAAGTGTAGCTGTATTCTATAACTTGTGTGTTCATACTCGCACATTCCAAAGACATCTTCTGCTCCACAAAATGGGCTTTTGGTACCATTGCTATTTATTTTGTATTGGGTGGGGGGAATGAGAGGGAAAGGGTGGAAAGAAAGAAAAAAGAAAATCCTTTACAGTCGAGTCCAATTCTGTTCACATTCACGTCCACTTCCAGCAAGGTTCAATGGATATGGATCAGGAATCCTGGTCAACATTTGCCCATCTCTCTGTTAAACTAAAATCAATTACTATGGCCCAGTTAAGACGTGTTATGGAACTTTTGGGTTTGTATACATCAACAAAGCAAATTTATCCAGTGGGTTGCTACAGCATTGATATGTTACACAAACTTGGGAGTTAAGCAATTTACACATTTCAGGTGAGTGCAAAGACAGGTGATTATTATAGAAGGTAAACATTGGAAGTTTGGATCACTAGGTCTAGGAGAGCTACGGCACTAACCTTTACTAATAATGTAAATTATATGGGCAATTCTAATAGTAAAAATTACTCTTTGTGTTTGGTGTAGTGGTTTATCACGTTTCAAAAGGACGCCTCAAAGTGCTTTACAGGATTTACGGAAAAATTGAGTGACTATTTTGTAGGCAAACACGGCAACAGAATTACACATGGCAATGCCCCACAAAAAGCCGCGAAACAAATGACCAATTATTTTTGAGAGTATTGCTGGCCTGGTCACTAGGAGAAATCCCTTATCTTTTTTGAATAGTTCCATGGGAGCTTTCATGTCCACCTGAAAAGGCAGACGAGAACTCTAAGTTTAACATCTCATCTGAAGGACAGCACCTTGACAATGTAACATATCCACAGCAGTGCACTGAAGTGTCAAGTTAAAGACCAACTGTGAGGCTTGAACCCACAACCTACTGAATCAGAGGCAAGAGTCCTACCGCGGAGCTAATTTGACACACTGACTAATGTAAACAAAGAAAGATATTGTAAAGATTCATAATCACTTTCATGCCGTCAAAAAACATTAACCAGATCCCAAATCAGGCCTCAGCGCATTTAAAGCATATTGTCACCAGTCATCAAGCCGCTATAAGGCGTTATTTCAGATGCAAGGATTATTATCTTAACCACAATGCAGAGGATCACTTTACGGATATTACTAATTAAAAATTTGAAAGTACCTTTTAATCTTCCATCAAAACTAGGATTGATGGCAACTTTCAAACCCGGATGTGGCATCAGGAAGCAGGTGATCTTATTGAAACAGGAATGTACATGTTTCCTAACATTCTGCAACTCTTCATGTTGGTTTTGTTTTATCTAAGGGGAGGGAAGAAATCTAGTTAAGAGGAAACACTCAATTGAAGCCATTTCAAACTTCCTACTTGTACAAAGATAAGGATGACCTATGCATTCCCAGAATAATATAGTTCACTGCAATAGTACTTACAGTAGTCCTCAAACCTCAAGTTTATTAACTGAGCCAAAGACCAAGTGGAAAGTTTACCAAAAGGAAAAGCCTTTTTACCTTAGAAGAAAAAATATATAGTAATTTGAAGGGTACAATTTCAATTCAGCTAACTCAGTTGGGTCAACTGAAATAGGAAAGGGTAGTTCACCTACCCCTCCATCTCAGTCAGAACAGAGTTTCAGATCAGTTATAGATTATAAAAGAATGATCAGCAAGACATTTTATATTAAATGCCACTGCATTCCTACTGTAAAATCCATCTGAGGAGCTTAAAGCTTTTGGTAATCCCACACTACCAAAGTTCAAGTCCAATTAACATTGAGTTAAACAAAGCAGCATTCAAATGTTTAATAAGCATTTACATAAATCATTTTTAAAAAGGTTATGCAAAGTGCAGAAGTCATTTATGATCTTCATACCTCCAATCTTTTCTCCAAGAAGCTATTTCCTCCTTGCAACCCATATGGATGTTCATATGGATAACTCCAATCTCTTATTAAAAACATCAGGGTCTACATAAAAAGAAAGTGTAAATGTAATTAATTAATTATCCTTCAAATTTGTCGGATCAAATAGGAATCACATACATGACATTTAAATACCATCCTAAAAAACTCCACGATTGCGAGTTTTTTTTGTATACATGGGTAAATCGCTTTCTAGCAATTGAGGATTAAATTTGATTTGCAGTAAGGGTACTTACTGACCAAAACATTACATTAGGGCAGAGCTCAAGAAAAATACTAGTCCAGCTAGTTTAGGGATAAATAATAATAATAATCCTTGCATTCTGATATAACGCTTTTCACGTCTTCTAGACGCCTCAAAGCACTTCACAGAATGTACTGTAAAGTGAATTGACTGTATATTTGTGGGCGAAGCGTGGCAGCCAATTGCACACAGAAGTGTCCCAAACAGTCGTGGATTGAAATGACCAATTTTATTTTTGTAGGTTTTTTTTTGTGCGATTAGGTTTCGCCCTGACCTGCCTGGATTCGAACACAGGTCTTACACTTGTAAGGCGAGTGCTCTAGCCACTGAGCTACAGGCGCTCTCCTGACTTTAATCAAATAAATGTAGTCAAGAACAAAATGATGATCAAGTCACATGGTGATTTAGATACTATGGGATATTAAACCACACTTGCATTTCCCACTCACACACCTATTTACAGTTATATTAAGCCTTTCACGTTTCAAACTGCTTTACAGGCGCTTTGCCCGGCACTTGAGCAGCTGCAGGGTGGAGGAGGGGAAAAGGAAGTGATCAAATACCAGGTTTTCGATGGGTTTTTATGTGGGCTTTGAAAGGTGAAGAGGGGGGAGGGACAAGGCAGAGCTCTTTTGAGATAGAATTCCAGAAAGCTGGGGCAAAATGCCAAAAGCTCGCCCACCAATGATGAGATAGCTTAAACAGGAGTCAAAATAATCCATGCATAGAGACTTGCACATCAGGGCGTCACAAAGAGCTTTACAGCATATATTGTAAAGTGGAGTTACTGTATCTAGTCCAGTGTTCAGAATTGCAGTTGTGTTGAGGGAGTGGAGGGTCATAGAGGGAGTCGAGGTATCTGAACATGATCTTGAATTAGATCTGTTGATGGATGTGGAGCCAGTGAAGGGAAGATGGGGGACATTGTCTCCTGCAGCCTCTCATGACAGGCTCTATTCAAATGTAATTTGTTGTTGGTGCATCAGAGGATATGAGTTGCAGAATTCTAGACGGTCTGTAGCTTCCGTAGGGAGGATTTGAGGAGTTCAGAGAGCTGGGTGTTAGTATAATGATGCTCGGATAAAAAGGCATGAATAAGGGTGACTTCAGTCTTAACAACTGGTCACACTACCATCAGAATAAGATTGTACCTGGAAGGGTTTTTCGTAAACTTCCTCCATTGCCAGGCGTCCGTACTCTGTGAACAGCTGCAAGTGCATAAAAAGGTTACAACAAACCTAATTTACATCCTAAATAATTTTACAGGATCTATTATAATGTGGAGTGAACAGCTGAAATTTAGATTGCCCACCAAAGTTAACTCTGTAACCACTTCCCTACACAATCAATTCCGAAAATCTGGCTGAACTGAACAATCGCACTATTAAATCCACTGTCACTGCCTCCTGCTTCCCCTTGAACTGTCACTGTCATTCCCAAACTTCATTCATTGTGATCTCCCCCATTTCAACCCTGTACCCCTGGGGAAATTCTCCACATGCACAGAGCAACGCTTGCTGTCTTGATCACACTCATGCTCCCTCAATAAATATTGATATAAACAGTCAAATAAGCAAACCAACATCCCTAATTATAGATTGACACAAACACCAGTGATAATAGTGGATACGTAAGACCCAGGCTACCTGCAAATGTTGCAAATCATCTTCCTGAATGTTCTGAGACAAATTGTATACCTACAACACAAATAAACATCATTGATTCACCTCTGCGTGTCCAGCAGTTTATGAAATATACATATTTGCACATACATACACATACAAATATACATACTCAAATGTCGCTTTTTTACATAATACAAGCATGTTAGATACTGGATGACTGAGTGACATAGTTAACTTTACTATTAAAGGACAAAGTAAAGATCTCCATATATTAATATATATCACAAACATTACTGGTGATAGAAGAGCTTTTACGTCAAGTTTGGGATTTTTTTGTCTACCTGAACAGAACTGGTCATCGTGCTGAGAGCAAACACTGTAGCGCAATCCCTTATGGTCGATTGACTATCAAATGCCCCCTGAGTGTCCATCAAAAGCACTGCAACCTGAAAGAAAATTCATAGAATCATAGAATTTTACAGCACAAAAGGCCAGTCGGCCCATCGAGTCTATGCCGACTCTTTGAAAAGAGCTATTCACAGTCAATCCCACTCCCCAGCTCTCTCTCTCGCTCTCCCCAAAACAAAATGATCTCATCCCCAAAATCAGTTACACATCTCCTGTCAAATCTAATTATAAAACTCATGGGGAAGGAATAGCAAAATTATATATCTTAACATGAGCGATGCAATTAGAGGAGTAGAACTTCATAGCATTTTACGGCAACTTTATATAAACAGAACCTTCTGCAATTGCAACTACTTTTATAATTCAGATTTTAACTCCTAAAAATATGAATGCCTGCAGCTCATTCCCAAATGAATTAACAACAACAAGCATTTATATAGCATCCCTCACACAGGGTAGCATCCCAGAGCATTCTAAACTACAAGTACCAGTTCTCCACTGCTAGTTGTTTGGTGTCAAGAGCTCTCCTGTAAATGGCTGCACAGGTCTCAATGTCAAAATCATATTGCTAACCTAAATAGGCATGCCATTAGCTCAATTCATTCAGGGATATTACCATCCTTCTACTCAAGATTCTGTGACCTCCAGGAGGCAGTATAAAAAATCACCTCAGATGTAAGGCAACAGCTTCTAGAGACTTTGTTATTGACCTATAAAAACTGCCATTGGTAGAACCAACACTAAAACGTTCAGGAAAAAAAAGCCACACCATTTTAAATTCTGGACCCGATTCTCTCTTTCCAATTCCTACTAGAATTTGTGGAAAGATTATTTCAGACATTTGTTTAAACACAAATTTCTATTCTGGCAAACCAGATTTGTTGAGCGGCCAGGATGGGGGGAACTAACAAACCTCACCTAAAAAAACAATTGCAGAATCAAAGTGAAGACGAGCTAACCATGCTTGTCCAAACACTTCCTTCCTCCCCACCCACAATTCAAAACAAACCTATGATTTAACATGAATTTTGGCTCGCAAACCAGATTTACAAATGGAAACAGATGCAGACAAGTTTAGATAATAGGCTGTGGTAGCAGCCACAAAGATAACCAGTTGTGGTATTAGCTAGCCCTTTTGAGATAAGACTGTAGAAGAAACCTTTTGGAAATATTCATTGTTGAAAACATACCTGACTTCCATCCGGTTTCTTAATTACAAAGACCTCGCTCCAGATTTGTATACCAGTGGTTTCTCGTTCACATCCACCTCGCCATGTGAATCCAGTTAACGGATCATCATCTCCCCCCAGCCAAGTACCAGAATTCTGCAGAAGAGAAGTTAACACTTTACAGACCCAAATTATAGCAAAACTTCAATGTTAGCAGAATCAACAAAAATATTTATGTCAAAGTTTTACCCTAACACAGTTTGGTCCAACCTTCTGGCTGCTGAGGACTAAATCCGCATCAGCAATATTTATGCGTTTCCCTTCCAGAAGCAAAATCATAGGACAATATAAATTGTGTAACTATATTACTTCACTATTTTAGATACAATGAAAACTTTAAATGGACAATGTAAACATGTATATACATTGTAAAACCACACACTAAAGTACATATTTGCAAGAATAATCATTAAATTAAGAGTAAACAATATAAAGTTAATTAAAATGCACAGAATTTAATAGCCGTAACAAAAAGCAAAGTAATAATAATAGAAATATGCATCAAGTTAAATTTTATGCATTAAAATCAGAGGCCCCTAACAGAGAATGCTCATCAAAATAGATCATCTATAATTGTCCAACAAAGGGACAAAATAAAGATACACAGAATAAGAAAATAAGAAATAGGAGCAGGAGTAGGCCATTCGGCCCTTCGAGCCTGCTCCGCCATTCAATAAGATCATGGCTGATCTTCTCACCGAACTCTGATTACCTGCCCTATCCCCATATCCCCTAATCCCTCTATTTTTCAAAAATCTATCAGTCTCAGCCTTGAAAATGTTCAAGGACTGAGCATCTACAGCCTTCTGGGATAGTGAATTCCATAAATTCACTACCCTCTGAGTGAAGAAATGTTTCCTCAACTCTGATCTAAAAGGCTGACCCTTAATTTTAAGACTGTGACCCCTGGTTATAGATTCTCCTACCAGGGGAAACAGTCCCTCAGTGTCTACTTCATCTAGCCCTTTAAGAATCTTATATGTTTCAATAAGATCCCCCCTAATTTCTGAACAAATGTATTTCTGAAGTGAAAGATTTCAAATGTACAGCTGCGATTTTACGTAATTTCCATTAGTGATGCATTACACAATGCTCAAACTACAACATTTTCAAAAGCCGATGTAGAGTAGTGTAACAACTCTAGGCTGACAGGTCAGTGCAGCGTTGCCGGTGTTGGAGGTGCTGTACCTCAGATGTTAAACCAAGATCCCATATACCTGTTCACGTAGATGTTAAAAGATCTCATGGCTCGATTTGAAAAGAGAGTCTCCCCCCTCAATGTTCCGACCAACAAACCCCAAATAAAATTGTCATCGTACTGCACAAAAGGCAAAGCAACTTCACAAACAATCTGCTTCGTATGATGAACAGTTGCTGCAAATAATCAGAAAATGAACCATTTACTCACACCTGTTACTCAAATCAAATTTAGTGAAGTCATAAAATGGGCTTCAAGTCAATAGTGCTCAAGGGTAGAATTCCTGCGAAGCTCAGCAGCTGCTTCATGGGCTTTTGAAGCAGCAAGTTCCAGCTGACAGTTGATCTGGCTATGCTATCATTTGTTGCAAGCTGCTACATAGTTTTGCAGTACTGTATAACTACTAAACAAAAGAATTCCTGTTTTACTCAAGTTTAAAAGAATGAAGTAGGAAATAGTGCAGTAGTAAATAGATGCCATACATGTACAGTAAAACCTTTGTTATCCGGCACCCTCGGGACCAGACTGTTGCTGGTTAATCAAATACGCCGGATATTCAAGCGGCAAGTTGCCGAAAATCCAACAACAAAAAAATGAACTTGTTTGAAAACATACCATATTAATAATAGACTAAATAATAACAGAATATTGTATGGATACTTACCAATAAAGCATTCCAGCACATTCGATAAAATGATCGGTAAAATAGCATTCCAGCGTTCGGTAAGTTTAATAAGTGTGCATGCACAAAGTGAGCATACCGAGAGTGTCCCGGATGGCTACGGTATGAGATCCGGTTGCTGGGATGGTGAATTGTATTGGGGGATACCGGTTGGTTGAGTATGTCGGTTGGTTGGGTACCGGATAAACAAGGTTTTACTGTACATCTGAAGTGAAACCCAAAAGCCACACGGACGTAAGCAAATATTTTTTATTTAATCACTCGCTATTTCTTGCATTCTGATAAATTAATTACATACTTCAAAGTTATGTAGTTATACTTGCTCAAACTGACGATATACAATCTGACGAAACTATAGCAATAAACAGGTATGGGAAATAGCAAGTTAGAAGAATTAAATCTTAAAATTCCAATGAGGAGTCAACATGGCACAGGACTAACTAGCAAAACAAAATACATTTGAGAAGCAGAGTATGTTCAATGAAAAAGTGTCTAGAGAACAGTGACTACATTTCTTAAAGAGCCATTGTGGTTCCTTATTATTCACATTATTCAAAGGGGAAGAAGCATTCAAAAACAAAATGTATTGAGGAAATCTATCTAAACAGCCAGGCGACCTAGTATCGGTGTTTAAGAACAGGACTAATCAAGTAGATGAGCTATAGTGGCAGATGGATTGCATTATCCACGGTCAGAAAGGATCTGATGTTTGGTCAAAACTCTCCAATCAATGTTAAAAATTGGCACTAATAACCATTAGATTGACCATAGATTGACTACAATTTGGAGGAATTCTAAATCATGCACATTTGTAAAATTTTATCAAATTTTAGGCAGCCAACCTAAAAATAAAGACTGTTATCAACTAACAGTTAATTCCTTTAAGTAAGTGGACAGGTTTATCTATTTTGGAGCACTACTGGAGGGATCAAATATTTTACAAGTTTATGGGCTGCAGAAACATTTTTACAGATTTCCTTGGTTCCTTAACCATGGAAATTACTACACTTTCCTGAATTTTGTTTATGAGGTGGGAGGGGGCCTGGAGTCCACATTAGCTTTTCGAACAGTCTTTATCTAATTTTTATCCTCAATTTCACTCAGTGAAACATATGCAAACCAGATTAATGCTGGCAGCGCCAGTATAACTAGCTGTATGCACTACTTACAAAATGATTTTTTCAGGTGTCAGGGAGATGGAAATATTCAATTTTGCCACAAAACTCACACATCTGGACATGGCACAAGTTAAAACTACCCTTAGGACTCAATTCATCAGATTAATTTTTATAGAGAAATGTAATGCTTGGGAATATGCAATGAAGATTTACTTGAACCTAACAGTACAGATAAACCTCACTTAACGTTGCCAAAACATAGGAGAACATATATTCATTTAATATTGTGACATTCGCTATTATGTCGTTCACGCGGGTGGAAACAAACTACTTTGGGTAGCGTGGGTGTACATAGAATGTCTGGTATTCGTGCGCAGGCTCGCTTAACGTCGTTTTGCTTAGTCACATTTTTTGCGAATACAACTGCAATGTTAAGCGAGGAATAAGTGTATATTACTTGTTGAACTGAACATGTAAAATATTATCCATCGACTGCTGCAGCATTTACATGTTACACAGTTGATTGATCTCTTACACAACTATTAAACAACACAACTATTAAACAACAACAGTTTTAACACACAAAATTACATTTATAGTGCGCCTTTCAAATTGAGAGGATGTGCCAACGAACAAGCTAAGCTCTCTCAAAGCCATGACGGTCCACCTGTGGAGTTGTCCATATACATATGCACATTTTTCGAGCTGAAGTGATAACAGTCTTCACACAGGGATAGAACAGATGTACAATAGATTTTTGTATTAATCCAAACACTCTGGAAGATAATTTTCTAATGGCAACCAATGTTTTTAATACAAGATAAACCCCTTTAACCTTGAAAACAAGCTGCTTTCAGATAGGTTAAGACAGAAAAACGTGAGATCATAATTTCAGAGTGGTAAAAAACTTTTTCTGCAGGAGGATAATCAAGCTGAAAATGCTTTTCGAGAAGGGTGGTTTGGGTCAGGAATTAGGACTGGAATAGTTAAAAACTATTTCAGAAAACTTCATGCTGTAACACAAAGAAAGCAGGGTTGCTTTTCTGGAAGGACAAAAATTCCCAGTATCACAGACAGTTATCTGCCGTTCTGCTTCCCAGAGCCAACACACGGCAATTCAGTTTGTCATCAAAACTAGTAACCTAGAATAATGATATTCAATCTTCTATTAGAGTAAACCCTCCAGAATTCATACCTAGCCAGACTAGGGCTGAAACAGATAAACTCACTCTCCTAATCACTCCTGCATCAGTGCTTGCTGGCCTTTAATAGCCAGGGAGATCGATCCATTTTGACCATCTTCTGCTTGCTGGATTCAACAATTACAAATGCCAGTACTGGCATTTTTCAGCACTCAAGGCAGGGTTTTAGTGCACTTTAATAATAATCCTCCCTTGCAATTGATATAGCGCTTTTCACATCTTCTAGACGTCTCAAAGCGTTTCACAGAATATACTATAAAGTGAATTGACTGTGTATTTGTGGGCTAAACGCAGTAGCCAATGCTTTCTGTGCATGCCAGTACTCCTTGCCCACCTTTTTAACTATCAACACTAATAATTAACATTGGGTTGCACAAAAATGCCAATTAAGCCATTATTTTGTGTCTGTAACAGACGGGCCAATGGAACAAATTCCAAGATTGTTGAAAAATTGCCAACAATTCCATCAACAGAAAGCCCAACAAAACATAAAGGCAGCATTTCTGGATTACTCAAATGCAATGAGCCAGAAAAAAAACAACTTGATATCAGCTTTTTTTGGGTGGGTCAGCAAAAAGAAATGCGATGCAGCCCAAGAATATGTACTAGCCGTGGGTATCGCGGTATTTTTTTAAAAAATAATGCTGTTTTTTGCATCCCTGTGTATTACAGCACCTTATAGCACCTCCGCAAGATTTATGACTAAAACAAGTGATTCAAACCAGTCATGTCCTCCAATGGAGGCCATTCAATTACACAATAGTCTTCAATAAACACAATTTTCACGTTTCTTTAGTATTCTGGCTACGATGCTGAGTTTGAGCTGGCAGAAATGGGAAGTCATTGGAACTCAGTAAATGTAGTGTTAAGAACAGTAAAAGCCCGTTTATCCGGCACCCTCGTGACCTGGCCAATGCTGGTTAAAGCGCATGCTGGATATTCGGCCAAAAACACACAAAAAAATGTAATAAAATTTAAATAAAATAATTAATAGTGACGGATAATTTTCGGTTAATCGGATGCGGACCTTTTTTTTTGTGCCAGTTATACGGAAGTTACGGTTGACCGGGTCACAGAAAAACGTGCTTTTACCGTACAAGGCTGTATGCTTTTCAAACGATTCTAGAATTCTATCAGAAAAGAAGAATTCTGCACCGTACAGCAATTAAGTATCCTAAATACTGTATACCCAAACCATTGCTACAAAACCAATCACGAATCTGAAAAAAAGAAGCTATATTTGGTGTTTTAGCAGTCCCACCTATATATATATATCTATAATCATTCACTTTACAGTGGAGCTCCTGTGGCTCAGTGGTTAGAGCACTTGTCTTGCAAGCTGGGGAGACCAAGCTGGGGAGACCTGTGTTCGAATCCAGGCAGGTCAGGGCGAAACCTTGGGCAAGTTTCCTTACTCCACACGCCTAATAATAATCCCTCCAAAAAAACCACAATAATAAAATTGGTCATTTCAATCCACGACTGTGTGTGGGACACTGCTGTGCGCAATTGGCTGCCGCGATTCGCCCACAAATATAGTCAATTCACTTTACAGTATATTCTGTGAAGCGCTTTGGGACGTCGATAAGATGTGAAAAGCGCTATATCAAATGCAAGGATGATTATTATTATTAGTATATTCTGTGAAGCACTTTGAGACATCTAGAAGATGTGAAAAGCACTATATCAAATGCAAGGATTATTATTTAGCTCATTTTCTCCCAATAAAGTCTGGAAATGGGGTAAATTTCCACATGTATGCGGATGACACCCAGTTGTACCTTTCTGCCTCATCCCTCAACCCCCAGACCATCGATGTCCTGACAGCATGTCTGTCCGACATCGAATCGTGGACGAGGGACAACTTTTTGCAATTGAACGTGAGTAAGACCGAGGCCCTCCTGATTGGCTCAAGCCAGCGCCTCCGCACATCGGGCGCTGCCAGCCTCAACATCCAAGGCTGTACTCTCCACCTCACAAAGCCAATCAGGAACCTCGGCATCATGTTCGATCAAAAACTTTCCTTCCTCCCCCACATCCGCGCCTTGACTGGCACCGCCTATTTCCATCTGCGCAACATTGCCAGGCTCCGCAACTATCCTACCCCCCGCGCTGCCGAAACACTCGTGCACGCGTACATCACCTCACGGCTGGATTACGGAAATTCTCTCCTAATTGGCCTCCCCAGTTCCTCCATTCATAGGCTGCAGGCCATCCAAAACTCTGCAGCCCATGTACTATCCCGCACCCGCCTCCGTGACCACATAACCCCCACCCTCGCCTGTCTCCACTGGCTCCCCATCCTCCAGAGGATCGAATTTAAGATCCTCGTCCTCACCTACAAGGCCTTGCACGGCCTTGCCCCATCCTACCTAGCCGATCTACTCTCCCCCTACACGCCCACCCGGACCCTCCGTTCAACAGGACTTGGCCTGCTCCAAGCCCCCCGCCCGAACCGCACCACCATCGGAGGCCGGGCCTTCAGTTTCTCTGCTCCTACCTTATGGAATTCCATCCCTCAATCCCTCCGTTTCGCCTCTTCCCTTTCCTCTTTCAAGGCCGATTTGAAGACTTTCCTCTTCGATCGTGCCTTTTGTTCCACCCCGAACTCTTTTACCTCCCCTTCGTGTTTCACCCCTTCCCAAACACTCCCCTCCCAGCTCGGGTCACACGCCTCTTGTTTAGCGCCTTGGGACATCCTCCCGACGTGAAAGGCACTATATAAATGTAAATTGTTGTTGTTGTTGTTGTTGGAAAACAACCCAAAGCACAAAATGCTACTTAAAAGGATGCAGATGCACAGCGTATTGTGTGACAATTCCATTTCATCTCTGAGGAAGTGGAGCTAATGGAAGAAAACCATTTTAAATACTGTATATATATTTTGGGCTATCCATAGCATTTCTTCTCAGTGTTTCAATGCCTCAGATTTAGTAAAATATGATTATAAAGTAAACTTCCTGCAAAATTAAAGTTAAACCATGGCTGGATAGCTTAAATTCAAAAAGAATGTATGTTTAAAAAAAACTTCAAGGAAAACTACCAGCATTATCTCTTTGGGGACAGGAACTTGCATGAAAAATGTAAAATGTAAGTTATCCCAAATGAAACTCCCCAAATCAAGCAAACTGCATTCCTCAGCATTGAATCCACAAAGTGTCTGAGAGAAGCACTTTACAACAGGCTGCTGTGGTACAATTTCAATTCAGACGCAAATGTGTTGAAATGCAAATACACAACACTAGCAATACTAATCTTTGGAGAATGGTGCAATGCTGTAAAGCACTTTCACAATCTACTGTAAAGTTTATTGACTATTTAGTAGACAAACAGTAGTAAATTTGCACAAACAAACAGCCATGACCAATTTTATCTGAGGGTTTGTTCACCAGGATACTGGGAGAAACTCGCTTCGCTTTTCGAATAATACCATGGGAACTGAAAGACAGCACCTGTAACACTGCAGCGTTCTCCCACCAATGACTGGAGTGTCAGCTGAGACCAAGTGTGTGCTCAAAAGATGCAATTTTAAAAATGCCATCCAAGTACAATTCAGGATCAGGATTAATCACGAGACTGAAAAGTTGCAATCAGCTGATTATTTTAGTTATTTTCTCTGTTAAAAAATGTTCCAGATACAGCTATGGAATTTATATCCATTTCTTATAACCTATAATTTATAATGGAATTTATAATCTTTATTACTAAATTTGTAAATTTAAACCACCGTAAAAGTTAAGATTAATCTAAATGATATTCTGTCCAATCATGAGAAGCGTTATAAAGCAATACCATTGTTGCTTACCTGACTGTACATGTACCGCAGCATGAAGTCCAAGAGAAATGATTTGCCTTTACGAAATGCTCCAGCCACAGAAACAACCACAACATTCAAGTCCCGAATGTGTTCTTGCAATAGAATTCGCTCAAGGGCCTCTTCATCCAGGTTAAAATGATGGTTATCTTCATGAGCCAACACTACTTGCACTGGCCTAGCTTCTTTCATAGGTACGTCATCTGAATTCATTTGAACATCATGAACACCAAAGTCACCTGTTTTCAAAGGTTAAAAAAAAAAGTTTTTTGTTTAAAAAAAAGACTAACTTCGAGACCAATTTCTAGTTTTATCACTAACACCATATCAGCGCATATTGCAATCTTACCAGTGCACAAGAATCCAAGAATCATCTTAGAAGTACCCGAAATGTTTCTACTGAAACTGCTTTGCTAGTGGATTAAAATTACCTGTTCAATTTGTGGGTATGTAATGACAAACGTAGAAACACTTTATTGTGGTAGCATAAACATTGTGTGACAACCTTCTAAGTTTTCCATATGTTCCAGTTGCTCTTTAAGTTCTGGTTCCAAACAAACTCTAGGAGTAAAACATAACTGTGGTTCCCAATGCATATTGTGGAGCTCCTGTAGCTCAGTGTTTAGAGCACACGCCTTACAAGTGTGAGACTTGTGTTCGAATCCAGGCAGGTCAGGGCGAAACCTTGGGCAAGTTTCCTTACTCCACACGACTAATAATAATCCCACCCAAAAAAACACAATAATAAAATTGGTCATTTCAATCCATGACTGTTTGTGGGACACTGCTGTGCGCAATTGGCTGCTGCATTTCGCCCACAAATATATAGTCAATTCACTTTACAGTATGTTGTGTGAAGCGCTTTGAAACGTCGATAAGATGTGAAAAAGTTCTATATCAAAATGCAAGGATTATAAATCCATAGAACAATGAATAGTGGTTCCAAATGACATGGCAACCAAAATATTGGCCACATAAGACTCCTACCTTAGTAGTTCAGAGATGCTAAAAGTGCTGACTCACTGGGGTACACAACCACTATTCACTAAATTAAATATTTTTCATACAGTCACGCAATGTACCTCTTTTCTTTAAAGATCCTGATATTTAAAAAATGCATTCTGTACCAGATGTAGCTGTTCCCAAAATGCAGAGCAATTTCCAAGACAAGAAGGGGATTGAGGATGATGCAAGATATTTTATTTGCAATAAATCAAATTTTGGCAGGATTCTCAATCTCCTTAAAAGATTATTTTAAAAAAGTTGTTTGCCATGAATAAAATTACCCAGTCAACGCAAACCTCGACACTTGATCATTCGCTTTAAGATGATATAGTGCTTTTCACATCTTCTAGACTTCTCAAAACACTTCACAGAATGTACTATAAAGTGAATTGACTGTATATTTGTGGGTGAAACGCGGCACCAAATGCACAGTGTCCCACAAATAGTCATGGATTAAGATTTAGTATTGATTTATTATTTAATTAAGATTGTATGGAATTGAAGCAAGTCATCACCTTCCCACTAATATAATTTAAAGGTGTGTATAATAGTTGAGTTACGCGTAAAATACTACTAAATCCTAAACGGCTTCCTTCCTAAAAACAGACCCACAGCCATTTTGACATTTGTGAATTATCGTATAAAGGGAACTCGAAACAGAAAAGGATGTGGGAAGAGCTGGAGAGGAATTAATTACAAATTCAGGAATACATATAGTAATGGCAGCTAATCTTGTATTGTGGTGTGAAAATGTGTTTAACAAATATAGTAAAACATTACAATAAGGAATATGTCCATGCATGAAGAAAATATAGCAGGTGGATAAAATTTTGTTACACAATAGCATTTTCCATGGGTGCATAAGTATGTAGAGAGAAAACAAAAACTATAATCATTCATGCAAATATCAATGTTTAGATGTTCACATGCTTGAGCTGGTTATCCGTGATTTGTGAGCTCTGCTAGTCAAATAATGGTAAAAGAAAATAGAAACGGTAATAGAAACAAAAAAAGTTGCAGCTTCAACTACAATTAACTGTCAAGCAGAAATTATCCAAAAAGTACCAATGATGGCTCACGTGAGTGAACATCTCAACTTTGATACTTGTGCGTCCAAGGTATCAGATCAAAGGTGGAATTTGTCTCAGGCAGACTCCCAACATCATGAGGAACACCTGATTTAGACTTTGACTCTGTGCTTTGCTTTCTAAAAATAGAAAGAGGGCTAGATATATTGTTTGTAGTTTGATCACTTCACAACTAATCTTCTTTTCAGAGAGTCGTGCTTAGTTTGTATTTCGGATTTCCAAGATTACAGGTTGTTCTCCACTTTTGCCAATTTTATCCATATCACCAGGAATCAATGGAAAGGGATACAGAAAATCTCAGGTGATCCTCACAATAAACAAGGTTGAGAACAGACCAGAAAACTAGGTTGTTCGCAAGTAAAATGATCAAGAGAGTCTGTACTTAGCATACAACAACATCAACTTCGATTTATATAGCGCCCTCCATGCCGGACAGCGTCTCAGAGCGCTTAAATAAAGCATAGGTTGGATTACACCAGTGGTTTCCAAACTGTGGGGCATGCCCCACTTGGGGGGTGGGGGGGTGGAAAAGGAGCACAATCGGTGCTGGGACCTGGGAGTGAGCCAGGCCGACAGCGAGAGAGCGAGGCAGGCTGACAGCGAGTGAGACCAGCAGTGAGTGAGTGAGATGGGCTGGAAGTCAGGGAGCGAGCGAGTGAGCCGGGCAGGCAGTCAGTGAGCAAATCCAAAGATTGCACAGCACCCTTCAGATGCACAGATTCTACGGGCATTGCTCCTGTGTTGCGGGACAGTCATTTCATCTTTAAATGTGGCTTTAACTTTCATTTTGATTAACTTGGAACCAAGTACCAACACTATCCCACAACACAAAAAGCTTTTTTTTAAAAAAAAATGTTTGTGTCACAGGATTTTAGATCACTTAAGATTAGTTAATGCACTGGTGTTCTGCATGCTTTGAGTATTGAAACAAAATTAATTTTAAGCAGCAATGGTTAGTACAAACTGAAATTTAAACAAAATCATTTGAGGCCAGGTTGTTTGATTTTCCTCTCAAAGTTTCTACATTCATTACCATCCATGCTGCAATTTATATCTGGGGGGTTATCTCTCGGTGTTTCTAATTTCTCCGAGAATGCTCCCTGCATCTCTTCCAATCCAGAGAGATCATGTTGAAAGTTTGTATCACCTGTAGCCAGAAACAAAACGTTAGCTATTGCTGCAATCAAAACTTTTTTTGGAGTGTTATTTTAGTGTTGCTTTCAAAACTTTTCATATCAAGCATTATAAATCTAGGATGGGTAAAGAGAATTGAATCATTTATAAGCATTTATAATAGCATCTCAATAACTAGGAGGTGGTTAATCCATCCTTGTTCTTTTAAAAAATATATTCTAATTTGTATTTATCAGAAACTGTAACATTTGCTACAAAAGCCTTAATAAGTACTGCTCCAGACTTCCAGAAACAAAAAAATTACACCCTGCCAACTCTCCCACAATAGTCTGGTATTTTCTTGGACAAGTTTAATTTCATATTACCAGTTCCTTTTGTTTTGCCACACATACTGTAAGCAAAGTAGCTTTCACAAGCAAATTCTTTAAACTATCAAGTTGTTTGATAAGCTCCTGTTTGCAGTGACAATGAGTGATAAAACTGAAGAGTTGGGTCTTGGCGGACACAGGAAAACCTGGCAATTTTGCAGTACTAGTCAACTATAGAGATGAGCTAATGTTTCGCAATACATGATGCAGTCAGTAGCAGAGCAACATGTATCGAACTTGAAACACGCTCACTCACTTCAGCATCATATCTTCTCGTCCCAAATTAATATAATTCAAACAGATCAATCTGGAAACCAGTAAAATTAATTACATTTTATAAAAATTGATGCTTTTTTTGAGAATGTAATAACTTACATTCTTACCAGTTCCTACTAAACCATTACTTCTTATTATAACCAGTTTATTCAACATTTCCGAAACTATTCAAAATTGGATTTTCAAGCAGAATAACACAGCTTCTCAGTTCTCTCTAATCCTTCAATTACAAATGGTAAACTGATAAATCTATTGAAAAAGGAAACTGAATGAAACACCTTCTGCATCAAACTAGAAAGGCTCATAGCAAGTATTGGTTTGAAAGTGGCAACTGAATTCTGGAGACCAACAGCAGCTCATCAATTAGAAATCACCACATTGGCAGCTGATCTTCACTCATTCTTTCTTCAGGCAGCAAAGTCAGGCAACTGGAATTCAAACTAAAGCAATTGGATACTAGAAAACAACATTTAAAAAATTGCTGACATTGTTTAGAGATCAAACTACATTTGCCGCAGCACAAACTTCTCAATGCAAAACTAGGTAAGCTGAACCATATTTCAAATTAATTCCTTCAAAAATTCTGGCAATATATTATAGTTCAAGCTTTCACTAGCTTCTGTTCCAAAGCGGCCAATTTATTTAAGCAGAATGGCAACAAGGCTAATTCATGTATTTAGGTTGACTGTATCTTGACTGATGCATTTCAATCAATTAGATGAAAGCAAAGTATAGAACTGCTTTACCTACCAGTCCAACACGGAATATGGCATTAACGGGCAATTTAACATAATAAGGCGTAGCAAATTCAGAAATTAATATAGCATTTTAATGGTTGGAAAGGCTGAAGAGACATTAAAAAAAAACCTGTAAATTAAATCAGAAAATTGAGACCTGAATCTGAATCAGAAACTGAATCTTTCTAAAAACAGAAGTGAAATTGGAAAATAAAAATCAGCAGAACTAAAAATCAAACACTAAGGTTAAAAAATCAGCTTTGTATCACTTAAGACAAACCGTATTCTGTGTGCATAAATCAACAGGATGCAACGCTTAAAGCACAAAAGGCAATTATGAAATTTGATGTTTACAGATCCCAGCAGCTCCACCCTTCGAAAGAATTCCATTCCACACCAGAGGCCTAAATCATACCTTTCTCCCAATTTGGTAAACCAAGAGAACCAACCTCCTAAACATCAGAAAGTATAAACTCCGGCAGCGGCAGCTCGTCCCAATGAAGAAAAAGCAATATCAGCCAATTCTGAACGTACATTATTCTAACCAAATTGAAGTTAGAGAGGATGAAGTTGAATAAAGTTTGCTCAAGCAACATAATGTGCCTAAAAGGCTCAGACTGGGCTCACCCGGTGGGAGAGGTGATCTGGCTGAATCACTTGCTTGTGAGGTTGCAAAGCAAGGATATTTCAGTACTTCGGGAATTCTTTCTGGAACCGTATAAATATTAATTCCATATTGGGTCGCCAGTATCATTAAAAATTGGTTTCAGAAATCAATGCTATGATCACCTAAGCTTTGTTCAGTTCTGTTCCAACTGCAGCAACTGATATATTTTAAAAAGCACAAGAGTATAAAAATTCCATTACTCTTGCACAAATAAGTTAACTTGTGAAAATCCAATTTGGATTCAGTTACTCAGAGGAACTAAAAATCATTAACCCACATTTCAAGGTCTTTCTAGAGATTTCCTATTCATTATATACATTCCTAAACCTGGGAGTTGTAGACAATTAACTTGAAGTGCGTAATTTCATTTAGAAACACAGATAAAACAGGGTCAAGATCATCCAGACATTTAACCCTAGTGAGAACTGACTCTAGAATATGGACAAAATAATAATCCTTAAATTTGATATTGCGCTTTTCACATCTTATCGACGTCTCAAAGCACTTCACAGAGTATACTATAAAGTGAATTGACTGTGTATTTGTGGGCGAAACGCAGCAGTCAATTGTGCACAGCCGTATCCCACAAACAGTCGTGGATTGAAAATGACCAATTTTATTATTGTGTTTTTTGGGGGGACAGATTATTATTAGGCATGTGGAGTAAGGAAACTTGCTCAAGGATTCGCCATGATCTGCCTGGATTCGAACAGGTCTCAAGCTTGCAAGGCGAGTGCTCTAACCACTGAGCTACAGGAACTCCATAGGCAAAAGGCAACTGCTGAAATCTCAGCTGTTGCTAATCCATTGATCAACTGTCACACAATAAAATTAGGATTCAATTCAATGTTATGATAAAGTAAAATCCACACACAGGGAACAAATAAACTAATCTATCAGTCTCTCACAACCACCAGCAAAAGATTCAGCTCAGTAACTTTTAATGTCCTTCCATTTTTGAGTAGTTTGAGTAGTTTGAGGCTACTGAATACATTCATTGCAAGCATCAGTAACAGATCATTCTGTTCATTATTTTCTGATTAGGGCTTGTAATGTCTAATCCATTACAAACAGAAACAAAACACAATTGTGACTTTTATAAATTTTGCTACAACTGTTCCAAGACCATTATGTTAGGTTGCAAGATAATTCATACTGTATTTTGGATTTGATTACCTAAGTGACAGGGATTAAAAAAGCCGAGCTATATTACTTAACGTTGTTTTCCAAACCCAATATTACATGATCTGGGGAAAGTAATAAAGTGATATCTGAAATATTGTTTCCTCATTTATGTTGTTTTTTTTCACCTGCTGCTCAACCCTAAACATTAAGCTAACGAGATGCTTTAAAATTTCCAGTTCTGTTTGCATATTTTAAAACAAACTGGACCACTTGTATAAATAGGAGAAACTACAAAGCTTTAAAAATTAACAGCTCTAAGCTTCTGGCATGCAGGAGTACGGTCTAATGTCTAGGACTGAAGCATGACCTCTAAAGTTTTTTGGGTATTAAATCTTACATTTCAATACCTCAAAGTGAAGTTATTTTATTTCGGATTATTATGGAGTAACAAAGATTGCGCATGACACCAGCAGGCAATAATTTATAAACATCCTCTTTTTCCCCCTGAAACATTGCTTTTCTCCTGTAAGTCGTAATACACATTAGGACTTATGTGATTTCAAACCCATACCAATTTTACCACTTGCTTGCTTTTACCAAGTGTGATGTGCTTGTCAGGCTGTGTACCATGTGCACTTTCCCAAACATACAATTAATGAAACAGTGGCTAAATTGCAAGCCTACACAGTGAATATTAGTTTATAATTCCACTATATTCAATGGCAACACTAAACAAGACGCGCAGTTCAGGAAGTTGCAATGTCCTCAAGGCATTCCAAATCAAGAAAACTCTTCAAGACTGCCCACTTGTGGCTTGCAAGCAATTTGTTCAATGGTTGTTTAACTCCACTACTATTAAAGGTTTACCATAATTCCAATTCATGCCAGAATTTGCAGGCCACCAAGAATATTGTATCAGTAATCAGGTAGAATATCACCTCAGGACAACATAATCAAATTAACCAAGAGACAAAACAGAACCACACTGAATTTCCAAAGCAATATCAGGTATTTCTTCAAAGTGAAACAAACTCACTGAATTTCCCCCCAAAAATGGAGCAACGGAATAAACAAAATATGGTTAATTTGGTGAAACTTTAGCAAGACACAAAACTATACTCTTTACAAACTGTACAACAGGTGCAATAAGATGAAGCAGATGATTTCCATTACCAATTCTAAAGACAGAAACACCTCACGACAACAACTTGCACTTGGAGCACCCACCACGCAGAGTAGTGTCTCAAGATTGCTTCATAGTGATGGAGCTTGAATTCGAGCTAGGGGAAAACAAGATTGGTTTGGTACATAGTGGTTGGAAGCACAATCGCCAATGGTGGGGCAGAAGGCGTGAGGGACAAACAGGAGGCCAGTGCCAGTTAAGCAGAGGCACAGCTGGGTAGTGGATTGGGAAGTGAGGAGGTCAGAGGGCCAGGCAGTGAAGAGATTTGAATATGAGTGTGAGGACCTTGAAGTCGATCCATTTGGTGATGGAGAGCCAGTGGGTCCTGTCCAGAACTGATGAGATGTGGGTACAGAGCTTGGTTAGGGTAAGTATGCGGGTGGCAGAGTTCTGAATGAGCTGGATCTTTTTAATAGTGAAGCTGGGGAGACTGACGAGGAGTGAGTTTGAGTAATCCAGACAGGAGGTGTCAAACAAATGTACAATGGTTTGGACTACATTTAGGGTAAAGCACAGTCAGAGGCAGGCAATGTAAGCTGAGGTGGAAGAGGGCAGTCCTGATCTGTGAGTTTGAGGGCGAGTGAGGGAGGTTGAGGAATTCAGATCCGCAGGAGTGAAGACGTTAATGGGAGCCAAGGAACATGGCTTCTGTCTTTTCCTCACTCAGCTGCTGGAACTTTGCATTCATCCAGGCCCCGATGTCCGGCAGACAAGTTGAAAGAACATCAGCGAACCTGGAGTTGGTACGAGAGATGGCAAAGTAGATTTCTGTGTCATCCACATACATGTAGAAGTTTACTTCATGTCTGCACATGACATTGCCCAGAGGAGGCATATAGATAAGGAAAAGAAGAGGGCCAAGGATGTAGCCCTGGGGTACCCCGCAGGTGATCAGACTGGGACACGAGAAATCATTAGCCATGGTGAAATGGGGGTGGTTGGTTAAGTAGGATAAAGACAAAAAGTTACCCCAGATGAAGACAGAAACTTTGTTGTTCAAGACAAATTATCTGACATTAAAACAATCATGTATTGCTTTACATAACTGTATTCAAAGCTAACTTTACATTTTGAAATGACATGTGTAATAGACATTTATTCCACATATGGTGATACAAGTGGAAATTTTATCCCAACAATGACATCATTGCATACTGGCAGAGTCCTATTTCAGCCATCCTACTGACCTTATCTTGGCTTCATACAAAATGAATGCAACTAAACTTACCCAGTATACAGACCCAACTAATACCATCAACACGGCAGTATGAGACAGGGTGGACGTACACTGTATACAACATATGCCAATCAGTCTTTCCTCACATGCATATACGCAGCTCAATCACAACATTTCATACCATAAATTTAATTCCAATGATAATTTTAGCCTTTGGCTGGATTATTATTAGGCGCGTGGAGCAAGGAAAGTTGCCCAAGGTTTTGCCCTGACCCGCCTGGATTCGAAACACGGGTCTCACGCTTGTAAGGCGAGTGCTCCAACCACTAAACTATAGGACTCTACATATTCCCGATAGCAAACTTATTTCAACACATGAGTTATGTGGTTACTTCAGCCTTACTGAATCTTGCAAAACAAATTTTTAAATGAGCTTCAATTTAAAAAAAAGCAAAATGATTATTGAACTTATCTACCGATCTGGGATTTCATTTCTCCCCCACCACCCCGCTCACCTAATTTTTCAGTGCAAACTAGCTGCTGCAATAATAAATAAATAATAATCCTTGCGTTTGATATAGCGATTTTCACGGCGTCTAGACATCTCAAAGGGCTTCACAGAATATACTGCAAAGTGAACAGATTGTATATTCGTGGGCGAAATGCCCCTACAAAATGCACAGCAAATCTACTTTACAGTAGATCGTGCAAAGCACTTTGAGACATCTCGATGACGTTATCAAGGAGTTCAATCAAATGCAAGTATTTTTATTATTACTTACCTCTTCTCTGCAAAGAAGATTTGAAAACGCATCAAGGTGGCAGTTTCCTCTCATCAACCACGGGATCAAGGGACCAAGCACTCCATGTGAAGGCTACTATATAAATGCAAGCTGTTGTTGTATATTGGATTGTCAGTCTTCACTGAGTTCAAAGGCTCAAAATAGGGCTTGAACGCAAAACCTTCCAACTCGGAGACGAGTTGCAAAATATGATTATTGGACTGAGTCATACCAAATGAGCTGGGCTGACACCCAACTAATCTCAGGTGGGGAAGAAGAGACAAAGTATATTGGCACCAAAGTGTCCTGCAATGAAAGATTGAATCTGGTCAATACTCTATGGCTGTGTAATTAGTCCAATACCGATAAAGTGCAGGACCACAGTCCTTCAAGGCACTGTTGACGAGGAACCAGCAGCCGAGCTTATTAGCAGGACTTGAACCAGTCACTGGCAGCAAAAGATTCTTCTGATCCCATAAATTCTGCTAGCCAAAATTCTAATGGCTCGGGTGAACCCAGCTGGCCACATTGCAAGAAGCTTGTGAGTGTTTGTAATGGTTAAGCTGCAGGTTTAGCTCATTAAAGCTCCTACAATGCACTAACATTAGGTGATAGCTTGGTCGCATTCTCCCTCCACGATCTCTCAGAAAGTTGTGCAGAATTCAGTCCAGACTTGCACTCCAATCAATACCTGTGCATACACAGAGGTTAAACTGAAGTCCCACCTGCCTGTTCAGGTGGACATTATTAAAGATTTCATTACACCCGTCACAAAAGGGAATTTCTCCCGTTATCAACAATTCCCAGATTATTAGTCATTCACTTCATAGCTGTTTGTGGGACATTTCTATGCATATGTGTACAAAACACACAGTCAATTAAGTTCATAAGGAATCCTCCCACACTTCTCAAGCACTCCAAGAAAACAATGCTGCACAGTGACCACTGTATAACAATAATAATCTTTGCATTTGATTACAGCGACATCTCAAAGCATTTCAGGTTATACCGTAAAATGAATTGAATGTATATTTTGTGCGCGAAACTGAGCAGCCTAGCCCGCACAGAAGTGTCTCACAAACAGTCGTGGATTGAGTGACCAAATTATTTTGGTTACAGTGCAATGTAAAGTTCACAGGCACAAAGTCCGCAGGGACAGCTTATTACTCCAAATCGCTGAAAATTATGAACATTCACTAAACTCTGGGATGAGCACAGCTTGAAACAAAGGCGTTCTGGAGACGCATCAGAAAAGTTGTTCTTACGCCCAATACTGTCTATAAGATAAATTAATATGTCCATCTGTGGAAAAAAATTCACACTCCACACCAAATGGAAATTTCCACATAAACACAGAAATCTCAGTGTTTGGTTACTTAAGCACAGGCAGATACACACTTCTGACAACTATCACCAATATACAGCTACCAAAAGGAATCAAATTTTTGACAGAAAAAAGCAAGATTTTCTAACATTATCAACTCATCTAAATGCACCTCGGTATTAGGTTTTGCCTTAATAAATAAGAACTCGAAAAGATAACTGCTATAATGATTTACTTCAGAATAGATACCAAGTTAAAAAATAATTCTCATAGAGCCTGAAGAATATCTTTAAACTGACAGTGACACATTATACCCATGTACGTTCCTGTACTTTGAATACCACTGAACTAAATGAGCATACTAAAATAAATGGGAAAGAGGCCATGCGTGCACTTTAAAGTACAACACACAAAACATCAAGGGCAACCAGAACTTTATCTAATAACTAATAAAAATCCTTGCATTTGATATAACGCTTTTCACATCTTCTAGATGCCTCAAAGAGCTTCACAGAATATACTGAAAAGTGAATTGACTTGTGCGCAAAACACGGCAGCCAACTGTGCACAGCAGTGTCCCACAAACAGTCGTGGATTGAAGTGACCAATTTATTATTGCTTTTTTTCCTTCAAAATAATTATTATCAGGCATGTTGAGTAAGGAAACTTGCCCAAGGTTTCACCCTGCCTGGAATCAAATCCAGCCTCTTGCTTGCAAGGTGAGTACTCTAACTACTGAGCTACAGGACATCAGATGCACAAATATTGTCCAATTTGTTAAAGCTAAAAACTGAATTATTAATTGTAAATTATTAGAATTTTGCACAAAATTATTCAGCTGTACGAATACACTAATCGCATGCAGGCAAGAATTCTGAACCCATTAACAACATCTTTATTCTTAGTTCCTCCTCACTAAGATATTAAATCAGAAAATGGGAGTTTGAGATCACTTGCACACAACTTCAGTGATATGAGCAAAAGCACCCAAATATGCAAAATGACAACACAGAAAGACAACACAGAAGAACATAATTATTTTAAAACATATCTTGCTCAACTAAAAATACAAAATCACTGTTCAAGTAACTCGATCATTTGTACTAACTTATTTCAAATGTTAACGAGCAATGGAACGCTCTTAAACCCAAGAGGTTGCAATAAATGCAAACTTGCATGAAATCAGCTAGATATTTTAGGAAATAGCTCATAAATAGCTACGCGGGGAAATTCAAAGGTACATTCCGATCACATTATTTTGCCTTCCCTCCCTTCCTCCCACTGAAAATGTCCCATTATACTATTTGTCAGTGTTCCCCTTTCCTCAAACATGTTCTGCCCCCCACCCCCCCCCCCGCCCCCACCACAAATAATCTGCGTTTGCAGCCTCGGTCACGCTCTCTCGGTTACATAAGCTCATCAGAAAGCAGCAAAGCTTCAGCCAAATGGAGAATTACCAGTCGCTCAGTAAACGGCCCGAACTCGAGCCGAGAAGCGGATTCTCCCCCAACTAAATAGCTGTATACACATGTATATATATACACATTTCAAAAGTGTCTGTTTTTCCAGTGCCACCGGTTTGCAATGATCTCTCGAAGCGATTTAATGAAAATCCTCTTGTGAGGCTGTTCTAATAAATCCCATTAAACAGATGAGCCTTCTCCTTAGCGTCGAAGCTTCGCGCCAAACACCGGGATTTAAAAAAAAATTAATAAAACACCTTTTAAAGGCTCTCTGAAAATAAAGAGAATTAGCTGCTAGTAAACGGTGAAGCGGCTAACCAGAAGCGCACGGTGGCACACACATACACACATATATGTATGTATATAACCCTCAAGTCAGGCATTTTAATTTAAAACAGGCAGTGAACCAGAACCAGTCTGTGGTTTTTAAAGTATGAAAGTGAGTGGCCTCGGAAGGGCATTGAGACAAAGATAAATCGCGCTCACAAATACTGAATAGATACAAATGCTATATACATTCACCACGTTTCACACTCACACACTGCAATACATAATATATGTGTGTGTGTGTGTGTGTGTTCAACGCAACACAAATATATAAACAACGCACATACATACACATTATATAAACGCCCTGGAGTTGGAAGTGCTTCCGAGACCTCAAGGGGCGACGCGTTAAAGCGTGTATATCAACTGCAAAGGACGACTATTGTTGGTCAATACTCTATGGCCAAAGACTATTGTTGTTATCGCTATCCAACAACAACACATTACCATGAACAACAAATCACTAGTAACGAGAATTAATGACTATTACTTGTTCACAGCTGTGTGTGTGTCTGTGTGTGTTTTGGGGGGGAAAAAAAGGGCGTTTTTGGTCTGCTCTGTCACACACGGCTTTCCGTAACCCGTCACCCCGCCCCCGTTATGATTCAAATCCTAGGAGCCGTAACGGAAAACGGTTAGCCCGACACCGGGAGGAGGGGCTAAACGTCTCTCTCTCTCTCTCTCCCCACCCCCGTCTCTCCCACCCTCCCTCACTCACTCACTCCCGCGGATTGAGAGGCCTTGAATGTGCAGAGCCTGACAACAGGCTGCACGGCTGCCTCCCTCCCTCCCTCCCTCCCTCCCTCAGCCAGCAGTGCTGTGGGTGACAGACAAATCGACTGTCAGCCGTTTTCTCCTCGGATTCAAAGACATTTGCCTTCCCCCCCCCACCCTCCCACCCCGAACCAAACCACTCGACAGTTACAGAGTCTCCCTGTTCTCTCGTCTCGACATACCCTCCTCCTTCCCTCTCCCTCCCTCCCTCTCTCCCTCTCCCTCCACTCTCTCAGCTGAGCTGTCCCCGCCCGGAGCGGCGTCGTCGTCCCCCAACCGCCCCCCCACCTGAAGCCGCGCGCGGCGTCATTCAAACCGCCGGCTGCGCAGCCGGAGCCCGACTCTCACCCCCCCCCCCCCCCCCCCCCCACCCCAACCAAAAAACAACAACTTTCTCCCGCCTGCAGGAGACACACAGAGAGGGAGGGAGACCAGAGGAGCCCAGCTCAGCTGGAGAGCCCGAGCCCGGCCTCTGTGTCGGGGTGGGGGGGGCTATGTCGGGGGGTAGGTACCTGAGTTGGGCTGGGTGCGCGGCCGGGACTGCGGCCGTGCCGCTCTCGTCTCGCTCTCCGCCGCCATCTTACACTGCACATCGGGAGGAGGGGGAGGGGGAGGGGCTCACCGACGTCACGGCTTGACAAGGGAGAGGGGCGGGCAGCCGCGGCTTCAGCGGTGTCACTCCGCCGGGTCCTAGCGCCTGCCATGTCACTGCTCTCACCGACCGACCCCATCACTCACGCTCATCCGCCACAGAACTTCCTCTTATATTATAATCATCATAATAATAATAATCCTTGCGTTTGATATAGCGGCTTTTCACATCTGATCCACGTCCCAAAGCGCTTCACAGAATATACTGTAAAGCGAATTTGACTATATATATATATATAGTCAAATTTATATATATATATATGTATATATTGGTGGGCGATATATATGTATATATTGGTGGGCGATATATATATATATATATATATAGATATATATATAGTGGGCGAATCACGGCAGCCGATTGCGAAGGGTCTCCATGTTTTGAAAATGACCGATTTTATTATGGTGGTGGTGGGGCGGGGGTTTTGGGTGGGGGACGGATTATTATCATACTCCTCCATCCTCACACCCATTCATTTGCCACACAAATGTTGAATGTTCAAAATAAAAGAACAGTGATGTGATTCACGTCGCTCCTTTTCTTTTTATCCCTTCCTTCAAGATCCCTCCCCATCCCTGCCTTCATGCTGCTGCTTAAGAATAATCCTCGCGTTGGATATAGCGCCTTATCTCACCGATTTGCCAATTGCACACGGCATTCCCACACAAACAGCCTTGGTCTGGTGACCTTTTTTCTTTGAAGGAATTATTACCCCCTCCCCCCCCCCCCCCCCAATCGACTTGAACAACCGGGTTCCTGCTTACTGCTCTCTGCTCCCACACTGTGGAACCCCATCCCGCAGGCCCTCCGCCTCGCTTCCTCTCTTTCCTCCTTCAAGGCCGATCTCAAGACCTTCCTCTTCGACCGCGCCTTCGGCTGCCCCGCTAACTCTTCCCCCTCTCCCGCTCTCCTTCCCCTTCCCCCTATCCCGACCCCCACACCCCCCCGAACTCAGGTCTCGACCTGACTGTTCAGCGCTTTGGGACGTCCTCCCGACGTGAAAGGCGCTTTATAAGTGCAATTTTGTTGTTGTTGTTGCTGGCATGTGGAGTGGAGGCATGTGGAGTAAGCTACAGCTACCACTCCCATCAACACAATAATAATCTTTGCCTAATCGTAACCCCTAACCCGGTGAGATAAGTCTTGACTTAGCACCTTTCACATTATCTATCGTCCATCAGGTCTGAGCTACCCAATGTCTAGTGCTGCCACTTGTGATGGTGTCGCTTTCTGCAGTTTGGAATATTACGCTTCTGAAGTTCGAGTCCAGGGACTGAAGGGTGAGTGCGAGAGAGAGGGAGGGGCAGACACAAATGGAGGATTGTCCTCATGGCCCTAGGCACAACTAAATTCAATAAATTCCATGTGTCGAAATTCATCCTGCCCAACCAAAACAGCCAGGGTGAGAGGGGAGACCACTATTTAACGCGAGTAAGAAAAAAGTACTGTACGCGTTTATTCAAACTTTCATATAGTTATCTACATGCAGATGCTACAGTCTCCAGCGAGGTCGGATGTTGATAATGACTCAGTTTATGTTTCCACAGCAACGAGAAGCAAGCGCAGTGAGCCCAGCCAGCAAATGGACTGAAGGGGATAATACGATTTGTAAAATATTAGGAACAAAACCAACTCGTTTTGCAGTCGTTCAAAATTTGAATGAATCACACGACTTAACAGGTTGCTGAGGGAATGCAGTGATTTACGAACTGTTCTCTAATTATGTGGATTTATCAATTTATCTTATTAAATGGCTGTAAAACGTCTGGGTGACAATTCCTCCACAGTTACTAAAATGCCTTGCGTGTGTGTCGCTTTTCCCAGCTGCGTACCGTATATCTCAAATAGGATCACGTGGCAATAGCATTGGAATAGTCATCTTGGCCATCACGGGGACAAAACTGAAACATTTGCGAAATCAATGTTGAAGGTTTTTTTTAATAACAGAACAGTAATGTTATTCATCCTTCTACTTTTCTGTTGCAGTGGACATTTCCGAACAAGAGATCCGTTCCATAATTCGCTAATTCTAAAATGCTCTTTAGCTGAGAAAAAAAAGAGTAAAGCACGAAGGGGCGACGAATTAGAGAGCTTCAGTCTTGCTGCTGCTGTTGTATATTCTATATTTGGAATCATTTGGGTGAAGGCAACAGCCAAAGTTTACAACGCTGATCGCAACCCAATGACCCCTTGTATCGTGACACCATTTGAGGACGGGACTAAGCGTATAATTCACTTTACAGTATATTCTGTGAAGCGCTTTGGGACGTCGATAAGATGTGAAAAGCGCTATGTCCAATGCAAGAATTATTATATTATTATTATCATTACTACTTCCCTTAGAAATGTTTTGTCTCTGCGCTGTTTCGATTTGTTTGATCCCTATTTAATTTCCTGAGGCCCCCAAAGAGTCTCTGTTTCAACAATACAAATGTTATGCCCTGAGAGTATATGGCAATGTCCTATTCAAATTGGCAGAGCTCCCTACCGCCTTACTTCACATTATGGAGCAGTCAACACTCCTCTGTATGCATGTCGCGACAGGGTTTCCAACAAAGACATTTCGATTCCGTCGAGTCAACAAATTGTACAATTTCCTTCATCATTTCCTGAAGGAGAAGAAATAAGTTTTGTTGATCAGTTTTCTACCGAGGCAACGAGATATTGGAGATTGAAGTGAAATGTGGCTCAGTTTTTTTTACTAATTAAGGACTTTTGAACAATCAATCCACTATTTGGAAAGGAAAACAAGTTTATCCATGTGTTGCAACCAACAATCCTCTGAATTATTTCAGTGGGATTATTATTGATTATTATTATATCATTATTTCTCCCCATTATCAGGGTATCATTGTGCACAAATTTGGCTCTTGTCCTCTCCCACACCGAGCTCCTCTCTGGCTCCCCATCCCTCAGAGGATCGAATTCAACTCAAGTCCATCCACGCCTTGTCCCCTCCTACCTTCTCTGACCTGTAGACCCCCTGTCAACCTGTCCGCTGCCTCCATTCAGCAGGCTCCAGCCTGCTCCATGTCTCCCGCCCTATCATCAGCAGCCGGGCTTTCAGCGTCTCTTCCCCTACACTTTGGAACTCCATCCCACAATTGCCTCGCTTTGCTTCCTCCCTTTTCTCCTTCAATGCAAGCCTCAAGACCCTCCTATTCGACCTTCAGTCGCCATCCTGTCTCTCTATCTTCCTTCATCCCAAGCCTTGGGATGTCTTCCCGACGTGAAAGACACTCTGCAAATGTAATTTTGTTTGTTGTTGCCGTGTTCATGTTCACCCACAAAATACACACAGTCACGCCACTTTACATTATATTCTGTGAAGCACTTTGAGATTTTGCGTAATAAAAGTTGGGCGCATTGTATGTGCTCAGAATATTTTTTTTAATTGTTGCTTTTGACACAGCGGCTATAATACTGAAAAATCTCAAAGAACGTTCACAAAGTTCTTTGCGAAGTTAGCGCAACCCGTGTATTTGTAGGTGAATACAGCAGCCGATTTGTACGCAGCCAAGCGAAGAACCATTTTGTTTTGTGGTGGAGTGTGCCTGTCGTAGCACATTTAGCAAAACAAAATAACATTGTACAATCGGTGTTGTGAGATGCAATACCTCGCCCTATGACCCGCACGTGATCAGTTATCAATTTCTGCCATAATGTTAAAATGATGATACGGTAATCTCTGCATGTTGTGAAGTGTAAGCACACCCCACTCAGAGCAGTTAGCTCAGTGGACTGGGAAAAAACCTAGGAGCTGGTAACTTCTATTTAACCATTATTAAAGAATTGAGTCGCCACATGCATTTGTCAACAACTGGGTGAGAATTTACAAGAAGCTTTAATGTTGAGTGTTTGTGCCGCTCAAGGTTTGCGCTTGGAGATTTTCACTCCCAAAGTAGCCACATTTCTCTATCGTACAACACTATCTTAAAACATTGGCAGTATCCAAATGTTTCAAATGGAATGAATTTGCTTTGCACAATAGGCTCTCTGTACGTTGCCATCTTCACAGTCTATCAACACATAGCAATGAAATCTGTGCAGCTGACACAGATAATGCTTCATTTGTTTAATTTGTTTAATTTTTTTTTTTAAAAATCCCCTTTTCTCCACGGTTTAACCTAATTAAATGATAGTTATTATTATGATTAAATCATGTGTTTTTTTCTGGGGGGTTTTCCCTACATTAGTCAATTTTCCCACTTTCCTTCCCACAACCACGAACCCCACCCCACCCCACCTCCCACCACTTCGGTCCCTACCTCTTTTCCCCCTTTCTTCCCTCCTATCTTCTCCCTCCACCCACCCCTGCTTTGGTCCCTACCTCGGGACATTGTTGTGCTGTATTCTGTGAAGCGCTTTGAGATGTCGATGAGATGTGGAAAGCGCTATATAAATGTAAGGATTATTATAATTATTATTATTCACTTCTACCCTGAGTGACAATGTTTCCATTTCAAGTCAAGATGATCTGAAATGAATCCAATACTATTGGGGTTGGAAGTAATATACAGTGCAGCACTGGCTAAAAAAACAAGATTATCTCCTGGGTTTCTAGCAAAGACTTGCAAAGGCTTGTTCATGTAATGGGAGGTGTATTATTACCTCCCAACGATGACTGTTCTGTGTAACAGCCAAGAGAACCAGACAAACCAGGTGAGAATCGTGCAATTGACAAAGTAGATGGGAGGAGGAAATATTGCAGGGATATCCACCCAGAACCAGGTGATTAATGCATAATGTCTCTTAGTCCCTGTGCTTAATATACAGTCATCTCTTTGCTCATGTGGAAACCATGTTAAACATCGGTAACCATGTTAGCTGTTTCTTAGTCTCCCTTAGAAATTCCAGAGGTCAATAGGGGTATCAGCAAACGTCAGTTGTATGACATAGTCCAGACCAAGAAGGGAGAAAGGCTTGTGTTTGAGTAAATTAGACATTCCCTGCTTGTTATTCTTTAGGTGATCAATTGCTTCCTGATCATTAAAGACAATTTACTTCTTTCTTTGAAAATGGTAATCTATCAATTAGCAACTTGTGGTTGTCTAGTTTTGTTTTAATAGATGCTGCCCTTTTTGCACCCCATGGCTAGTGTAAATAGAGTTCAACTCTCTTCCCACATTCACTTTTATTGATTAGGTGGATTGCTGTAATTGGTTAACGGAGCTTATACTACTGTCATGCGGTGTGCAAACGAATAAGATATAAACCGTTGTATTTCTGTTAGTTCTTTAGAAGTACCAACTCGGGTATCTGACCTGTGAGGGTATTTCTCCTTTCGGCCGTTAGTATATTAAATGACTGTTTGTGTTTTACATGAATAACCTGATCTCTTTGTGAGTTATTCCACGACACTCCCCCTTCAGCTCCTGTAGCTCAGTGGTTAGAGCACTCGCCTTATAGGCATAAGACCTGTGTTCGAATCCAGGCAGGTCAGGGCGAAACCTTGGGCAAGTTTCCTTACCCCCACACACACGCCTAATAATAATCCGTCCAAAAAACCCACAATAATAAAATCTGTCATTTCAGTCCACGACTGTTTGTGGGACGCTGCCGTGCGCATTTGGCTGCCGCGTTTTGCCCACAAATATACAGTCAGTTCACTTTACAGTATATTCTGTGAAGCGCTTTGAGACGTCGATAAGATGTGAAAAGCGCTATATATCAAATGCAAGGATGATTATTATTATTATTATTATCTGAAGATGTGGACTCCTGGTCGAGGGGGATTTCCTCAGGTGCCAGCTGCCTTTCAGCTCATAATTCCGGTGGAGGCCTAGACAACAAGTGTTGCCAGCCTGTTCAACAGAAATGTGTGTGTGTTGGGGGAAAGGCGGAGGCACCACAGCCGATTGTCCTCACTGGACACTCATACAATCTTACATTCTCACGTGAAGCTCTGGAATGGGAAGTCTGCTTATTTCCTTCCTTCTTAATCTACTCTTAATTCCAGCACCTTGGGATGTCCTTGTGACGTGAAAGGCACTATACAAGTGTCGTTTTGTTGCAAGGTATTCCTTTGTATTTGAAAGTTAGCGCCTTTTATGTTGGAAGGATGTCTCAAAAGCACTTCATGATACAGTAATGATAATATAATAATCCTTGCATTTGATATAATGCTTCGTCACATCTTCTAGGCAGCTCAAAGCTCTTTACAGACATACAGTAAAGTTCACTGACTATGTTTTAATCAATGCGGCTTAAATGTGAAATGTGGCAGCCAATTGTGGACAGCAGCATCCCGCAAACAATTGTGATTAAGTGACTACATTTGTTTTGAAGGGATTGGTATTACCCCTCAAAAAGCGATCCGTCAATAATGAACTACCTGGGTTCCTACTTATAGCTCGGTAAATAGGTGTGTGCGGAGTAAGGAAACATGTCTAACATTTCGCCCTGCCCGTGAATCAAATGGAGGTCCACTCACTTGCAAGGCAGGTGCCCTATGCTGCAGGACTCGGCTCGTAGGATATGCTGCAAAGTGTTGTGATTATATTTTCTTGGCAAATTAATCCATCTGTCTTAGGTTTATTGTACTTTTTCAAAAAAAAGTACTATACATTATTTTGAACATGAAACAAGAGAGAAATGTAGAGATAAAAAGATAAATAAGGATACTTATTAGGTCAGGATGACATCTAAGTAGAACCCATCATTCTCTTTCAGGTCAGTACTGATCCATCGGTTGCGTAGTTACAGTAATAATCATTAGGTCCATCAAATCTTTTTATAATTTTTAATCATATTTCTCCAGTTTTTTTTAAATCTATAAATTTATCTTTTTATCTATGTCCCTTTACGCCCTTACTTCCCAAGTGCCCTTATTATCTTTCTATCACCTGCTTGAATGAGTGATACTATAATACATTCTTGCTGATATTCAACACACCATATGAAAGGGATCCATGCAACAAAGGTTTATTTATGTTTTTTTAAAAGTTTTAAAAATAATAATAATACTTGCATTTGATATAGCTCTTTTCACGTCTTCTAGACGTCTGTGGGTGAAACGCAGCAGCCAATTGCGCACAGCAGTGTCCCACAAACAGTCGTGGATTCCCATGACCAATTTATTACAGGTTTCGTTTGGAGGCATTATTATTAGGCGTGTGTGTGTGCAGTAAGGAAACTTGCCCAAGGTTTCGCCCTGACCTGCCTGGATTCGAAACACAGGTGTCACGCTTGTAAGGCGAGTGCTCTAAACACTGAGCTGCAGGAGCTCCAATTTTAAAGAGTAAAATTGCTGTTTTGTAGGATCTCTTTCTGTGATGTTTCACTTGGATGTGTCTTGCACGATTTACAGATCCGTATTAGAATAAAGGCAACATTAAAATATAATTTTCCAATGTTCAAATGTTCACTGCAACTTCATCCCGAGGATCTTCGGTCTTTTGCAATACACTGTTTTGAAATTTGTTCCCAATTTATTTACATTGTCACCGTGAAATACTGACTGATCTTTGCACCTTGATGGAAACTGCAAGGGTAGTCACCTTTCCTAAGCCAGCTCTACGTGACCCTCTACGTGAGCGCTATGGACTGTCGTTCCTATCTACCCCGTGTGAAGGAAGCTTTATAATTGCTAGTTCTTGTTGTTGTTGTAGTTATACCTCCTCATTTTGGACTTGGCAACAGTGGAAACAGCCACTCATTCATCACGAGACACTGACCAGAGTGAAGGGTGCCCTAAAAATCCAAGTTGTTGTTGCTGTTGTTAATGTTTACCTCATCAAATCCTTTTGTCATTTTAAACATCTCTATCAGGTCCCCTCTCAATCATCTCATCTCCAGAGATAAAAACTCCAACATTTCCAATCTTTTTTTAATTATAAATAGAACTGTATTTACTCATCCCCGGTAACATCCTAATATATCTACTAGGGTCCGTCGATATGGAAATTTTCCAATTTAGATATATCAATGGGCTCATATCGAGATATACCGAAATATCGATATTTTCGGGTTTTTCGTACTGCGCATGCGCACGGGATGCGCACGCATTCGGGGCCTATCTCCTCAGGAGGTAAATATCTTTCTCTCTCTGTGTCTCTCACACTCACTCTCTCCATCTCTGTGTTTTACTCTCTGTGTCTCTGTGTCTCTCTCCTCTCTCACATCCCCCCCATCTCTCTCTATCTATATTATCACATCCACCCCGTCGCTCCCCCCACCTCCCCACCGCCGCCGTCCCTCTCTCCCACCAGCCCCCCCGCCGTCTCTCTCCCCCCCACCCCCCCAGCCGTCTCTCTCCCCCTCCCCCCCCCCAGCCGTCTCTCTCCCCCTCCCCCCCAGCCGTCTCTCTCCCCCTCCCCCCCACCCAGCCGTCTCTCTCCCCCTCCCCCCCAGCCGTCTCTCTCCCCCTCCTCCCCCCCCAGCTGTCTCTCTCCCCCTCCCCCCCGCCGTCTCTCTCCCCCTCCCACCCCCCCAGCAGTCTCTCTCCCCCTCCCACCCCCAGCCGTCTCTCTCCCCCTCCCACCCAGCCGTCTCTCTCCCCCTCCCCCCCACCCAGCCGTCTCTCTCCCCCTCCCCCCCTACCCCTTGCATACCTGTATATTGTATTCGAGGACTATGAATACAATATGGTGGTTTTGCACCTCGGTCTGTGCATTGTGTATAGAGATGAGCATTCTGGGTCTTGTAGTTCAGTGTGCGCGCATTCCAATTTTTTACCTCGATATATCGACTTTTCGATATATCGATATTTTTGAAATGTCTATATCGGCGTATCGATATGAAAATTATATCGGGTTTTAGCGATATATCGATTTATATGTACATAGCAGCCTTTCCAATGATACAATAGCCACCCACAATATGGGCCAGCCAAGGTTTTATATAGTGCCACACTTTCAGCATTTTGATGACTATCTGAGAGTCAGCGGAATTTACAATCTCTCCATGTGGAATCGATAGTTCATTTGCCATCTTGCATCCGTTCTACCATCTATTATACGAGATCTACAAACCTATCCAACTTTTCCCATGTTGAGAAGGTATACATGGATGGAATACACTAAATAGAAAATAATAATTCGTCAAATACACATTTCAGTCACCTCCTTCAAATGGCACAGTTGTTAGAGGCAGTAGTTGGTGTAGCACTAAGTCATACAGATCAAATTAGCAAGTTCAATTCTCAGTCGGTGCTGATCTAACTCACATCAGTCAGGGCAACAGTTAGCTTGGCGCAATTGGCCAGACTTCATAGAATCATAGAATTTTACAGCACAAAAGGAGGCCATTCGGCCCATCTAGTCTGTGCCGGCTCTTTGAAAAGAGCAACTCAATCCCACTGCCCCAGCTCTCTCCCCATAACCTAACAGACCCGCTCTCCCTAAATAAAGATCTAATTCTCTTTCGAAAGCTGTTATCGAATCAGCCTCCACCACCTTTTCAGGCAATGCATTCCAGATTCGAACAACCCGCTGAGCGAAAACATTTCTCCTCAGCTCCCCTCTGCTTCGTTTTGAAGCTATTTCAAATCTGTGACCACGGGAAACAGTTTCTCCTTATTCACCCTGTCGAATCCTGTCGTCACCCTGTCGAATTCCCACACATTCTCTGCTGGAATGTGTTACTTGTGGGCACTGGGAGAGAGCCATAACATCCTCCGCAGTCAAATAACCTGTCCAGCGCTCACCGTACAGGTTTGCACATTGTTTGCTCATTGTTGCTAAGGGGGCACAGGTCTCCATGCAAGGCGTGATGAGCCTTCATAGCCCAAGATAATCTCACAGCAACTCTAGCCGCAATAAAATCATTCCCACATGGCTCCCGTGGATTAATATGTAAAACTTCATTAACAAGGCGCCTATGAATTCCTGAAGGCTGGCGAACATCCAGGAATTTCAAACACAAAGTGCGCAAATTGGAAGCAACTCCTTCGACTTTCTGCAGCCCCGTCAATTCCAATGAAGAGATTATCTCTCATCTTCCAGATTTAACCCTCCGTGGGTGTTATCGTTTGTTTCTCGGCGACTGTCGCTGACTCTCACTCGGGTGCAATATTGTTCCAAACCAATAACAATGCAAAATAAATCAATCAACGTATGTTTACACACTGGGACGCCGCTGGACGCAATTCACTTGACAGTACATTCTGTCAAACTCTTTGAGACTTAATGACGTGATGAGGCGCTATATCAAATGCAAGGATTAATTATTATATTACACCTTTTGGTGCATATGGAAGATCCCGGGATTTCGTGAGTTGGGTTATTTGTTTTTTACTCAGCTCAAACCTCAGCCCATTAACTTTAACTGACGTATTAATCATTTGTAACACACTGTCATATGAACACGGGTTTGTTTTAACGTGGGAAATTGCAAACTCGAGGATCATGAAGGCCAGAGAGATGCAGGCTTCCACCTCACAAGGCTAAGGTAAATTAAAATCAGATAAGAGAAAGGAAAGGATGGCTTTCCTTCCCCCCCCCCCCCCCCCCCACACTTAGATTTATTCTAATTCCACAGCACCAGAGGAAGTAAATATTTGCAAGGAAACAAATTAACCAGAAGATAAGCCAACAAAAGGGAAAACCAACTAAAATCTGGTATGCAATAACCTCCACTGCTAAAAATACAAATATTAAGAACCCAGCGCATAGCATCAGAATTACTTAACATTCAAACCTCATTTTACAGTTTTCTATATTGATATGCTCATTGACCTAATTTCTAATTACAGACAGACTTCAATTAGTAACAGCCATCTGGGACTAAACCCAGATATTGGATGTGACGCACCCTCACTGTGAAGGGCTGCGGTACCATATTGAAGCACACACAACATGCACCAAATCTAAACGTCATTGTACTCCATATGTACTCCACTCTTTACAGTGAATTAAACGCCTTCCTGTTAGCCTTGTTTTTTGGCCATACTTTATGCTCTGGTACAATGCATTGGACTGCTGCAGTCAATGTGTGACTGGCACAATGCATGATTGGTATATTTGCATGATTGGTCCATTATATTGTCTGGGATAGTGCATGCAGTCATGGAAATGTAACGTGCAGTGAGATTGTGGAACGCTGCCCGAAGCAGGTATTGCATCAGATAGTATCGAGGCATTGAAAAGGGAGCTAGACTTTCACAAGAGGGAGAGGGTATGGAAGGGAGTGAGGAATGGGTGGAGATTGGCAGGAATTGGTAGGCATGGGCTAGTGGAAAGTGGGCCTCAATTCCGACCTTGGTGGGTGGGTGAGGGAGGGAGGGAGGGAGGGAGGGAGGGAGGGAGGGAGTCTTTGTGTCTTGATGGAAACAAGAGTAGTCAGGTAAGAAACAAAATGGACATAGGGAAAATACAGTTCACCGGTCCTCATTGATATGAAGAAGAGGTTTGAGTTACCGGCTTTTAGGTCGAGAGCCTGGTAGTCACTCTCAGACTCGTCAGAAGATACAAGTGCAAACTCCAAGAGTGTGACGAGACAAGCTACAGGTTCAGGGGCTGACAACTTCTCATAAGATGCAAAGAAGACAGTGGCTCATTAAAAAGGATTATCCAAAAAACCAGCACATTGCCTTGCGCTGACTATACTACTTGATTGGTTTAATTCTCCGATCAGCCAACACCTGCAGTTAACCCACGTAACGGTCCCTCAAACGTTGAATATCGCTAAACCTAATTCCTCTCTTTGTCCTTCCAGAAAACAGCACCTGGTAAAAAATCAATACATATATGTTTCAAGGCACTGTATCTTATTTATTATTATTGTTATTATTACAATGTTTAAAGTACAGGAATAGGCTCGAATACGTTCAATACACTGTGAACCTAATAAATCCACATCTGTGTCAATCCCACACTCAATTTCACCTTTTCAAACAGGCAAGAGTAGTCGCTTTTAATATGAGAACGTTGACTGTTGACTTTTTCTTTCACACTCACTCGTACTCAATGGTGAGCAAGTATTATTCTCAATTTATTCAGGGGGAAATTTACATGTTGGTGCTCACATGTGTTGTGTAATCCGAGCATAGTGTCCCATAGTGTAAGGGTTGGCGCGCTTATCTCGCAAGTGAACAGATCCCAGTTTGATTCCCTGGCGGGACAAAACCCAAGACAAGTTTCCTTACTCCACACGCCTCTGTTTATTGAGCAGTTTGCAGAAACCTGGTTGTCGGTCGAATGAAGCAATGTCTTCCCGGGTAATAATCCCTTTCAAAATAACGAGAAGGAGAACTCGGTGACTCAAACCACAACCGTTTGTTGAACGCTGCTGTGTGCGATTGGCTGCCGCATTTCACCCACAAAATGCGCAATTCCCCGTAATAATCCAATGAGGCGCTTTGAGACGCCTCAATGATAGAAAGGCACAATTCCAGCCTCTCATTCCTCCGTTAACTTCAAGAGCGGGCAATACAAAGGACACAACATTCATATAGAGGTAAAAAAAAAGAGAGCGAAAAGCACATTAGGTCAAACAATATCTGCAAGAGAAAGACAGGTTTATGTTTCAGTAGTGACTCTTCATGGTAACTAGAGAAGAAAGCTTACCTATTTCAGGGTACCTGTTGAAATGCTGCAGCTACGTTTACATGGTCATGTCCCGCTGAATGTTAGGCGACCGATTCCCGATTCGGGACGTTAACATTTCACTCAGTGCAGTCATTTTAGCCGGGCACATAGGGGCTTCAGGATTAGCCACGATGAAAAGACAGGCAAGGATTGCAAGGACTATTATATTATTTATTTGATTATGATGGGCTAAATGGCTGTTTGCTATCTGCAATTTCTGTTTGGTCTATAATAATCCCTCCAAAAAAAACCACAGTGATAAAATTGGTCATTTCAATCCACGACTGTTTGTGGGGGACGCTGCTGTGCGCAATCGGCTGCCGCGTTTCGCCCACAAATATACGGTCAATTCACTTTGCAGTACATTCTGTGAAGCGCTTTGAGACGTCGATAAGATGTGAAAAGCGCTGTATCAAATGCAAGGATTGTTGCATTATTTATTATTATGATGGGCTAAGTGGCTGTTTGCAGTTTTCAACTTCTGTTTGGTCTATAAATAATCCATGCATTTAATATAGCGCCTTGACATAGCGCTAAAATAACAACTTGTGTTTAGATAGCTAAGATAACAATGTGCGTTTATGTTGTGCTGTTCTAGTTCGCTGCACAGCGCAGCAGGTTCCATGCTGTGTTTGGATGTCTCAAATCGCTGCACAGAGTGTCCCGTAAAATGTAGTAACCGTACATTCGTAGTGTATATTTGCAACAAGAAGGGGAAAGGAGACCAATACTTTTGGAAAGGAGGAAAGGAGAGAACGGAGAGAGAAAATGAAGTTCAAATAATCCTCCAGAGGTTTCGCTGACACCTAATGAGTGGTAAAGCCATTGTGCCTTGGTGGTGGTGGTGGGTGGGTGGGTGGGCGGGCGGGCGTGTGTGTGTTCAGGCTCACACTGACCTTTCCTCACACATAACTGCCTGACGTGGAATGTGGAAGATGCATAAACACTGAGCAGCAGCTGATTAGCTGCGGCGAGTGCCAGAGAGATACCCGACACACACACAACAGGAAATACAAGCATTTCCCCCTTTCAAAATCGCAACTCACTCTCAAATCGCAACACAAAATCCCACCACATATGACAAAGCCAGCCATTGTGGTTAATGTTTTACACTCGCCCCCCACCCCCCCCCCTTATCCAATTTGCCGTCCTGAAAGCCTTGTCGAATCCTGAAGTCTAATCATAGTAAGAATAATCCTTGCATTATAATATAGACGTCTCAAAGCATTTCACGGGACTTAGTATAAAGTGTTTTTTTGGACTGTGTGTGTGTGTGAGTGTGAGTGTGAGTGTGTGTGTGTGTGTGTTGTGGGGGCGAAATGCAGCAGCCAGTTGCACACAGCAATGTCCCGAAAACAGCCGTCGGAGTGAGGGATCAATTTTATCTGGAGGATTGTTGGGCGAGGACACTGGGGGAATAACCCTACTCTTTTCGAATAGAGCCAAGGTCCATCTTACCAGGAAGATAGGACTTCAGTTTTAACATCTCGTCCAAAGGACAGAGGTATAATTGCACAGATGCCGTGCACCCAATTTGTTTGCTCAAATGTCTATTGCTGTGGAGTCCTGTAGCTCAGTGGTCAGAGCACTCACCTTACATGGGTGAGACCTGGGAGATCCAGCCAAGTCAGGGCGAAACCTTGGGCAAGTTTCCTTACTCCACAAGCCGAATAATAATCCCCCACCCCCATCACCCACAAAAAGCCTATAATAAATCGGTCATTTCAATCGACGACTGTTCGTGGGACACTGCTGTGTACCGTTGGTGAATTCACTTTACAGTATGTTCAGAGAGGCACTTTGAGACATCTAGAAGATGTAAAAAGCGCCGTAGCAAATGCACGCATTGTTATTATTAATATTATTATTATTCACATGTGTGTCCAGCGAGAGTCAGGATCTCATCCTACCACGGGGACTTCAGAGGCCGAGCCAAAATCATATCTTTGTTCAACAACAACCACAAAATTGCATTTGCATAACAAGATAGCCAACAGCATTTGACTGAAGGCTAGCAATATCCTGCTCACTGATCCTCAGTCCCAGTGAAGTATTAACGATGCTTTTCACTGCACAGTGAAAAGCATCGTTGACCTCATGGGAGTGAGCTACAATACGTCTGAGCGTCGAATCTCGTACCCAGGCAAGCTCGGGCACCTCATTCGTCCACCACAACTATTTAATAGATACTAATGCAAACTTTGTTTCGCCTCCTTTTTTTTATTTTGTCTTATTTTTCATTAATAATAATCAATATTCATAATAAAATATTATTCAAATTAATATGAGAACAAAATCGACAGCATAAAGAGAACTTTCCCCATGTTAGATTTATGGTCGGGAGGACTGAACCTTTGCTCCTTATGGAAAGCTCCCACTTAGCTGGTAAGTGAAATAAAACACTGCTTCTATTTCAGTATGAACTGTAGTCATTTGATGGATGCGATCCTTGCTTTAGAGGAGGAAAAGCGGGCGAGGTAAATCACAATAAAGTAGTTAGTGTCATGTGTCTGAAACTACGTAATCGGAGGAAGGGAGGACTGAAAGAGAGAGGGAATAAGAATCCTGTGAAGGAATAAGTTAGTTCAGAGAAGATGGGTAGGAGAAGGGACGTAGAGTTTGAGAGCAACGAAAGAGAAGTAGAGAAGGGTGAACTCAGTTTGCTTACACCAATGCCGCAGCCATGAAGTGAAGTGGCCAAAACTATTTTGAGGATTGCTGGCAGGATACCAGGGGGAAGTTCCCTTCTCTTGTTGAAAATGGAGCTTCTGTCCTTCTCAATGGATCTTCAACATCCACTGAATGCGTAGACAGGAACTCGAGTTGAACATCTTGAAAAGGGCAGCTCACTGCACTACCACATTGGAGCATCAGGCAGGTCAGGGCGATACCTTGGGCGAGTTTCCTTATCACACACACACACATGTGCCCATAATAATCCTTCCAACAAAAAAAACACCAAAAATTGGTCATTTCAATTTGTGTTTGTGGGACACGCTGCTGTGCACAAATTGGCTGCTGCGTTTCTCCCACAAGTATTCACTTTTACAGTGTATTCTGTGAAGCGCTTTGAGACGTCTGGAAGATGTGAGAAGCCGCTAAATCAAATGCAAGGATTATTATGATTATTACGATTGTCATCATCAGCAAAGGTTGTGAGTTCAAGAGTCTCCTGAAGTGGGGCTTGAACCCACAAGCTTCTGACTCAGGCTCAGTGATACCAATTAGCTCCACCCAGCCAGTCCCTCCATTCAGCGAGTGCACTCACCTGCTTCAGGTCTCCAACCTCATGATCGATAGGTGGGCTTTGCAGCCTTTTTGCCCTGCCCCCCCCCCCACCCAGCCCCTCCCCGCTCTCCAGAGCTACAGCCTGTTAGCCCCTCTGACTTACTCTCGCTCGCCCCTTTATTCAAAGTCCATCTCAAAAACCTTTATCTTTTGACTGTACTTTTGGTCACCTTCCCTCGACTCCCACCCACAGTTCGGCTACTCAGCCAGTCCAGTTAAGAGCTTCGGAAAAATCCTCCCGACACGAAAGCTGCTATTTAACACTTTGTATTGTATTGGGTTTCCTAACTCAGGAGAATATTGTCGCCTCCCACACAACTCCCCCCCCTATACACCTATAGCATGACTTATACTCCCTGACCTGTCGTTGGATAATCGCGCTAACCTCGGGCAAGACTGGAGGTTTCAATTATTTTTTTCAGAGTTCCTGGGATAGGAGCGTCAGACTTGATTAGCATCAATCTTTTTTCAGTGACAACCACCCATTCCACCTGTAAAGCGTAAATTGTGTGAGAGACGATGAGACTTGGTTGTGATACCATCCTCATAGCTGAACTGAATTAATCACTGCGGCTCAGTAGTTGGAGCACTTGTCTTGCAAGCTGGGGAGACCAAGCCGGGGAGACCTGTGTTCGAATCCAGGACAGGTCAGGGCGAAACCTTGGGCAAGTTTCCTTACTCCACACGCCTAATAATAATCCCTCCCCAAAAAAACCTACAATAATAAAATTCTTCATTTCAATCCACGACTGTGTGTGGGACGTTGCTGTGCGCAATTGGCTGCCGCGATTCGCCCACAAATATGTACGGTCAATTCACTTTACAGTATATTCTGTGAAGCGCTTTGGGACGTTGATAGGATGTGAAAAGCGCTATATCAAATGAAAGAATTATTATTATTATTATCACTGGACTCATATACAAAGAGCAGCCACTTGGGTAAGATATACCAGAGGGTTACAAAATAGGTGAGGGACTTGGAGGGTGGGTGGGTGGGGGACACACACACACAGAAGAAGTCACCACCTATCAGTGTGTACTAAAGAGTAACTAGTTGCTGCAGTTATTAGCACGTGGCAGGGGACAGACTCAGAAACATCTGCTGCCAGGCACTTAAGGAATAGAGGTCACGATAAAAAAACTTTCTGCTTCGAACACTTGAGGGAACACAAGGTTAAAAATAATTTTCCCAAGATTAGGGTTTTGATGCTATTAAAAGGTTTCAAGCCTCAATGAGACTAGCTGTTTGGAAATATATATACGTATATATATATATATATGTATTACTGTCTATTTAAATGGAATAATATGTTATTTATTAACCAGTCTTCACCTTTTAACTCCACCACTCTCTGTTTTTTCACGTCTATCAGTTGCCAATGCAAAGCAGTGCTTTCTCACTAATGCGTTAGCCAGCTGTAGGGATGATTTAGCATTTAGTGACGTGTCTGGGTGCATAATTATGCTGTCAGAAACATATGGGGAATTTTGTGGAGTGTGGGGGGGGGTGCTTAAATGTTTGTTGCTTTGCCATCTCTTTCTCTAACCCGGTCACTCCATACCATTGGCACAGTTCCAAAGGCAGAAATACTATCATTTTGCATCCATCGTTTGATTAACAAAAGTTCTTTCCAGCTTTTGTTTTTACTCCAGGCAAGAACAATTAAGTTTGGGGGCCTGAGTATGAACCCAGCACAGGCGACTGAGAATGAGTAATACTGGGAGTATTGAGTAATTTCAATCCAGTTCCGGTTCCTAAATCCAAATCCGGCCTGTTCCATGTCCCCCACCCTACCATCGACGGATGGGCTCACACACACTCTGGAACCCCATCCCGCGGTCCCTTCACCTCGCTCCTTTTACCGTCTTCTCCTTCAAGGCCTGCCTCAAGACCCTCCTCTTCGACTGTGCCTTCTGCTGCCCTCCCAACTCTCTCCCTCTCCTCTTAACTCTCTTCCGCCCCTCCCCCCCCCCCCCCCCCCGCCCTGCCCCTCTCCCTTGCTTGGGTCCTGTCCTGACTGTCCAGCGCCTTGGGACGCCCCACCGACGTGAAAGGCGCTCTATAAGTGTAATTTTTTTCTCGTGGTTCCTAGTTGATCCACCGAATATCATAAAACTATCTAAAGTACAGTACCATAGGCAATTTTACTCAGCGAGGCTGCATAAAGATCGATAGTGTGAATTATGTATTGAGGTAGTTTATTCTCTGTCCAAATCACCAGCAGCTCTGCGGGGCAGTGAAAGGCTCAGAGACTGAATAGAAACCCAGGGGCCCATCTAGTTATTTTCCAGTTGCTGTATCTATTTGATGTGGGTGCGTGGGAAGAAAGATGTAGTATTTTGGGCTGCTGTAAAGCCAGGCTAGCCGGCTCGCCGTGCTAAATGAATATCTTGCATTTCATGATACGAGTGAAGAAAAGTATAATTCTGTATATAATTCACAAACCGACTTTTAAAAGCAATTTTTTTGGTGGGGTTTGGGGGAGTGTGAGGAATGGGGATAGGGATTGTGTAGGAGTGAGAGAGGCTGGGATAGGCTGACACTTTTAACGTGTTAAAAAGTTACACAGACTAAATTTAGACTCAGTTAGAATATCACCCCGATATTTCTTAAAAAGATTAAAACTTTGTGGAAATTTTTGCATGGAAAGTTAGCACTTTGCTTTTGCTTATCTCCCTAAATTAGTTTTAATTGATATCAGTAATGTTTTGTGGTCAAATCGACCCGCTGTAGGGCTGGTATGCAAACCAGTTTGTTTCTGTTTCTGCAAGGATTATTATTATTATTATTTGCCGCCCCACTTCCCCCAGGAGAGAATCAATTCATAATATAAATCAGAAGAATCCTTGCATTTGATATAGCGCTTTTCACATCTTATCGACGTCCCAAAGCGCTTCACGAAATATTCTGTAAAGTGAATTGACTGTCTATTTGTGGGCGAAACGCGGCAGCCAATTGCGCACAGCAGCGTCCCCCACAAACAGCCGTGGATTGAAACGACCAATTTTATCATTTGTGTTTTGTTTGGGTGGATTATCATTAGGCCTGTGCGTGGAATACGGAAACTTGCCCAAGGTTTCGCCCTGACCTGCCCGGATTCGAACACAAGTCTCACGCCTGTCAGGCGAGCGCTCTAACCACTGAGCTACAGGAGCTCCACAATCACGAGATGACTGATTTGTGCGTGAAGCAGGCGCACGCAATTCTGCAGTGAGAGTTTGTGAATTCGGACTGCAGAGTCACAGTCACACCAGTCACACTGACTGCCTCTGCCTCAAGGCACTAACCCCTTCTGCTGTCCCACTAGAAGGCCAGTGACGTCTGTTTATGCTTTAAATGCCTGCGTGACATAGATCTGTTATCACCGCACGCAATCTTACTTGTGACCTCAGGGACAGGAACTCTGGAATAGAGAGTAGCCGTCCAGTTCTAAGCAGGTCACAGGTAAGATTGCGTAAGATTTCGCTGAGCAGCTGAGCAAATTGGCAGGGATCGTTCGGCTCCAATGGGTCTTTGAGCTCACAGTCGAGAGGCTGACGTTCGACTGCAGCATTGGGGAAGCCGGTGGACGTTAAAGATGTCACCTCCCGCACCTCACCGTTGCTCGTGCGGGCTCTGACCCTGCTCGCGATTGTGTCAGCCTGGCTCAGCGGTTTGCACTCTCACTTCTGGGTCATCAGCAGGTCGTGGGTTCAAGTTCCACATCCGCACTTGAACTCACAGTCTATCTAAGCTGACACGCCAATGCAGTGACGGGGGAGACGTTCTTTGGATGAGACCTGAAACTTACGTCCGTCTCCAGCGCCTTAGGACGCCCTCCCGAGGCGAAAGGCGCTGTACAAATGTAACTTTGTTGTTGTTGTTGTTGTTGTTGTTTGGCAGGACGAGTGGATGTTAAAAGGTGTCGCAGCATGATTCAAACCAAAGAGAGGAGTTTCTCCCGGTGTCTTGGCCCAACAGTAACCCCCAAATGAAACGAGTCACTTAATTCGTGGCTGTTTGCGTGACATTGTGAACATTCCTGGGCGCAAGTTGGTTGCCCACAAACGCAGGGTCACTCCAGTTAAAGCCAATCCCTCATTCCCAAACGTGAAAGGATCCGTACCAAATGCAGGGATTCTTACTATCCTGCGCATGCATCAATAAAAATCATGAATGGCAAAGTTATTTTGCCGGTATTTTGATCCATTTCAACGTATGAGGGGGCTATCAAAAAAGATTTTTTTCTTGCTCAGTGATTAAGACTGCCAAATACTGTGTGTTTAAATCTCGCAGCACAGATATCAAGCCATCCCTCGCACCGTTCGAAGCAATGCTTCCAACTGGATATATTTCCAGTCCCTTTTTATACCAGCGAACGCAAGATGCGAGACAGATTGTATTTCTGCATCTAGGCCAGTGATACTCACAGGGAGAACAGCCAGGGTTCTGAGTTAGTTCCACAAAACTGCGTGGGGCACTGAATTCCGACCGAGTGGAAATCTGATGCCTCACACAAGCCGGAGTTCTTTAAACGTGGCTTGCCTTCACTGTGATACCTCCTACACATTGGCTTCAATGTGTGTCAGTGTTCAAAACAGATTTATGTTTATCCGTTCACATTTCACGGTCGTACGTCATCGCAGGTTCTCACACCTACTTGAAGATCCCTGTAATGCCTGCCAGTGGTCTCTTTTTTTGAGGGAGGCACCAAGCATTTTGGCTGGTATTCAATCCTGTCCATATGGCCTCCAATCCCTTTCGAAGCTGAAAAGAGGTACCGAGAGGTGCTTTCTCTATCGCCAGTAATACTTCACGATAGTAACAAACCTTCGCATTTTGATACAGCGGCTTTTCACGTCTCCGAGACCGCGTCTCAAAGCGCTTCACGGAATATACCGTAAAGTTAATTCATCCAGGGCTCATGACAATGGTGTGGGTGCTGTGCTGGTGGATCACGGCTGTGAGTGTTTGTCGTATTATAGCAATTTGTTCCAATAGGAAATGATAATAATCCTAACATTTGGTATTGGGCCTTTTTACGTCAGGAGGAGGTACTGATTAATACTGTAAAGTGTATCTGCTGCGCATTTTATGGGCAAATGAAATGTGACAGCCAATTTGAGCCAAGCACAGTGACATCCCACAAACAACCTTAAAGTCGATGAACAATTATTGTTGGCTAGTATTTCTCCCAACATAAGATTGAAAGTCGTCTCAGCCTGATTCTTTTATCTGATCCGTTAAATATTGACTGACATGTTCTCTGAGTCTGTAACCCAACTTGCGTCATTCTAATTTGCCCCACTTTTTAAACTTTCCCTCACGTTGTGCGCTAACATTAGCTGGGTGACTTTCCAAAGGGTTGCAAAGAAAATTCAACCATTCAACCCAACTAGCTGGTGTGTATTGGCCTCGTGAGTCTTCACCCGTTCCTTTAACTCCCTCCTATCGCCTTCTGTTCTCCTCACCCTCACGTGATGAAAATCTCACTTTCCTCCCAAACCTCTGACAAATCCGGCTCATAAGAGCTCTCGGGGTTTAGGAGAGAAGCCAGGATTGTTTTTGTTTTTTTAATTGGGTAAACGATGCAACAGGTCAAGGCCGCACTGAGCAACAGTATCAAGTTGAGATGAGGATAAGATCAATTTTAGCTGTCGTCATGCATGTAGATCAAGCTTTCATCCCCCTCCACCACTAGATCAAAGAAACTCAGATGAACACTTTAAGACGCACCAAGATAGTCGAACAAGAGGACATAGGTTAACAGTTTCAAAGTGCAATTTCAGAATAGAAACCGTAGTGTGATTAGCAACAGGCCCAGTTGAGATTGAGGGCGAAAGGGTTCACTTAAAACACAGATTGATGCTGTGACAGGAAATCGTTGGGTTTATTTGATAACACTCTCTCATCTAAGACAGAGGGTTGTAGGTTTAATGCCCGCACCAAGACTTTGAACTCACAATCTAGGTTGGCACCAAAATGCAATCCCAGGGAAATGCGTTCTTGTTAAAGCAGCACTATTTGAAAGGAGAAGGGAATTTCTTCAGCCAACAATCTCTGCGTACCTGTTTGCTTACAATCCCTATATATACATTGTATGTAAATATACATTCCCTTCCCATACTTTATGGCAAATCGTGTGAAGTGCTTGAGGACATTCGGACAATATGAGAAGGTGCCGTTATAAACTGCGAGATTTTATTTTTTAATACTAAAAGACTGAAAACCGTCAAACAATAATAAATTGGTCACTTCGATCCAAGACCATTTTGTGGGACACTGCTTTGTGCCACTGGCTGCCACATTTTGGCCACAAATATACAGTCAATCCGCTTTACAGCGTATTCTGCGAAGCGCTTTGAGACGTCCAAATTGGAAGACGCGAAAAGCGCTATATCCAATGCAAGGATTTTTTAAAATTCTATTATAAACGCCAATAATAGCAGGCCCACACTATGTAAACAGTCACCGTAAACAATTAGCCTTCGTGTCTTTGAGAAAATGGTTTAATTCTCAACTGTCACCAGTGTGCTTTTTTTAATTAAACAAACAATGACATAGTGTTCGGAACAGAGATTAGTGCAGGAGGTACATGGAGCTGCGGAGGGACTAATCCATTATTAATGTAATACCAACATCGAAGGAACAGGCTTAATGGCATACACACACGTGCATTGTAAGTACATAACCTTGTGATGTTATGCATACAGTTGAACTACCGACCAGGGTCCTGCGGATTCTCTCCAGCTTCGTTAGCGATGTCAGAAGTACAAAAAATTTGAACCAATATTTGGGTAACGATGTCCCAAAGATTTTCAGTCTCTGGCACTGCCATATGCTGAAGCATGAAACTGTGCGAAGTCCATTATCCATTGAACCAGATTTAAATTATTCAAGACCATTTCCCCAAACAAATGAAATATTAACTAATAACATACCCAAGACATAGGAGCCTCTCATTCGTACAGAATTTGAAGTGCTTGGTTCAGCGAAAAATGTATCCGAATAAATAACATTTGGTCTCAACCCACGAAAGGCAATTATTATTTCAGTCAATTAATCTACAATGAACACTGTTTGGATTTTTTCCTCATCGTTATTTTGTGGGTCGCATCTGTGAATTTGAGCAGAAGTTCAAAGGCCTTGTGTCGGGGCCTCTGAATCTCTCTGCTAAATAAACGCTCGTTATAGTCTGTGCAATAATGGGGAAATGGGGAAGTCCGCCTGTCCTACTTTTAGTTGCTCTGTAAAAAAAAATTCCCATTGACTCTGCCTCGGCGAGTATCTATAAGAGCGCTAGCGTACAGGTCAAACTCTCAGCAGAAGCAACTGGGTGTGGAGTTCCTACTGTGGCAACAGGGACACATTGTGCCTATATTATGTTTGATAGGCGCTCAGTTTAAGTGTGAATGTCCACTTCCCTCAATCCTGTCTCCTCGCTGGATACAGGATTCTGTAGGCGCTCAACCCTAGGCTAGCCACTCTTTACGTGGCTAGGGAGTGCTGACGAGCTAGTTACCTGGTCATCATCTCGGGATCCAGGTCACCAGCAAGACACCCACAACTTTCTGCCTCAGAGGTGAGAGAGTGCGCTACCCACTGAGCAAACGTTCAGTGAGACACTGATTCCTTTGTGGCGTAGATGTATGATGTGTAGGTGGAGGTAAAGAATCCAGTATTAAATAGTGACATTAAGCTGACCCAAAAAGCACGCAGGGACAAGTGTGTCACTAAATTCAGCTCACTTAACATGACAAGAACGAACGCAGGAAATCATTTGAACTTGGTCACGGGGTTAACAAGAGTTAAGCGGGAAGAATCCCTACCCCTACCTCTCAGACCCTTATCCCACCCCCAGGGAGAATATTGAGGTGCCTTTACTTGATTCCTTTTTTATCAAATGATTTCTTGTTGCCCCATTCAGTTCAACATCTTCAAACATCCCCTTCTTCCAACCCTGATCCACCGTCTTTGCGAAGAGCCTCGAGAGGTTAACGTGCGTAAAAGGTGCGATGTAAGTTCAGGTCACTATTGACGATTAACTCTGAGGTTGGCGAAATCTCTGTGGAGTTTCCTCAGGAGATAAAGTGGGATTGAATTGAAAATCCACAAAGGGGTAGGCTGCATAGTGGCGTGTACACTACTGTAGAGCGCAATGAGTCTCAAAGCTGCGAAGTATTACTGCGAAGTACAATTGATGATGGAGGAACGATCTGAGACCAGGTCAAAACTTCAGATTGTTCTCATTTTACAGGGTCACTCATGCGGGAAGGGAGGAAATCGACTGCGCTTTTCATTCCAGCGATGAGGGCTTGAGGTTTGGCAGAGATCTTCCGTTCACCCGCCACGAGGGTTAAAGAACAAACAGCGTTTGCAAATAATTTAAAATCAGCGGTTGTTTTTTTTTAAATTTGGTTAGGATTTCTTTTTAAACAGTAACGCAAAGTGGCTCTTAAGACCATGAAAGGTAATGCAGAATTTGGACGAATTCATAAACTTTTATTTCAAGAGGACGGTTTTCTGCGGTTTCTTTTGAAGAAACGAAGGCTTACAAATTACGTCGGAGTTTCAGAACTTCTTAAAACTCCCCCCTCCCAAAACGTATCTCTTGTCAATTGGCTTAAGGTGCGCTATTTCATGTTTGTTATTCCTTGATAGAGAATGATAGAAACATAGAAATCTACAGCGCAGAAGGGGCCATTCAATCCATCGAGTCTGCACCGGTTCACAAAATCACCAGCTATGCAATACTGTACTAACTGGAGCTTTGTGAACCCTGGTTGGCAGTTCAACCGAACAAGCCCTCACCCTCGTTCACTCTCTGCTCAGTGATTCCCCCATTAGTGAAATCAGAAGTCACTCGGTTCCGACATACTCTGCTTCCAGAGCCAGGATTGCGCAGGTGGATTGGAATTCTAAAGGGATTATTTAGGAATCCCATTGTAACCTAATGCAAATTGGACCTTGATTCTGAACTCTGGACCTTCTGAACCTTTGTGAAAGGTGTTGTTACACGTGTCATTTTGTTGCCGTTGTCGTCCTGTAGGGAAAGGACTCACGCGACACACTGATCAGCAACACTCCCCAGGTTACGCTCCAGAGACAAGCCACCAGTAGAAAGGGTACAGTGAAGAACTGAGACATGCCAACCCAAATGTTCGGGCAAACCAGAGCCAGAGACTCATCACTGCCCTTTATGGCAACTGGGGGAGGCGGGGGACCGAGGTTCTGAACAGCACAGCAGTGAGAACCCAGACAAAACACCCCCCACCCACACACCACACACCCCCCACACACCACCACCCACACACCACACACCCCCAACACACCACCCACCCACATCACCCCCGCCACACCACACCCCCTGCCACACACCCCCCACACACCACCACCCACACACACCACCCACCCACATCCCCCCCGCCACACCGCCCCACCCCCCTCCCACACTCCCCCCCCCCCCCACACACCATCCCCCCCCACACACCCCACACCTCCCCCCACCCCCACACCACCCCACACACCACCCTGAAAGATTCAACACAGCTCCGTTAATCAATATTTATTAAATCATAATAATTTTTTTTCAAAAAAAACTTCCACTCGATAAAGTACCTTATCATTTATCGTTGAACGTCTCAAAGGGCTTCATTCACCCTGTATAGTGTAATGACTGCATTGGTAGGCGAAGGCAGCGGGAATGTCCTACAAAGCGCCCCGCCGTGAATGGACTAGACGACTGTTTGTTTGACAGGACACCAGGAGAAACTCCCCTTGTGTCTACACAAGAGAGTCAGAGAGAGAGAGAGAGAGAGAGAGACGGAGAGAGTCCGCAGGGGGATAAGGTACACAGGCCACGCATGGGCGTGGGACTGAACAGGGACCACAGAGGCACTGCTATGCGTAGCGGCCGTACTATTTACAGACATGGTAATAATGTGCGTGGGGGTAACAGTCACGCACAGGAAAATGATTGCGCGAAGGCCATAATATACACGGGAAGAATCTCGTACACGGCAGCAGAATTACACACAGAGGCAGTAATGCACGCAGGGAAGATACTGTATTCTCTTCAGGGCCGGTGAGTGTTATGTACGATGTGTTTCTTCCCTTTCGCTGAAATCTGTTGACTTTGACCGAGACCTCGTGAGCCTGATATGGAGTGTTCCCGGTGGTAGGTCGGAGCTGTCAGTTACAGAAATACTCAGCAACAGGTGCAGGGAGGGATTAACAGAATCATACTCAGCTCTTTACTAACCACCCCCCACCCCCCCCCCCCCCCCACCACCACCCCTTCCGACTGTGAACTGAACAAATATAGAAAGGACAACGAGATAAGCTTGCAGCTCCCCCATTGGCTCAGTTAGTAAATCCACATCTGGGTCGACATGGCTCGCTCGCTCACTCACTCACTCACTCACTGGCTATGTCACTACTTTATCTATCTTTAAATAGCACTTCAAGATTCACCTCTTTGACTCATCCGCTATCGCTCATAAGAACATAAGTAATTGCTCGATGAAAGTCTTCCACCTTCCTGGCAGTTCCTTGCACATAATAATAATAATAATAATCCTTGCATTTGATATAGCGCTTTTCACATCTTATCGACGTCTCAAAGCGCTTCACAGAATATCCTGTAAAGTGAATTGACTGTATATTTGTGGGCGAATCGCGGCAGCCAATGGCGCGCGGCAGCCAATGGCGCACAGCAGCGTCCCCCGCAAACAGTCGTGGATTGAAATGACCAATTTTTCTTTTGAGGGATTATTATTAGGCATTAGGAGTAAGGAAACTTGCGCAAGGTTTCGCTCTGATCTGCCTGGATTCGAACACAGATCTCACGCTTGTGAGGCGTGTGCTCTAAACACTGAGCTGCGAGAGCTCCACATGTCATGTCCAAAACTATATTCTGTATCCCAAGATATTATTTCGCGTAAGAAATCTATCTAATTTGCTTTTGAAAGAATCAAAGCTTTCTGCTCCCGTCGTCTCCCGAGGGAAACCTATTCTATGCAGTTGCAACTTGCTCACTGAAATAGCGCTTTTCCCGTCTTCTAGGCGTCTCAAAGCGCTTCACAGAATATACTGTAAAAAATCATATCACCTCTCAACCCTCTCTTATCCAGTGTGAATATGCCCAGTTTACTTAATCGCTTCTTCTAGTCCAGTCCTTCCATTTTCTGTGGAGTCCTGTAGCTCAGTGGTTAGAGCGCTCGCCTTACAAGCGTGCGACCTGTGTTCAAATCCAGGCCAAATTTCCTTACTCCACACACACGCCTAATAATAATCCCTCCCAAAAAAAACTATAATAAATTGGTCATATCAATCCACGACCGTTTGTGGGGGACGCTGCTGTGTGCAATTGGCTGCTGCGTTTCACCCACAAATATACAGTCAATTCACTTTACAGTATCTTGTGTGAAGCGCTTTGAGACGTCTAGAAGACGTGCAAAGCGCAATACCAAATGCAAGGATTATGATTATTATTGTAATCGTTCACCTCCCCCCTCCCTTTTCTCCCTTCTTGGTGAGCACCCTGGCCGTTGTGTACTGGCGTGAGATTTTATTTGCGCGAACAGCGCTATACAAATGCAAGTTGTTGTTGTTGTTGAAGGCCACCCCAAAAACGATGTTTCCTGTATTAAGCAGCACATCAATTGGGTTCGGTTGGCGGCCTCTCGTGCCTGTGAGTCAGGAGGACGCGGCGTTCGATCCATTTGGGGATTTTGAACTTCATTGTCACTCTTTAGTGCAATGCTGGGAGAGAGTTGCATTATTGGGTTGCCTTTTGGATGAGGTGTAACCCAATCATGTAACCATTGAATGCATCAATGGCCCACGACCATTGAATCATTTGACCTGGAGGATTGTTGGCCAGGACATTTGAAGGAGACTCCTTTCTCTTTTCAAATAATGTCATAGGGGCTTTGACATCTGACTGAACAGAAAGATTTAAGGCGTTTTGGGATATTGAGGGAGCTTTACCAAATGCAAGGCTTATACTGTGTTGTCAAAATGTAATGGGGTTTTATTAAATGAGATAGGATTACGGAATAAAATTTTGCTCACTTGACTTTAATTGCTTTGTATTTCATTTGACAAATCACTGGGCTTAATGTTGGTCTCAACGCATGTTTTATTCATCCTTTATTACGTTCAAGAGAAACGCGCGTCCGCTAAATTGAACAACATCATTATAATGGGGATTATTCAATCAGTGTTTCAGTGAATGATGTAAGTGTTCTTTAATCCACAATATACTGTATATTGAAAATCAATTTTCATTACCCATTTATTTATGGCCTTTGCTGACAATCACTGTGGCGTTGTTATCACGCCCACGGGTTTACCTTACAACATGTTACCGTGTGTACTAACACTTTATGTTAAATGTTCGAAATAAAAATAGCAACGCTTACCTCTCAGGTCAGGAGGTCTCAAAGCAGTTCATAGAATTTATTGTAAAATGTTTGGTATTTTGTAGGTGAACGTGGCTGCCAGCTTCTGCACAGCCTTTTAAGAACATAAATGCTGGACGATAACAGACCAAAGTCCATCTTATAATAATAATAATAATAATCCTTGCATTTAACGTAGAGCCTTTACACGTCTTCTAGACGTCTCAAAGCACTTCACAGAATATACTGTAAAGTGAATTGACTGTATATACGTGGGAGAAACACAGCAGCCGATTGCGCACAGCAGTGTCCCACAAGCAGTCGTGGATTGAAATGACCAATGTATTATTATTAATATTATTGTTTGTTTGAGGGATTATTATCAGGCATGTGGAGTAAGGAAGCTTGCCCTGCCTGGAATTGAACCCAGGTCTCTCGAACTCCGTGAGTTCGCCTCGAGTTCGCCCTCCACCTTCCTGGCCGTCGCAGGCACATATGTCCCAAACGACTTATGTACTCCCTCCCATCATATTATTTCCTAAGAAAACTATCTGATCCGCATCTGAAAGAACCGACAACACTTCCTGCTTCAACCATCTCCCTAGGGAGCCTATTGCACAACTGCCTCGGAAATAGCCATGAAGTGAACAGACAAATTTACGCTGGAGACTGTTAGCCAAGATACTGGGATAAACTCCCTTCTCTTTTTAGATAGTGCCATGGGTTGGATGAGGTGTGACCCAATCGTGTAACCATTGAATGCATCATTCACTTGAACTTTGGTTGAACATCACATCTGAAGAACAGCACGTCTAACAGGCAGGTCAGGGCGAAACCTTGGGCAAGTTTCCTTACTCCACACGCCCAATAATAATCCCTCCCCAAAAAAAACCCACAAAAATAAAATTGGTCATTTTCAATCCACGACTGTTTGTGGGGGACGCTGCTGTGCTCAATTGGCTGCCGCGTTTCGCCCACAAACACACAGTCAATTCACTGTGCAGTATGTTCTGTGAAGCGCTTTGGGACGTCCATAAGATGTGAAAAGCGCGATATCAAATGCGAGAATGACTATTATTAATATAATACCAACAGCGTGACTATTGGTACGGCCGTCAGAGAATTGCCTAAAGTGAAGCTCATCTAAAGGACTTTGAGAGAAAATATATAGGTTTTTAATTGAGATTTATGTTTTACGGTGCAATCTATCACATGCCAATAGTTAAGCTGTTGTCTATGTACAGCAGTTCAGTAATTACACACACGAGGCAGCAGCTTTGGGCCTCAGGCAACGCTTTATGTTTCTACAGCAGCGTGAAAGAAACATCGTTCTACAGAATGAGACGAATTGGAGAAACAGTGAGTATTGTTTACCCAGGCCACAGGAATATCCTGCAAACCGACAATGGAACGAGGAGCCAATTATTTTGAATTTGGGGGTGAATTTGGATGAAGAGGGGGATATAAACCAGGATAACTAGAGAGAGATCCCATCTTTAAAATGCCCCTTCCTCCTCCTCCTCTTCGATGGTCCCATCAGCAGCTTCCAGTCCCCCACCCCCCTTACCCTCCACCCCCCCCACCCCCCCACCCACCCACGCCTGAAATATTCCTACCTTCTGCTAACCCAGGCCAAACAAAGCAATTGGTGGCTGCAAATATACAGTCAACACCTTGGTGAGTACGAGGAGCCACATTGAACGTTCCTGAAATTGCAGTAATTTCATTGCTATACACTTAACAGAAGAGGGCACCACTGAATCATATTCAGTACAGTGCAGGCTTCAATAAAAAGTTGCACAAAGAAAGGATTATGGCACATTTCAATGAGATATTGGGACAAACATGACGGTCAAATGGCAGAGACAAGGTAAAGCAATACAATTTATGCGAGTAGGAAAATTAAACACAAGATTTGCCAAAGTATTTTCGGAAAGAAAACGCCCCGTCCTTTGGGTTGCTTGCTGTTCACCGACTGTGAAATATAATAATAAATAATAATCCTTGCATGTGATGTCGCGCTTCTCACGTCTTCTAGATGCCACAAGGGCGCTTCACGGAGCATACTGTAAAGTGAATTATATGTACATTTGTGGGTGAAACGCGGCAGCCAACAATCGCGCTCAGCAGCGGAAGTTCCCCCCACGCAAACGGTCGTGGGTTGAGTGGCCAAATTATTATTTTATTCATTTGCTTTCTTGAGGGAATCATTATCAGGCGTGTGGAGTAAGGAAACTCGTGCGGGGATTTACCCCCCCTACCACCCCTACCCCCCCCCCCCCCCACCCCCGTCCCCCCTGCCGAGAATTGAACCCGGAGGTCTCTGGCTCGCGAGGTGAACGCTGTGACTAATATGCCGTTGAGATTCGGGACAAACTGTCTTAAAACAATAATAATAATAATAAGATAATAATTCTTGCATTTGATATAGCGCTTTTCACATCTTATCGACGTCCCAAAGCGCTTCACAGGATATACTGTAAAGTGAATTGACTGTGTATATTTGTGGGCGAAACGCGACAGCCAATTGCGCGCGGCAGCGTCCTGTTCCTCTCCCCACCCACCCCCGTACCCCCCACAAACAGCTGTGGATCGAAACGACTGATTTTATTATCGTGGGTTTTGGGGGAATTAATAATAAATAAATATTATTATTTACTGGAAGGGAAGCGTTCTCTCATCAAGAGGATTTTTGAAACGTCGGGTTAAAACGCACTGGGGTGCAAACAATCCTCCAGAAAACATGCAAAGAGAATAGCCGTCGTACGATCGATCCGATGAAAGCGGGGCCTTGATTCTGGCTGGTTCCTACGGCATTACGTGTGTCCGCTAGACAGCCGACTGAGAACATTTTGTGGCGCGACAAAAGAATTCAAATGCAAGCAAAACCCACAGAACACACCACAGCAACACGGTGTGTACTGTTCCTGTCCTCGACAGTGCTTCTGCCGCAGTACCGTACAGCCAATCAATCCCCGGGATAAACTGGCCGTGGCTGACCTCATGGCTGTTTGTGAGATTCCCTCCCTCCCTCCCTCCCACCCCTCCCTCCCTCCCTCCCTCCCTCCCTCCCTCCCTCCCTCCCTCCCTCCCTCCCTCCCTCCCTCCCTCCCTCCCTCCCTCCCCTCCCTCCCTCCCTCCCTCCCCTCCCTCCCTCCCTCCCTCCCCTCCCTCCCTCCCTCCCTCCCTCCCTCCCTCCCTCCCTCCCTCCCTCCCTCCCTCCCTCCCAATAATAAAATTGGTCATTTCAATCCACGGCTGTTTTCGGGGACGCTGCTGTGCGCAATTGGCTGCCGCGATTCGCCGACAAATATATACAGTCAATTCACTTTACACTATATTCTGTGAAGCGCTTTGGGACGTCGATAAGATGTGAAAAGCGCTATATCAAATGCAAGGATTATTATTATTATTATTATTCCACATTAAGTATAAAGAATTTGTATTTTGGTGTATTTTTCGGCACTCCCTCGCTTATTTGTCCACACACACATATATATACACACACGCGCACAAAAAAAAACCAGTTTGTTCACTATTCAGTATATATTGTGTGAAGCTCTTTGAAACATCTGAATGACAAAGTGATCTGTTGACACAAAACGTTAAAACCACAAGGGTCCACGTTCTTGCGATGCCCCGTGACCCGAGGCACAGCCTCACCGTCCGCCTCGCGCAGACGCAAGCGGAAGTTGCTGGGAACGGTCGGCAGGTCAGGCAGCATCCATGGAGAGAGGAATGCGAGTCGACGTTTCGGGTGGGTCCCTCGGTTGGATTGGTTTGGGATTTCCGGCAGCTGTGGTACGGGATATCGTGTTTGGCTCACTCTCTCTGGTCGGGTCTGAGAGACAAGAGCAAAACACAAAACACAATGGCATCAACTCGAACCCACCCCCCACCCCTCCCACACACAGCGGCAACAGCGCCACCTACTGGCTTATACCCGACAGTGATAATCATAATAATCCTTGCATTTGATATAGCGCTTTTCACATCTTATGGACGTCCCAAAGCGCTTCACAGAATATACTGTAAAGTGAATTGACTGTATATATTTGTGGGCGAATCGCGGCAGCCAATTGCGCACAGCAGCGTCCTCCCACACAAACAGCCGTGGATTGAAATGACCAATTTTATTATTGTGGTTTTTTTGGGGGAGGGATTATTATTAGGCGTGTGGAGTAAGGAAACTTGCCCAAGGTTTCGCCCCTGACCTGCCTAGATTCGAACACAGGTCTCCCCAGCTTGCAAGACAAGTGCTCTAACCACTGAGCCACAGGAGCTTGAAACAGAACAATTTGGTTGGGGTTCGGGAGGGGTGGGGGGGGGGGGGGGGAGGAAACACCTTCATCAAAAGTGGGACAGAAATCCAACCCTAAAATAAACAAGAGAATAAAACGGCTGTTCGATTAATTAGTGCACCAACAGATTGGTCAATCATTCTCTAAATACATAGATTTCGATAGTCGAGAAAATAATAATTATCTTTGCATTTGATATCGCACTTCACACGTACATCTCAAAGCGCTTTCTAGAATATACTGTAAAGTGAATCGATTGTGTTGGTGGGCAAAACACAGCAGCTAATTGCACACAGAAAGTGTCTTCCCCCCCCCCCACCCACCCACCCCCCCACCACCGCAAACAGTTGTGGATTCAAGTGGCCAATTTATGTTTTTCTCTCTCTCTCTCTCTCTCTCTCTCGAGGGATTTTTATCAGGCTGTGTGGAGTGTACTTCTGAAAATCAACAGTATGGAATTGTATGTCCGTTCATAATGTAGGAAGACGCCTGGAGACTGTAGCAACGTTGGCAGACTATTCAACCGCTCTTGCAAACTTCTGGTAGGGATAAAAATAATATAGAATAATAATAATAACCCTTGCATTCGTTTTTTGGGGGGAGGGATTGTTTTTAGGCGCCTGAGTGTGTGTGGAGTAAGGAAACTTGCCCGAGGTTTCGCTCTGATCTGCCTGGATTCGAAACACAGGTCTCACGCTTGTAAGGCGAGTGCTCTGACCACTGAGTGAGCTACCAGAGCTCCGCGGGCTCTCTGCTTATTGGTGGGATCACGGACGTTGACATTTTCTCGAGTCCAAACGTGGTAACCTCCCCTCCCCTCTTGCTCCTCATTCCACGCGGTGGCTCTCTAAGCCAGAGTGCCCTGTGCTGAGCATGATATGCTACTCACTTTTTAAGTCCTCCAAGAAGCGACTCTGCATGAAGAGCACGGATGTTGTCGCTGCTTGAGCACATTTACCCGACATTCACACACACGCACACATTTTCCAGGAGTCGCTGGTTGATACAGCTATCCGTCATCTAAATCTGTGTTATGAGACATGCTTCTGGAACCCAGATCAGTCACATGCATTCAGTTGCAGGGGAACCCACCACGAGGGCTGTCAAATTGTTCCAGATGACGTGGTTTTACATTACAGCCTTTGAAATTGATACGTACCACTTGCTGCGCAAGAATCTGATTGTACGTTTCTGCTTCAGGTGGATGCAGAGACGTAGCCCCTCAAGCCTGTTCCGCCATTTTCTAACGTCATGGCTGACCTGCACCTCAGGTTTGATTACCTATCCTTGCTCCGTATCCCTTAACACCCTGACCCAACAAATATTTACGATAGTTAAAGCCAATTTTTTGTTGAAAAAATGATTAGGAGTGAATTTCAAAACACCAATTTACGTTTGTATACGGCAATCGGCAATATGGATTTTTTTTTCCCCTCTAGCAATTTAGCAATAGGAATTCAAGGCTACCCTGGTATATGTTTTTACTGAGACGGATCCTTATGGGAAAGGTTTACAGTTCAGATGATTTGAAAAATGAAAAGCGAGTTCCAGGAAACAGGGTAAATAGATTACAGTACAGTACCGTACTCACTTTACACCCCAATTAGAGGATGCGCATTAGAGATTAAACACCTCTGTTTTAGTCAAAACAAGAAAATCCTCTAATAACGCACCACACTAACACGTCTTAACTACGCTTAACAAATAAATCGGTCACATTTGAGCGTATAGCAACAGAATCAAACGCGGTTCCAGTGTGTGCAGCAGCGTGTAAGTACATAATCATGGTCGCTAAGCAATTTGCGGTTTTAATAGGATTAAGAATAATCTGAACCGAACATTCGTTGAAAGAAGTTTGGCTTTAATTGCGGCTGATCTGCGCCTGATTGGTTTTTGAAATGGTAAGACAGTCTGGTGAGGCCAATAATGGCTTACCTCGTCTGATCAGGTCTCTGACTGAGATGACAGTGCTCCCCAACTGAGCCGGGCCAACGTACCATCGACGCACCAAAGACAGGTTCTCTGCGCTTAACCCCGCCGAGTGCTCGATGCTGTCCTCGTGTGTTGAGCCTCAACGGTCGACACTGACAAGTCTTATTCAGCTGGGCGAACAATATACTCGAGAGCTTTCTGATATGCTGTTCATCCTGCTGTCCATTAACGAGATACTCAGAATGCTTTGCTAACATCGGAATCCAGTCCACAACTCCTCTCGGAGGCGATCACCGAGAAAGAACAAACAGAACTAGAACAAGGTGGGCTTGGGCTGTCTGTCTGTCTGTCGCTGGCGGAGGACTTTCGAGTTTTACAAACTAGGTTAATGAAGAGACGAAATGCATCGTTTAAATGTTTAATGAACTACTTAACCACAGCAGGAGTTAACAGGTGTCGACAAATTCCAAGTTCGGTCATAGTGTTTCAAAATCACTATCAATTTTGGCACTTCAGTTTCGGAAATACACGCAACTCTAGGATCACAGAGAACGTGCGTAGTTCATAGCAAGAAACCAAACAAACCTTTACAAACTACGTTTCCCAAAGAATAACAGTCCTACAGTTGGAACTCACAGAGAGAAAAAAGTCATAGCAAAAGTGCCCTCGACACGTAAAAGTACAGCACAAGTGAATGGTTCCTTCATCACTTGCATAGTTCTAATTGACAAAACATTGAAGCTTTTCCGTATCGACATATCAAGGTCTCAAACACGAACATAAGGGACCAAAAACAAGTTTGATTACCTATTAAATCAAGCAGCACTTAATTTGTGGTAGTTTAATGACTACTTTATATTATTCCAATACAATTTTTTTTTGGGGGGTGAGGGAGGTGGTGGGGGGGGGGGTTACAAGTTAAACCGAAGAAAAAGAATTCTATTTCCACTGAGCGGGCGTGAAAGTGATGCGACACCTTTCAAAACGGTTCGGACAATTTTCGCTTTGTCACTGTACGTGTCCAGTGTAACGTTGCCTTGCAGAGGGCGCACATTGCCGAGTTCTCATGTTCGCGCTTCGGCCCATCTTCATACGTGGGAGATGGAAGAGAAACAGAGCTTCAAGGTGTAGGGGTACGGACCACCTGAAGAGAAAAAGAGGGTTTCCTTCAAGCACAAACCTTTGAATAACTTCCAGGGATTCGTTCCGAATTCGCTCCGAGCTCCGTGGGCACAGTTACCACTCCAAATGCATTAAAGGCAACAAGTCAGCCGTGAGATGAACGACCCAATTATTGAGCCTGTCTCGCTTTTCTTTTCAAACAGGGTTGTGGGAGTCCTATGGCTTCTTTATTCATTCTAACGCACAGGACTTGTGGAGTCCTGTAGCTCGGTGGTGTGTTAGAATTAATTAATTAATTAATAAATAGATAAATGAATAAAAAGAGCAGTTAATGAAAGGTTCAATAACGCCGTGTGGTACATTTCTCAGAATGAGTTCTGTGGCTCAGTGGTTAGAGCGTGAGATCTGCATTTCGAATCCAGGCAGGTCAGGGCCGAAACCTCGGGCAAGTTTCCTTACTCCACACACACACACACACACGCCTAACAATAATCCCTCAAAAAAAAATACAATAATAAAACTGGTCATTCATTTCAATCCATGACTGTTTGTGGCGGACACTGCTGTGCGCAATTGGCTGCCGCGTTTCCCCACAAATATACAATCACTTAACAGTATATTCTGTGAAGCGCTTTGAGACGTCTAGAAGACGTGAAAAGCGCTGTATCAAATGCAAGGGTTGTTATTATTATTATTGTGGGGGTCTTTCATGTCCAACAGAAGAAAGGACTCAATTTAACCTCTCGCGCGTAGACTCAACCCGAGACTTATCAGCTCAAGTATAAAACCCCGGCCTTTTTTGCCCATCACTCTGACCCAGAAGCCACAGGACCTGGTACCGAGTGACCAGGAATGACTAAATCTGCAAAAAAAGAGTAACATCTTCCCATCGCGTGCGCTCGACCCTCGAGAAGGAAAAACAAAAAACAATCCCTCTGGGCGACTTCAGATCGTTTTAATTTGTGTGTCTATCAGTGTATCTGTATGAACTACGTGAGTGGCTGCGGATAACAGTTTGTGGGAACTAAAAATATTTATTGAGCCACAATTTTCCAGTCAGTTTTTGAGGAAGGAATTCCAGCTGTCGTTTCCTTTTTTTTAAAATCACTTACTTGGATTTTTGATCTGGTAGTGATTTAGCATGGTCAGAGCCTCCACAGCTTCATCTTTCGACTCCCACTCCAACAAGCCTGATAAACTTCTGTCAGCTAAATAGGGGACAGAACATTGGGGGGGGGGGGGGGGGGAAAGATTAGAGCGTTTACTCACTCAGGAGAGAGGAAAAATATTCCCAGAGAGACGCCTGATCTGGCGTCAACACCATTGTTTCAGCACTCGCTGAATCAATTGGAATTTCGCTTCAAACTGACCGTGTTACGTTGGTGTATCATGCAGCAGGCTTAAGAGAAACCTCAATCCAAACTCTCACAAAAGTAACTGCATTTATTTCTGCACCTGGAGTGCGGTGTTCTCTACCAACTCCAAGAAATCAGATCAAAAGGCAATATAATAACTTCTAAAAAAAAAACAATCGAAAATCCTGTTTTGATGTGTTCCAGCGAACCAGAAGTATTACAGATCACGGCGTGCTGAGCTACACTTTCATGCTCTCAACTTAATAACGTTCTAGCTACACCCACTCACGTCCCACAGACCATGACCACACAATCTCAGTCAGTTTGCAATTGGTAGCATCCAGTGACTTCAAAGTGCGACTTAACGTGACTCGTAAATAATTGGCAACAGTTTGATATTTTAATTTCCACCTCAATCTCCTAATAAAGACATCGGCTGGCCTCTGAACGAATGCTGACAGATCTTACTTAGGCCTTGGAACGTCCTCCCGATGTGAAAGGCGCTAAGACAAGTGTAATTTTGTAATTGTTCCAATAGGCAGACACGGTGGAATGTGTAGAACTGCCTGGTTTGGATATTCTCAAGCATTATAATGGTTCCACAAGTCTGATATCTGACACAAATGTATAATTTCACCTTTTCTTTTCTTTTCAACCCTAGTAGATAAGCAAGCTAACAATAACTGAAGTTTCATCGCGACTTAGCAAGATTTTGAAAGCGTTCTTGAACCCGTTCCGTCACAGCCATCGCATTACTTACATTTTCCAGAGAATGTTTTGTACGTCAGAAAAGACTTGAGTTCGGTATCCTCACACATCTAGGAGGAGACAGGCAAAAGGCATGTTACACTTTCGACTGGATAGAGAGACACACACACACACACAATAAAAATCATAAAACAATTAAATAATCATCTTAGTGAATAAAAAAAGCAACATTTTAATAGACAGGTTCTTCGTAATGAAAAATGTATCAAATAGTGAGGGTCCTTTAAAGCAATAGTGGTGAAAAGCAAGGAACAGGTTTGGTGACAATCACATTACTGGGAGCAGCGTTGAATTTAGAGTTGAATTTACAGGACGTGAGGAATCCTTTCGTGTTTTTTTTTAAAAAAGGCACCTCATCACATTGAAAGGTCTCAAAGTGTTTCAACACAGCGAGGTTTCCCAAACAACTTGCATTTATTTGTACGGCAACTTCAGATCAGGAAGGATGCCACAAAGCTCTGGGATCTCACAAAGGTGTTAAAATGTAAAAAAAAACAACCTTTATCTATATACTAAATTGTTGCATATATACCATAACCAAGGAAACCAGTCAGTCAGTCAGGCTCCAGCACGCACACACCTAAGTGTTCTTTGCTATGTATCATTCAGATTTTCACACCAAGAAAAAAAAATCCAGTAGAAAAAGCTTAAACGGTAAAAAGGCATGAAACTTTTTTTTCTTAAAAAAACATATACATAACAACCCTTAATGAAGTACAGGTAGCCCCCGCTTACCGAACGCCCTGTTAGCGAAACTTCACTACAACGAGGGTTTCTATTTGTACCCCTCTATGTGCTTAGCGAAGGCTGCGCTTGATATAACGAAAGTTTAAATCTCGTGCGCTTCTTGTCTCCCGGCAGCCTCCGCGACACAAGTGCACATACATACACACATTTACTTCAGCGCCACCTAATCCAAGAGAAAGCGCTGCAATATGGGAGCAGCTTAAGTGGTAGGCTGCTCTGTCTGTCTGTCTCTCCTCTCTGTCTCTCTCTCTCTCTGTCTCTCTGTCTCTCTCTGTGTGTGTCTCTCTCTCTGTGTCTCTTTCTCTCTCTCTGTCCCAGTCTCTCTCTCTCTCCATGTCTCTTTCCCTCTCTCCGTGTCTCTTTCCCTCTCTCTGTGTCTCTTTCCCTCTTTCCCTCTCTGTCTGTCTCTGTCTATCTCTCCCTGTGTCTATTTCCCTCTCTTTGTCTCTCTCTTTCTGTGTCTCTTTCTCTCTGTCTGTTTGAGTCACTGGCTGTCACAATCTCACTCACAGTCTCTCTCTCTCTCTCTCTCTCTCTGTCTCGGTCTCTTTAACTCTCTCTCCCTGCCTTTCAATAGCTGTGCTAACTTACCTTATACTGTCGCTGATGCACTGTAAATGTTAGCGCTAGGCATTACTGGAAACCATTTTTTTCATATACGGAAACACAGTGGGGAACTCCCTCCCGCCCGCTGAACGCAATTTTCGCTTAACGCGGAGTTTTGAAGTCCCTAACCCTTTCGTTAAGTGGGGGTTACCTGCACTTGGGAACTTGAAACCGTTGGTTGCAGCCCACTCCGACGTGCAGACCAACCTACCTGTTGAAACGTTTCCTCTGTGACTCCAATGGGGGCATTGAAGAAATGGAGGACACTGGAAGGGGGTTGGATCCGGTTTTTAGAAGCCTGTCCCGGGTTAGAGAAGCGGTTGTTCCTGGAGTCGGTGAAGTCCTTGTAACTGTTGGTGCCGTCTTGCAGCTCGTAAGACTGACTCGGCATAATTGTGTGCTGCTTGGAGACGCTAAACACAAGAACACGCACCACTTGATCAGGAACATTCGCACGGCATAAGCAGTTCACTTTTTCATTCAAAAAAAAATTTTTTTTTGCAAGCGCACGTGGGCATCTGGGTCACCTACCACAAGCTGAGCGGCTTTCCAAACATGTGGACGTTATTGAGGTGAGTGATGGCCCGCTCCACGGAAAATTCATCGCCCATTTCAACCATGGCTGCGTCCGGCATGCTCTTCATGAACTTGACCTAAGGTGGGACCAGCGAGAGTGATCAAGACAGGCTTGAAATTCAAAGCGCTGTCGTATAAAACATGGGGGTGCGTCCCGAAGAACTAAATAATGAACGCAACAAGCAGCTCTGAGCAGTTGACCGACTTTCGCGTTCCTCTCACATTTTTTTTTCCGCCAGGTGATTCATTCAGATGACTGACTCTCCTGTACCGACCGGTGAGGGTTTTTTTGGGGGGGGGTTTCTTGTTAGTGAAACAAAAAGGTAGAGCACACACTGAACAATGCGCGAGAGATTAGAAAGATGACATCTCTTACATTTTTCAAATGAAAGACTATTCTGTTGAACCCGGTTGATGTCAGAATGATTATTTTTTTTGCACACAATACATTTGTCTCAGTTAGTTGTAAGAAAATACACACAAAAAACTATTTTGTAGTGGTTAGTGCAACGTCAGTTTAGGAGGTGTTAGCAGTATTTCTCCAACCCAAATTTGGGTTTAATATACTTGCCTTACAACAACAACAAAATTATATTTTATAGAGCGTTAGAGCGTCTTTCACGTCGAGAGGACGTCCCAAGGTGCTGAACAGTCAGGTCGGGACCCGAGCAAGGGAGAGGGGAGAGAGTTGGGAGGGCAGCCAAAGGCACGATCAAAGAGACCAGCCTTGAAGGAAGGGAGGAAGCGAGGCGAAGGGACTGTGGAATGGAGTTCCAGAGTGCGGGGGCAGAGGCTGAAAGCCCGCCCACCGAAGGTAGTCAGGGAGACAGCAGGTCGGAGAGATAGGAGGGGGCAAGTCTGTGAATAGCCTTGAAAGTGAGGACAAGGATCTTGAATTCAATCCTCTGGGGAGGTGGGGGGTGTGGGGGGAAGAGAGAGATGGGGAGCCAATGGAGCCGGGCGAGGGTGGAACTTACCTTTTCAACGTTGCCATACAAGCAGAGGAGGTTGAAGATTTTGTCGCAATTGACTTTGTTGGGAACGAGTCCGTAAACCATGAGCACCTTGCTGGAACGCATCGACCCGTGCTGCTGGGCTGCCATATGTGGTGGTGACGGAGGGTAATGATGCATGACCGAGGACTTGCTGGACGAGCGGGGGGCCATTCTGCGTTCTAATGACCGGCTGCTTCCCGCCGAGTGCGGATAGCCTGTTCAAAGACATTGTCCCGTTACCTTTTACATCCAAACACAAAACACCCCCTACCCTCCAACCCCAAATTTAAGCAACCTGGGAAAAATTGTGGGTCAGTAGAACTGAGGAATGAGATAAAAACCCCAAATCTGTCATTTAGACACGAGGTACATTGGATGAACTGAGCGAAAACTACAAATCTTGGGAGAATTCACAGAGTCATGGGGCTCTGGGACATGGGGCACATGTGGATGACAAATGCAACCAGATTTTCCAATATATTATCCATGGTTGTCTGGGTTGCTGATGGTGGAACATTTAGTCTTTTCTCAGATCTCTCTCCTCCCCGCCCCGTTACCCCGCCTCCCATACTGAAAGCAGTAATAATATTTGCTGGAAACAGTTCCAAAGGCACCAAAAACACCCACAGATATCCCATTCCAAAAATATCAATTGGCTCATTCCAAAACCTAAAGTAATATATTGCTCCGTACTTTAAAAAGTACAGTACTTGTCTGTACTTTAAAAGCACTTTAAAAAATAAAAAAATCCAGAAGTAGCCAGTCTTATTTTGCCTATTAATGTTTAGCGTTCCTGATCACAGTGTTTACAGGTTGCGGCTTAGTGGTTAGCCGGTCGGAAGAACTGGAAGGTCAAACGAGAGTTGGAACAAAAGCAGTGCCATATCACGGCTGCAAGACCACTTACCGTATCCATTACCACTGTATATTGACGGATGATCTCCCAAAAGTGCTGGCTGCCTGAAAATTCTCCCTTCATCTGAAATCGAAGGTGGGGGGGGAGGAACGAGAAAAGGAGAAACTGAAATGGTGCAAGTCCTTTATACCAAAATGAGACGTAATGTTTAAATTCAGCACCCATTTTTCTCTACTCCACCACTTTAACACCCCCCCCACCCACACCCACACCCGCCCCCACATGCTACATGTGTACAAAGAATTATTGTGTACATCAATACATTGTACAGAATGACAAGCGTTGAACATTTGGTGAACAAGTGAGCAGGAAAAGTACAATTTTGAAAAACAGTACCTGGTTTTTTGAACCATAAGCTTCAAACAGCAACACAGAGCAGTGTCAAAGAGGCCGTCTTAACAACTTGCAGGAGGATTCAGCAAAAGCGAGATACTTCGCCCCTGCATTACAGTTTTACAATCAATGAATACAGGGTTTGAAAATGGACACAGAGTTATCAACATAACATTTTAAATTGAACGCAAAACACTACAGATGCTGGGAATCTGAAACAGAAACAAAAGTTGCTGGGGAAACTCAGCAGGTCAGGCAGCATCCATGGAGAAAGGAAAAAGAGTCAACGTTTCGGGTTGACTCGTTTTCCTTTCTCCATGGATGCTGCCTGACCTGCTGAGTTTCCACAGCAACTTTTGTTTCTGTTTAACATTTTAAATTCATGGTTCACTCAGGAAAGGAGGTTGGTTGCGAAGGGAAAGGTTGGCTGACCAAGTCCGAACACTCCCAATAAGCTAAGATTAAACTTTACCCAAATCTAATATATATATATATATATATATAATTTCTACGAGTGATGTAAAAAGTTATGGAATAGTTCAAATATCCAGAACTGTAGCTAGAAAACATTGCACAGAGAATGGTCATCTTTCACATCTAATGTCAAAGACACCTTTTAGACATGGAATTGCTCAGCCAATACTATGGGGGAAAGGGTTGGGGAGAAGGGTGGGGGTTCGGGGGGGGGGGGGGGGGGGGAGGAGAATCAAGCAACATTGCTTTTCTTGAAATCCAGAAATTGTCAAGTGCAATAAGACAAAAGCAAGAAGTTTAGATCTTCAAATTATCAAGACAGGAGGGACCTGAACTGTTTTACTCTGGACAACAGACGAGATGCACATTTATCAAGACAATTCCTCACGATAAAGTGGTTTAAGACTGGGGGACAATAGTGGCATGGGAGCGAAGTAGAGGACTTTGGTGCCCCCAATAACTACATTGCCATCAGTTCAGAGCCAAAGTAAACTGATTCCCAAATACTGGGGGGAAAAACCCCTTTTTCCATCCCTGTTGTCTTATGAATTTATTAAATTCCGACTCAATCGTGACATCCCATGGTAAAGGTTGGGAGGTCAGTGGCATTGATCAATCTCAACAGTACATCTTACTCTCCCCTGTCCAGATCAATATTAGTTAACTACTTCCTCTTGCCATACACCCTTGCCTGTTCAAAGTCAACTACCAATATCTGGGTCCTAGAAGATGTGAGATGCTATCTTGCAAGAAAATCCTCCTCTCCACCAATATTAGCATTGGTTATATCAAGCGTTGAGAGAAATATCCATTCTCCCCACCCCGCCCAATCACCTATAGCAAGTCCCCTCTTTCCTCTTCCTCACCACTCGAGGTCTATAAGGTGCCCGCTCCAAAACAAATCTCTACTTGAAAAGTGTCGTTTAATGCAAGTTATTGCTGTAAGTTCTCCAGCTCTGCCATGTTCACAGATGGTCCATACTGTCTTGGTCCAACACACAGCTCCCTGCATTCTGGTTTCCCCCTCCCCACCGACCAAAAGTCCTTTGGTCCTTTTGTCCCCTACAAGATCACTGTAACGTTGCTCTTGCTACACCAATCCTCCACACAACTTGAGAAAGAGCCAACGGCCGTGGAGGGCAAAGAGTCAATCATCCAATGACTGGCCATGGGTAGCCACATTTAGAAACTCATCTCAGATTTCTCCCCCTTGGGTCCAAGGACAAACAAATGGAAACTTCTCTCGCTCATCCCTTTGCCCACTATGTCAGCTTACTCAGGGAGTCAAACCTGACACCATGTACACACTCTGTATGCCTGAGGACTAGGCCACTGAAGTCCATTTATAATATAATAATCCTCCCATTCGTTATAGCATCTAATCGCTTCAATCTCTCATAAAGTACTGTCAAGGGCAAAACAAAGCGACAAGACTGTCTTTTGGGTGAACTCAGCAGTCCATGGTAATATCCAATAGGATCTCTCTCCCATCAACTCACTGTACACCTTCACACTAGCAGCTTGCCTCTGTTGTCCTGAAGTTACTTTATTTTCTGAATAACATTTGCATATCAAATTACATTCGACTTATCACCTTAAGCAATTTCTGGATTTTGTTTTTTTTTTAAATTAAAACAAACACATTAACATTGTACAGTTTCTACGGTTGCCTCTGGATTAAAAACGAGGCTTTTGTAAATTTAAACCTCAGTAACAAAAGTACATTACGAGAACTGCTGCAAAACTTCTCTGACATTACGGTATTGAAGCCTCAACCATGCACAGAGAGCATATTTCACGGTTTAAAATATGGGAATGACCGAGGATTCGCTATATAATATTTGCGTTTGATATAGTGCCTTAACATGGAATTGAGACATCTCAAAGGCGCTTCACAGAATACACAATAGAGCGAATTGACTGTATAATTTGTGAGTAAAACGGGCCTACCACAGTCGTGGATTTGAGTGACCACTTATTTTTTTGCAGGATTATTACCCCTAGAAAAAAGTGATCTGCCAATCGACTAACAAGTGGGTTCCTTCTTACTGCGAGGTAAACAAATGTGCGGAATAAGGAAACTTGCTTAAGGTTTTGTCCGGTCAAATTTAACTATTGCAAGAGAAACTTTTGGAAAAGATAAAACACACACACACACACACAAATATCATTGGCAGATTTCAAAAAAGCATTCAACCCATCGACTTTGCACCTCACCAGTTGCCTGCTTTGTCCAGAAACAATTATAACTGCAGGCTCAAGAACACAGTTGTACAAATCCCCCCCCCCCACCACCCCAACAAGGGAATCAGTTTGCAGCAGTCATCATAAGTGGACTCTTGCACCCAATGGCTTCATTTGAGAATTCAGAAATCATTCCCATTTAACGTTACAAAACAGTTGAAATCAATAGCGTTTCGTTGGACAGTCTTATAAATTGCGACTCGCAAACACGTTCGCCTTGCACCGACCGATGAACGAAAAGTGTCTCCTTCCTGATCAGTTTCCCGAGGATGTGTTTACGTGCAGTCTGGGTGAGCTGAGTAAGAGTCGGCAGGCTGCGCTGTAGTCAGTTGTTACTGGTTTATGCAGGCAAACGTTGGCGCTGGTGCGTGGAGTGGTTAAGTTTTGCCTGGCTTCCCTCTTCTCTGTGGTGCTCCCTCTCGCTGGTATGCCTGTCCGTGCCAATTCAATGCCGTGTGCTCCAGTAGTGGGGGCAGAGGGCCAAACAAATCAATATTCTTTCCGCACTGAAGATAATGTGCGGTTTGCAGCTTTTTTTGTTTGTTTGTTTTTTGAAGATTTGAAAAAAAATATTGCTGTATCTGAAGTCTTGGTTCTTTTTTTGAGAATGTTCTGCAGTTACTGAGTGTTGCTTTGAAAGCTGCAACTTTCTGTGAAGGAGCCTGGTTTGCGTGTACAGTAGTAGCTGATGTACGTAAGCTGCAACTACAGTGCGTGTGTACGGTGTCGCTAGCCAAAATCCAGCAGAGTACACACCACAGCTCAACAAACGCAGTTTAAAACTTTCCATAAACGGTCTCTTTGGGACAGATGTTAAGACTACCAGCAAATGGCTGTACAAATACAAAAGCCTTCAAGGAAAGTATCACTGGTTACAATAGTTCAGAAAAGTACTGTGTATCACGAACAGAAAGCCTCCCCACCCACCAACCACCCACCACCAAAAAAGCTAATTCGCCCTCAAGTCATAGCATTGTGTCCAACCCACCCACCGCTGGACAATTAAACAGCTCAGTTAAAAAGTTACTCTCCTCGTTACTAACGATAACAAGTCTTGGCAGTTATGCCAGAAACCCCCTGAAACCTCCCCGCCCCCATTTTATTCTCTGCGGCCAGCGCCCGATGCCGAGGTCACTGTTCACCAGTTCTCCAGCAGGTCTCCAGTAACTCACAAGTGGTCATTCTTTACTCGAACAGAACTTAAGTCACCACATACTCAACGGTTGGAACAGTCACAAAGGAGTACGACCTTAATTCACCCGAAATAGACGCAGGTGCTTTTAGGTGGGAAGCCACACAATCGTGGGCAAGAGGGTGTTGAGCAGAGAACGAAATATCCTATTGGCTAATGTTTTGTCTAGCTCAGTGACGCACACATTCCCCCCGCCCCCCGCCCCCCCCCACCACCATCTTTGTCACCCAGCAAGAGATTCAAGCTGATAACCCCCCGTTAACAATCTGTTGTAGACTTACTAAGGGCAGAGATTGCTTAATTACATTTGTTGCAAAGCAAAGCTAGGCATGAACGCCAAGTAGTTGGTGATTGTATGAAAGATAAAATAGCATTGTTGTTTTTCTTTGAAAAATAGGCACCTCACGCCCACATAACACAAATCAAAGTGTCAGTTCACACAGTGCAGACCATTGCAGAGTTTTGAAACCCATCCTATCAAGTGTCAGATGATCTGGACAGATTTCAATTGCATTACTGCACCAGTACACTGTATATATTTCTTATCCTGTCACTGTCACAGACCGGTAAAAACAGAAAGCTGCGGAGATTGTTGCTGAGGGTCTAACATGGAATTCCTCATCTGCACATAAGTGGGGTGGGGAGGGGGAAAGAGAAAGAAACCACAAATAGGAAGGGTTTACTGTACCTCCTCTGGTTAAGTTAGGATTAGTGTAGTCCCATGATTCACTATTATTCTTGAAGACGTTGAGTCGAGTCGGCTGGTTGTGGGATTGAAAGACAAAAAACTTAATTTAGACGCGTGAAATGGCCGACGTTAACATTGAGGCAAAAGTCCCTGGAGTGGGTAAAACACTAGGGTCGGTCGATATGGAAATTTTCCGATTTAGATATATCGATCGGCTCATATCGAGATATACCGAAATATCGATATTTTCGGGTTTTTCATACTGCGCATGCGCGCGCGGCGCGCGCATTCCGGGTGCACGCATTCGGAGCCTATCTCCTCAGGAGGTAAATATATTTCTCTCTCTGTGTCTCTCACTCTCTCCATCTCTGTGTTTTTCTGTCTGTGTTTCTGTGTCTCTCTCACATCCCCCCCATCTCTATATACCAGTATGTTATCACCCCCACCCCTTCTCTTCCCCTGCCCCCGCCGTCTTTATCCCCCCTCCCCCCCCCCCCGCCGTCTGTCTCTACCCCCCACCTCCCCCCAGCCGTCTCTCTCCCCCACCACACCCCCCCCCCAGCCGTCTCTCGCCCTCCCATCCCCACCCAGCCGTCTCTCTCCCCCCCCACCTCCCCCCAGCCGTCTCTCTCCCCCACCACACACCCCCCCCAGCCGTCTCTCTCCCTCCCATCCCCACCCAGCCGTCTCTCTCCCCCCCCACCCCCTCAGCCGTCTCTCTCACCCCCCACCCCTTGCATACCTGTATATTGTATTCGAGGACTATGAATACAATATGGTGGCTTTGCACCTCGGTCTGTGCATTGTGTATAGAGATGAGCATTCTGGGTCTTGTAGTTCAGTGTGCGGCATTCAGATTTTTCGATATATCGATATTTTTGAAATGTCTATATCAGCGTATCGATATGAAAATTATATCGGGTTTTAGCGATATATCGATATATCGCCGGACCCTAGTAAACACATTTACCTTTGCGTACTCGATTTTTAGTGTGCAGCAGCCAGAATAAATGTCTGCACCGTTCAGAGAAGCCTTCGCCTTCTGGGCACTTTGAACTGTGTCAAATGTGAGAACGGTTAAGGAAACTAGTGTTGTTACTGCAGTATTAGTCATGGCATTTGGGTGATTTAACCGTACTAGCAACTAATAAAAGACACGAATGTTAAAACAGAAAGTCTGCTCAATCTTGGATACAACTTCAGGGAGGAGATGGGGTGGGTGGGGTGGGGGTGCGTAGGGAAAGAAAGAAACGATATGTTCCTAATGTCAAAAGGCTACACTAAGAAAAGAAAATAATTACAGAAAATTAGCTCACTCTGCAGAACTGTAGCTCAGTGGCTAGAGCACTCGCCCTACAAACGTGTGACCTGTATTTCGAATCCAGGCAGGTCAGTGCGAAACCGTGGGCAAGTTTCCTTACTCCACACGCCTTAAAATAATCCATTCCCCCCCACTCTCCACCCAAAAAAATTATAATAAATTGGTAATTTCAATCAACGACTGTTTATGAGACACTGCTGTGCACATTTGGCTGCCACGTTTCGCCCATAAATATATAGTCAATTCACTTTACAATACATTCTGTGACATGAAAAGTGCTATATCAAATGCAAAGATTATTATTAATTATTATTATAACATTACAATACACCAGCAAAATGAACTGACTGCTTCACTCTTTTTGGGAGCCACATGGCTCAGTCAATAGATGTAAAAGGATATTCAACCATTGCTTGCACACCATTCTTCTTGAATATTACAATGCGCAATACTGGGCCACATGTGTTGCAGATAGTGTACAGGACATCCTGAAATGAGACAGAAAGTTTAATACGTCAAATGCATTCCTTTGTTTTTTTTTAAAAAAGAAAAGGACAGGTGGCGTGGACAGACGTGTGTCGTTTCATTTCTTTGATGACTTGGCAAGAAACCCAAGTGAAGCCACATTAGTGGCTAGATAGAGCACTCGCCCTACAAGCGTGTGACCTGTGTTTCGAAGCCAGGCAGGTCAGGGTGAAACCGTGGGCAAGTTTCCTTACTCCACACGCCTTAAAATAATCCATTCCCACCCCACCCACCCCACCACCAAAAAAAATTAGAATAAATTAAGTCATTTCAACTTTTATACATTTTTATACAGTGGGTGATTTTTTTTTGAGCGAGTAAAGATATGTACAACGATATGTTTACAACTTAAAATGTAAACTCTACGAGAGCGCAGCCTGATAAGACGCTCCACCCACGAAAAGTGCCAACACCATTGTAAAAAAAAATATTGTTAACGCCATGTGCAGGGAGTGGAAGAGGAAGAAGAAGAACCCAATTTTACAAACAATTGTCTGGTGACTCTCTTAAGAATCCTCCCTCCTGCAGTCTAGTCTCCCTGAACGTCAGCCTCAAACAGAACCCGCTGCCAACACCACGTTTTAAGATACAAGAGAAAATAAAGATGAGTCTGCACATTCAGATGCAAACAACATGCACCAGATTCCTCAGTAGACCTGGCTGGCTGCATGTTCGAGCATGAAATTCACGATGAAGCAGACACAGCGGTACATACCACAGCCTGTGTTCCCTGCCAACGCAGCCAGATGTGTTTAGCATAATAGATGCTGTGTTTTCAATGCCATCAAGTCGCTTAAAAGGCATTTGAGACATGCCCACCCTTCTTAAAACCTCTTTAAAACCTCTTTAAAGAGGAATTATTACGGGTTGAGTTTGCTTAGAGAACACACAAGACCAGGGACATTCCAATCCTGTGTTGGAAGTTAATTTGTACCAAGTGCTCAGATGTGTTCTATAGAGTACAGTCATTAATGTTTTTACAAGAATGTACGGTGAAGTTTTTGAGTTGTTGCTTGTGAGATGTCTATCCGATGTGCAAGGCACTATACCAAACATAAGAATTATTATTTAAGTCATATGAACCTCAATATGAGTATCCACGACTGTTTGTGGGACACAGCTGTGCGCAAATGGCTGCCAAGTTTTGCCCCCACAAATATACAGTCAATTCGCTTCACAGTATGAAGCGCACTGAGCTGTCTAGAAGACGTGAAAAGTGCTATATCAAATGCAAGGATTATTATTATTATTGGTCCAAATCTATAACTCATGGATATATGTTCTACGCCACTTACCGGTGTAATGAAGCAAACATTGGCAGCTTGAAACCGAATAGCTAGGAACTCACCATGGCTAAAATATTAGAAAAATATAAAACTGCAAAGATTGTGTAACCTGTCCACAAGCTCTGAAGCTCGATAATCTGGAAATTCCTGATTATAGTAAGAATTGAATCTTTACCTCTATCGTGTGTGTGTGTGTGTGTGTAATTTTTAAAAAAACTTTTGAGAACACCTGGGGTTAAACCTAGTTTAGCCTGCTCAACACATTGACAATATACAGTTTAGACTGGATGAACTGAGTGATTGCAACACTGTTGGGAGGCCAGCTGGTGAGATGGTGGTTTCACTAGGTGTTGGGTTTGTCTAGGTGTCTGAAGTAGAAATGCAGACAACACACACACAAACGTGTGTAAAAAAAATTCAGGCCTCGTTCGCAAACCGGCTTGAACAATTTTTTTTGATGGATGGCCCCAAAATACCACTTTCAAACAATAGTTTAAAAGCCTCACACGAGCGACTGAGCTCTTAACAGACGGGCAGCGCTCTCTGACAAGCCTCAAAGCAAGCAATTAGAATACATGAATCCATCATCCCCCCACCCCCCCACCACATCAAATTCACTCTACAGCTGGAAAAGGGGCACGCTTTGCGTTGCAATTGGCCTTAAAGAGTTTCACTTCAAAGTGTGGTCTCGGGAGACCAAGTTACCTCCCTCGCCGGGTGTTTGGTAAAGGTAGAAACAACAACAAAAACAACATTGACACGTTTAAGTGCCTTGCAGGTCGGGAGGACGCACGCCGCCATGGCGCCGAGATCCATTCCTCCCCGAATGGACGTACCGTGGTGATTGGATAGAGCGGATTCTGAATGGCTAAGAAGAGGACGTTGTTGACGTTCTTGGGATCTTCGGCCCCGCCCGGGCGAGTGATCCTCTGGCTGGTGGAGAAGTTGAAAAAAGCAGGAAATCCCGAGACGTTGATCACCCGACGTTTCGAATAGGTGACGCAGCTCTGAGAGCTGTCCAGGTCCTCAAACTCCACCAGCGCTTGCCGTTTATTTGGCAACATCATCACGTAGCTGCCGACAAAAAATAGTCACGACTGTATTTCTCGGAATAACAGCAACGTTACATTTTAGCGCCTTTCACGTCGGGAGGAACGACACCCAAAGGCGCTTGGAATAAGCACGACTGTAACCCCCTTCCTCATTCACTGTCCCGTTCCCCCTCCAACCATTTAACCAAAATGTAACAACGTTTTTGTTCGACAGAGCGAGCCGAATTCCTTACAGCTGCTTGTTTGTTTAGGTTGAAGGTAAATAACCATATTAAAAAAAAGTAGAGCCAATTTTATATTAAGTGTCTTCTAAAAAACAAATCACAGAGAGATGGTTACGTTTTGTACGTGTTCGGGCTTTGTAAGTTTAAAGGCTCCAAATATATTCAAATAAAAGAGCCCATTTGTGATTTTTTTTAAAAGTCCAAACAATGACCCCTAAATACAATAGAATCCGGCAAAATGCTTGCGAAGTCACTGTAGTGTCTTATCAAACCACAATTGTTAAAACAGCACTACAGCAATCTTTGTACAGTATCTTGTGAAAGGAATAATTTCTATAGGCGGCAATAAGTGATGCTTAATAAATTAATCAGAGAACTTAAATTGTAGATTTAAATTACCCATTACAGTACAGATGTCAGTTTGCATTTCTGTGTTACAAGAACATACCTGTACTAGTTTATTTAGAGTCACCTACTCCCTCCCGGCTCGGCATTGAGCTCCAACCTGCTGAGCCCTCTACCCTGCGTAACGGGTGCAAGCTAATAAATGCAAGTTGTTGTTGTGGGTTAAATTACTTGGACCAGTACCTTACGCAGCATGTGTGAAATCCTCACAGGGAATCAGCTTAAACCACCAGCTCCATTATCACAACTTCGAGTAAACTGTGACTCGTTAATAATAGGTATTCCAATTTGCCAAATTGGTTTAGAATACTTGTATTTGATGGGAGCAAATTGTTGGCTTGGGACACCTCGAGAAACTCCTTTCTCTTTTTGGAATCGTATATCTTACCATCTACTCGTTTGAGCGTTTGTGGATTTTCACCTTATCTACGCTTTGCAAGCGTAGAGGATGTTTGACACCAAAATATCTCCCGACACTGCAGCTGCAGATTGAAGTCTGTAATGGTTTACAGGGGCCACAAGAGTTAAGCGCTCACCGAACTGGGAAACTGAATAGTTTCAACCATTATCTCAACCCGCAGACGCAGTTCGGCAGATTGTTCGGATACGGTGCAGGCGGGGGCAGTCATTTTCAAAAAAGATTTTGCCCATTTTCAATTCTATTCCGTACAGAATATGCCTAATTTGCTGATGTATCACATCATACAGAATAATGCATAGCTTCCCACTTGCATTGTCGCACTGTTAAGCAGAAGTGGCATTGGTATTCACTGATACTTTCTTTACAGGAAACCTGACTCCCGTTATCTTGCTGATAAATTGATCCTTTCAAGGCTCATTTGAGTTTTCTACGGATAACATTTGAATAAACCTACAAACCTCTCATGTACAGAGATCCTATCCACCCAACAGAAGAACTAGTTAATGTGCAGCAAAACACCTATCCCACACAGACCAATTGGGTGGTTATATTTGTAGCCTGATAATAGCTTGGATTTATTGAACCGGATTAGGTTATAAACTGATATTTATCCAGAGATGCCCCCTAGGAACTCACCGCTCATTGTAGTACAGGGAAATCCAACTGAAACATTTGCTCAGTTATATGCCCATTGATAGTCCACTGACTGCTGGCCAAAATTGCTAAACCAGTTGTTTATATGCCCAGACGGCACACTCGGATTCTACAGCGCTGTCAGACCACCCACACACCCACGTGGGCTGAAGCACATTCTTCAACCAAACCAATCGTGTGACCTTATCTCACCGCCTCTCCTCTCAGCTTAATCTTTGCGGACCTGCCTTTGCTTGGTTCGAATCTTATCTCTTGCTTGGTTCGAATCTTATTGACCGTGTCAACTTTATCTCCGTTAACGGCTTTTCCTCTAGCCCCCAAACCGTCACTTGTAGCGGCCCCCAGGGTTCTGTTGACTCTCTCCTTTTCAACATCTATACGCTCTCCCTTAGTGAAATCATCCACAATGTACGTGTACGTGTGTGTGTGTGTGTGTGTGTGTGTGTGTGTGTGTGTGAGCGCGCGTGCGTGCATGAAATCCAATTATCTTTCTGCCACCACCCTCATTTCCAGGATCACTGCTGTCCTGACAGAATGCCTGTCGGACATCAAGTCCCGATGAGAGCTAACCTTGTACGGTTGAATGTCAACAAGACTGAGGCCCTCCTGATTGGCTTGTACCAGCACACCTCAGGCACTGGCAACATCAACCTCCATTGATGCACATTCCACCTCATCAAGCCAATCACAAACCTAGGTGTTTTGTTTGATCCTCAGCTGTCCTCTCCCACCGCCCCACCCCCCACCTCCCCCATATACGTGCCATGACCAACTCTGCCTTCCCTCACCTCTGCAACATTGCCCGACCATTCCACTAACTCGCCCCTCAGGCCGCTGAAACTCTTATTTGTGCCTTTATCGGGTCCAGGCTCGACTATGCCAACTCTTTGCTCGTCAGTCTCACCAATTCCTCTCCCTAGGCTGCACATCATCCAGAACTCCGCAGCCCATATCCTCTCCTGCACCAGGCTCTGCAAATCTATCACCCTCATTCTTGCCTGACTCCACTGGCTTCCTATCACACAGAAGATTCAATTCAAGATCTTGGTCCTCACCTACAAGGCCTTCCATGGCCTTGCCCCACCCTATCTCTGCAACCTCCTAACCCCCTACCAACCTGTCTGTTCCCACCGCTCAGCAGGCTCTGTCCTGCTCCGTCCCCAACCCACCATTAGCGGGTGAGCCTCTGCCCCCAACCTTTGGAATTCCATCCCACAATCCCTCCGCCTCAACCCTAGCCTGCTTCAAAACCCACCCCCAAACCCTCCTCTTCAACTGTGCCATCACTCACCCCAATACCCCTGCCATCTCCCCAATCCAGACCCAGACCCCAGCTCAGGTCCGAAACACTGACTATCCAGCGCCTTGGAACATCCTCCCAAACGTGAAAGGCGCTAGACAAATGGAATTCTGTCGTCGGCTGTTGTTATTATGAGGTTACCATCAACAACTAGCGAGAAAGAGAAACCCAACAAAGTTCAGCAGACACCTCACTCACCAAAAACACGCAACTCAAGACAATTTACACAAGTGACTTACTTACCTTATGGGCCCAAACCTCTCGACAGACTCCACTAAATCTCCTTCAACAACACCATCACAGAGCCCTCTGACATGGACCACAAGGGAAGGCGAGGTCTTGTACCGGTCATCCGCATGTTCCTAAACAATGGAAATTAGCTTTCATCAGCACAACGTACATTTTTGTTCTGCTGTTACTGTAGATCCTTTGAAAGGCATTGTGCTATTTGAACCTTACATCTGGCTTGGGAGATTGTTGTCAGCCCTAAAAAATCCCTTGCAAAGTTCGATATAGTAACCTCATCACGTCTTCACAACTTCTCAAAAACGCTTCAACAAAATGTACTGTAAAAGTGAATTGATCGGATTTTTTTTGTGGGCGAAACGCGGCAGGCAATTGTGCACAGGAGTCATGGATCAAGTGACCAATTTATAATTTTTTAAATAAAGGAATTATTATTACCGCCGGAAAAGCAATGCACCAAATTCCTATTTACTGCTAGGAACACAGAAGAGTGTGGATAGTAGTAAGGTAATTTTCCCCCAACGTTTTGTCCTCCCAGGAATCAAACCCAGGTCTTGCACTTTTCAAGGCAGTTTCTCTTAACCACTGAGCTATGCGGAAATCTAATTCAAATATAACTCTGTTCACTGCGACCATACTGTTGCAACATAGCTAAAAGAGAAGACGATGACCGCATCGCTTGTGATTAACAATAGAAAGAAAAACAAGCGTGGAACCAAACGAGAACACTGAATACCACAAGGCCTGTTCCATCGGTTTGACTGTGCAAAGCCGGTCTTGGTAACAGGCTGTGCTGTGCACTGCCCCCCCCACCCCTGTTGTAACCCCCAATTCAGTCACAAAAGACACTCGGAAAGATTTAAGTTTCAGAGTTGAAAATCTGCGAGGACCAGTTTGTATTCACTCTATGTCAAAAATAAAGTGTATACACGTGCGTATACAGATCGTTTCCCCCCGTACTGATTTAAATTTTTAAAAAATAAAAAGTGTTTTCAAAATGCTACATTTACCCGCTCACCGTGAAAGAAAAACATGATTTTAGTGTCTAGTTCCATCTTCCCTCCCCCGCCTTTCAATTTTAGTGTTGAGTCAATTTCACCACCTTAAGATCGTCAAGTTAAAAGGGCAGCACACCAGTCTATGGAGCAAAACAGAACCACACTCACAGCTCAAAAGGAAATAAGTAGATGTGTGTTTTGTTTTAAAAAATCCAGGCTAAGGCATACGTACATTTATATATATATATATATAGATATGATATAAGCGTGAATATTATATATAAAGATGCATACACCACAATGCTGCTTTTTTTTTGCCTATACTTTAAACAGACATCAAATCAACTCACCGCTTTTAAAAATAGAATACACAAATACACTAAAATTTAAACCATAAGTAACCTCCTGACGTGACCAACAACCGCCAACTAACAGCCAGCAGCGGCTGATCAGTCAGGCTCTCAAACTCTTCATTGAAAGTCAAAGACGCAAATACCAAAGTCGCTTAAAAAAAGTGTCAAATTATCGTGACAAGTTAGCCCCTGTTCCACAGAGCATTGTATCCACTGATATTCATCCTATGAAAGGGCTTCACGATGCTGTTATTTAATCATACTGTCAAACGTTTACAAAGCTGCAGATCAACTCTGATTCTCAATCAGTCTACCTGCCTTGAAAAAGCAAGTAAGAAACATGTATGTGTTGGGTTGCCTTGGGATGTCCTCCTAACTAACATGAATGCCACTGTATAAATGTTAATTTGTGTTATATCGGCTCTCAGTCAGATTTGGCCAGTAATTACCTTTGAGCCTACAAACAAAGAATAGCTATTCGGGCAAGGTACTGGAGGGCAGTTTGGGAAATAATATTCCTTGCATCTGATTTAGCACCATTCAATGGGGGGCCATTTCAAAGTGCTTCACAGGATGTGATGTGTAGGTACTGTGTATTAACATCAGCAGACGTGTATGTGACATTTGAAGCAATAATCCTTGCATTTGATACAGCGCTTTTCACGTCTTCTAGATGCCTCAAAGCGCTTCACAGAATACACAAAGTAAATTGACTTGTATATACTTGTGGGTGAAACGCGCACAGCCAATTGCGCACAGCAGTGTCCCACAAACAGTCATGGATTGAAATGACCAACTCATTTTTTTTGAGGGATTATTATTATTAGGTGTGTGGAGCAAGGAAACTGGCCCAAGGTTAAGAACAATTCGAAAAGAGAAGGAAGTTTTTCCTCTCATTGTATCCTGGCCGACAATACCCTAAATAAAATTGCCTGATCCGTGGCTGCGTGTGGGACTTCGCTGTGTGGAAATTGCCACCACATTTCACCCACACTCAATTCGCTGTAATATATATTCTGTGAAGTGCTTTGAAATAGCTCAACAAGGATAACAACAATAAAATTACATTTGTCTAACAACTTTCACGTGCGGAGGCAACCTCAAGGCATTGATACAACAACAACTTCGATTTATATAGCGCCCGCCACGGCGACGGTGTCTCAGAGCGCTGATAAGGTGACTGTGTGCTCCACATGAACAATCTAAGTGCAGTTAACACATCACTTCGTACAAGTTTAACATTTGAGTTTTGTGGATGTTGAGCTCAGCGGAAGCAGCTATTGCAAATAGTTACATAATCATTTTAAGTTCAATTACTGATGAAACCATTGTTAGCTCTAATGCATGTAAGGCCTGAGCCAAGGACCGAGTCTAATCGTTGATTAGACGGTGAGAATAGTGCGATTTACCTTTTCATGGTGCGGATGAGTGCATGACAAACAATAGCTCATTACCAGGATTACGCTTGCCTAGGTGAATGCATGGAAATTCAAAGATCCATTCAAAGAAACTATCGGCAAACGATGGTGATAGCCAAGGTTTAGGGACCACAGTGTGTGTGTTGGGTACCACTGGGAGTGTAGAACTGCAGTTTACTATTGCTCAACTGGCAGTTTCCCACCGCTCGTCCAAATAAGATTATGGCTTTAGCTTTTCAAGGCTAATAGGAGCATCAGCTGAATGGGGGTGGGTGGGGAGGGGGGGGGGGAGAAATCCCTGCCCTCGGCCTGTTCAGCGTCTTGGGACATCCTCCCGACGTGAAAGGTGCTCTAGGAATGTAATTTTTGTTGTTGTTTTTGTTGTTCCTCTAGTCTTACAAACAAAGACATCTGAGCATTCAGCAATCAAGAGAAACTTGGAGTACTGCAAACAACCCACCCCCCCCACCACCCCGACCCCTACCCCCATCTTAGGAACCAAAACAACAAAAGTTACATTTCTAGAGATTCTAGACATCTGACAAGTGCAGGGCTTCCTAGAAAGGTTCAGGAACTCCCTGCAAGCCTCCTAGTGAGAACATAATACAGCATAAAATGGGCGAAAGTATGGCCACTACCCTTCCCGTCTCAAGCCAAGATACACATTCCCTACCCATTGAGCAGCGTTCCACCAATTGGAAGCGTGGAGCTTCACTAACGTCATAATAATAATAAATATAATAATCCTTGCATTTGATATAGCGCTTTTCACGTCTTATCCATGTCCCAAAGCGCTTCACAGAATATACTGTAAAATGAATTGACTGCATACTTTGTGGGCGAAACACGGCAGCCAATTGCGCACAGCAGCATCCCACAAACATTCGTGGATTGAAATGACCAATAACGTATGTGCGCACACGCACGTAAACATATATACGTTTCAATGTAAGACATCGCGGAATGGTGCACTCCAATGCTACAATGAAAGCTCCCGGTTTCATCTGTAAAAACAACGAAGTTACAACAACTGCAACTTGCTTTTATGATGGGCCCTCCACACCGGACAGGGTCTCAAGATTGCTCAGAAATGAGAGGCTAAACAGGGCTGGAAGAGAAAAGAGGAGAAAAATGAAAAGAAGCAAATTAAGCAAGACGTCTGGCTACCCTTGGTCAAGGATTGACCAGCGGAGGGAAGGAGAGAACAATGTTAAAAGAACATTTACAGTACGTTGAGTTTCTCTCCTTCCCTACCCGTAGTCAATAGGAAATTGTGGTTTAAATATTTTTCTTCAACTGCCTGCTTGCTTAGCAAAGACAGGAACATCCTTGGGTGTGGGGGGAGGGGAAGGGGGGAATATAGTAATTGCATCATAGAGAAATATATCTTTTGGAAAAAAACTAAGCATTTATAAGATTCCAAGAGATGGCATCTGTTTTAAACCAAAATGCCTTATGTCAATCTGGCACACAATTCCAGTTCAATACACTTTGCTAAGTCTTCTAGTTCTCAGCTGAAGGAACCAGTCTCATCAACCCCATCAAATGACATTGGGTGTTCAACTAACACTATTAATAAACAGTCGGTAACCGAAATGGACTTTGGTTTACACAAAATAAACCATTGCATTACCTCGCAAAATTCAGATGTTGCGCTTTACAGTATGTCCTTTGAGGTGATCTCCTAATACGAGTGCTTTAAGGTGATCTAATATGAAAGGCTATATTAAGTTTATCAATAAACTTATTACCGTATTGTGCATTCTTTTCCACCGTTCAGATTACAACTGTGAGAAAGCCTGCCACCAGATTGCGTACAGTATCCAAGCGATTATGAGGCGATAGATAAAAGCTTTTGACAAAATGTTTTCTTTGGAGATATCATACATCTGAAACATGATGTATCATGCATCTGAAATAAGGCATGAGGTACACAAGACTGGACAGAAAGAATGACTAGCCAGATAAAACAGTTTATGAAAGTTTAAAGGCAGTTTTGAAAGAACATCCATCTTCTTGTACCACACTAAAGACGAGCGTTCACTGTTTGATACGCAACGGTTAATATGAAACTATTCATACGGTCCTCCCAACGTGAAAGGCACTATACAAAAAGTAATTTTGTTGCTGAAACTAAATTCTACGATTGCCTTGCTTTCAAGTCAGTGCATTGTGAATCAGACCGCTTGTTCACAGCAGAACCAAGTTCATTGTTAAGTGTTTAATTTTTACTAATGTTCTCTCGGTATGCTGGTCAATAATCCTGAAATAAAATAGGTCACTCACTCCACAACTGCTTGTGGAGCATTGTTGTGTGTAACTGAGCTTGTTACGTTTGACTACAAATTTAGTCACTCAGAGTAAATAATAATAATAATAATATTAATAATCCTTGCATTTGATATTTGAAATCCTATGAAGCACCTTGGGACGTCCTCCCGACATGAAACCAAATGCATTAAATTACTATTAAAATAAATACACCACTAGAACAAACAAATTCAAATTGGGGAGAGAGAGAAATCCTTTGGATGAGACATTAAACCCAAATCCCATGTGCCTATTCAGATAGATTTGAAAGATTTCATGGTACTGTACTATGCAAAAAGAGCTGCTACTCCCAGCATCGTTTATCAAATCCTCCAAGTAAAATTGGTCACTGACTTGGAACCCGGCCGTGAGCAAATCGGGTGCCATGGTAACCTACAAATACATCGATAAGATGTGAAAAGTGCGATATCAAATGGAAGGATTATTATTACATATTAAATATGGTCACTGGTAGGGAAGAAAAACTGAAGTCCTTGAGAGGGCAACATTAAAGTCACTAAATCAAACACAACCATTTAAAAAACATATAATATAAAACAAAAATATACAATCACTCAGCAGATCAGTGTCACACACAATTTTTTTTAAGGAATCATTTTTTATTTATTACTCCTGGAAAAGCTATCTCCCAATAGACTCACAATCAGGTTAATATTTACCACAGTAAAAGTCTATCTGTGACCCGATCAACCGTAACTTCCGTATGACCGGCACCTCAAATAAAAGGTCCACATTCGATTAACCGGAATTCATCTGGCACAATCTATTTTTCCAAAACAATTGTGTGTTTTCGGCCGAATATCCGGCGCACGCTTTAACCAGCGTTGGCCAGGTCCCGAGGGTGCCGGATAAACAGGCTTTTACTGTTCTAGGTAAACAGAGGTATGTGTAGTAGGGAAACTTGCCCAACATTTCACCCTGCCTGGAATCAAACCCAGGTCTTCCCACTTGCCAGGTGAGAGCTCTAACCACTAAGCTGCAGAGCCTTTCAAAGGAACCGGTTATCGATTTGTGACGTTAACCCACTTTCCTCTCTCCATAGAGGTTGCAGCATCTGCGGTATTTTGCTTTTTGTTGACTGTTTTTTTTAAAAAATCAGCCCCATTTCTGAGACTGTAGGTAAGTGAACACTGTGAAGTACAGCATCTCAAGTCTTATTTTCAACAAGCAACAGTGTATGGAAAGTCTCACTAATGAGTTTTTTGATTTTTTCCCCTCCCACAATTTGATCTCATCATTCAAAACAAGACATCAATGATCAAAGCCAGGAGGATTCCGCATTCGGCCTTCTCCCTCTGGGAATAGAGTCCTGATTTTCTGGCTAGTAAGGCCAAAGGATATTTGGCTTTAGTGCAAGAATTCAGGAGGGATTCAATCTAATGTGAATTGTCGGTACTTTTAATGTGGCAACTTCAGGTAATGCACCCTCCTCTTCAATATGTAGAGGAAATAAAAGGTCTTCCTCACTTCAATAAGAGATAATAATAATCCTTGCATTTGATATAGCGCTTTTCACGTGCTCTAATCACTGAGCCACAGGAACCCACACATCGATACAACGCTCAATGCAACAGTGCAGGAAGTTGATCATTTTGAGGTTTTGACAAACACTCCCTCAACACTATCTAGGCATCACATGTCCTCTCTTTAACCACTTATCATCCCGATAAAAGTTCAAGCTTATTAAAACCGGTAGATCAAACGTTTTATTCCACGCATCCAAGAAACCCTTTCTCCCACTCCACTAGTTTGAAGCCAACATTCAGAAATCCTTGCAATGAGGGAATAAACTACCATAAATACCCGCGTATAAGGCACACTCGCGTATAAGGCGCACCCCCCCCCACTTTTGACCTTTTCTTGGTGAAAAAAAATGGAAGCATTTTCGATGATATTGCCGGCAGAAGGGAGGGAGGCAGGAGAGACAAGTAGGGAGGGAGAGAGGGAGGCAGGCAGGCAGGGCAGGCAGGAAGGAAGGGAGGCAGGCAGGCAGGGAGGGAGGGAGAGAGGGAAGCAGGCAGGCAGGGAGAGAGGGAGGCAGGGAGGGAGGGAGAGAGAGAGGGAGGCAGGGAGGGAGGGAGGGAGGGTGGCAGGCAGGGGTGGCAGGCAGGGAGGCAGGCAGGGAGGCAGGAGAGGGAGGGAGGGAGGCAGACTGGGTTTGGCAGAAGGCAGGCAGCAGGCACAGCACTGAAGTCCGCTGCTGCTGCTGCTGCCGCTGCCCGGGCGGCCGAGGCCGAAGCCCCATCACCCGCTCCCCCCAACCCCCGCCGGACACAGTGTCCAAACCCCCTCCTGTTTACCGTATTTCTGAGGCTCAAAATTTCTTGTACCTGCGTATGGGGCGCACCCCCAACTTTCGAGATCTTCCGACGTGAAAAAAAGTGCGCCTTATACGCGGGTATTTACGGTAATTGAAACAGCGTAAAAACAAAGCTTCTGCTGATACTTCAATAGACACTACCCTCTTTCATGAGGGATTTGGTCAATATCTCATCTTGATATCGTTTGTTTCCCAAATTGAAAAATCAATCTATTGGTCATCGCTTTTATTCAGCCTCAAATTGACCCACTTGACTCAAACTTTATGCAAAATCTCAGCATTCATTTTTTTTACTTCTGGACCGAACCTGAAAAGTTTCACATTATAAAATTACTGTTCAACTGTACGAAACGTCACCGGAATTAACGCCACAAACACAGTGGGTCAGCTTGGTTCAGTCACAAGAGAGAATGTGTAAACTATTCAAATCAGAAGTAAAATTTCCGGTTTGTATGTCCAACAGCTCATGTAAACCACAGCATCTGCTGCTGGACCGCAAGATTGAATCTTTCAGCAGACAAAACGTACAATTCCTTAAAGTACCCCTCCCCACCCCCACCTATAAAATTTGCAGGAAACCACCTTTCTCACCCAAAGGTCAAGCAAGGCTGAGTGCAGTTTTAACAACCTTTAAAATTATAGTCTAGGTGAGGCAGATTATAAATCAGCTAGTTGCCTTTGCACTGTGTTTTTAGATCCTTTTAGGACAAACCACCAAAGAATACCAGCCACAAGAGGTTGTGAAAGCTTGGGTAATTTGATACTGACTCGTACAAACGCCTAGTGGTAACAGCAAAGTCTTGTAACACTGCACCATAAAGACCAAGAATGGCTGATTTTTTTTTGATGAGCTGGTTTCTTCTCTGCAGCAGGCAGCTGCTGGCAGTGCGACAGCTAAACTCAGCAAACCTCTGTATATTGAAGGCTGGCGGGTGGGCAGGTGGGTAGGGGAAGAAAAGTATTACAAAGAAAAACATCAACAAAGGTTTCTTCCCCAAATTGCCACCCCGGGTCACACTGCTCTCCTTCCCGACGTGAAAGGCGCGCGATAAATCAAATTTTGTTGTTGCTCTCACTCTTCAGGATATTTATCGATTTGTGCCATCAATTCAATCAAGAAGAGAAAAGGAAACAATATATTGATTTAAAACAGACTCGCCGAGCTAGACTAGTGTGAATATTCTCCAACACTGGCTGTCCAGCGCCTTGGGAGATGTCCTCCCAATGTGAAAGGCGCTGCACAAGTATAATTTTCTTGTCTTTGCCCACCATTGGCCGTCCTAGACAGACATTCACTGCCAAAGCTCACTATAAATGCTCTATCAACCAAGGCGGTATCACTGGGTTACCCAACAAAGTTGGAATGGAGTCCTGTAGCTTGAATGGTCAGAGCCGAAGCGTTGGGCACATTTCCTTACTCCACACTCTTCTGTTCACCCAGCATTGAGTAGTAGTTATTTTAAATGTCCGCTATAATAATTACCCTTACGTTTGATACAGCACTTTTCACGTCTTCTAAACGAATAAGGAAACTTGCTCGAGGTGTCACCCTGCCTGGAATCGAACCCAGGTTCCTCGTTGTAAGGCAAGTGCTCTAACCACTGAGCGACAGAACTCCTTAATCAAAATGAAAGGATCATTTATTATTACCCAGCAGTCGTGGAATCGAGTTTCAGTAGAAAGGATCAAAAGAGTCAAATACTTATAGACAGTGAATTAAAATTTCGGCTGAAAGAAGCTGAGGCAGCATTTACTGAGAGTATATTGGTTGTGGTGGAAGAGTCTACGATGGCTCGAAATTGCTAACAGCAAACAGAAAAGGGATGTTTGCACACAACAATTGTCAAGATATAGAACGCATTGCCACGGTGAGTCAATAATCGGAAGGGGGAAATGGAACCAAATCCAGTGCTAAAAAGGGAATTGGATGCACTTGAGTTTGGGAAAGGGAAATGGAAGTAATGCATGTGATAATAATAATAATCCTTGCATTTGATACAGCGCTTTTCACATCTTATCGACGTCCCAAAGCACATCACAGAATATACTGTAAAGTGAATTGGCTGTATATTTGTGGGCGAATCGCGGCAGCCAATTGCGCACAGCAGTGTCCCACAAACATTCATGGATTGAAATGACCAATTTTATTATTGTGGTTTTTTTGAACGGATTATTATTAGGCGTGTGGAGTACGCCTAAGGTTTCGCCCTGACCTGCCTGGATTCAAACACAGGTCTCCCCTGCTTGGTCTCCCCAAGGTGTCTCACACAGGTCTTAGTAAGTTTCTTTATTCGCAACTCAAGAGAACCAATCCACTCACCACAACCATACCAATTTGTCTCGCTCCCAGTAACCCTTTCTGCTACCAGTCTTATTATATTGTCTCTCAACTGCCCCCCTTTACTTCTTAAAGGCATATCCTACAGTGCACACCAATGATAAGCCATTTAGTCAGGTTTATATAGCAAATAATAATACATAATTTTACAGCATAGAAGACATGATATCACTATAGCACTATATCAAACGGATTGTTATTTTTAAAAATTATTATAGGAAAGCATTTGGCCCCATCACACTGATTCTGACTCCTCCACCCCAGACATCTCTGCTCCATTCCCATGTAACTTTCATTACCTTTCCTCAGGCAACTCCCTCTAACAGCCGTTTATAGTCTTGCCTTACTTACGCGGGATCAAAATCGCTTCCTGTGTTCTAAACAATCCTGGTACTACATACATGCAGATTTAAAAAAACAACTTATCCTCCCTTTCCTCTCAATTTATGGCTTCTCACAGACCGACTCTCCCAACAGATCAAAGTAGGCAATAGCCATTTCTCCACACCCAGTTATCTCCCCCGACTACCTTTAAGCATCCTATCCTATCCGAATCCATCTCTAAGGCCCTCGGGTAGTGTATGCTTTCACATTTTCACATTACACAACTTAATTTGCTTTTCCTAGGGAATGTCCCGATTCCCTTCCTATGAATAGTTCTACTTGAGAATGGGATTGAGGGGGGAGTGCAAAGTAATAGAAACAGAAAGAAATTAAGCTCAGCGAGTCACTGCAAATGCATCACCTTTAGGACTGGATTTAGTAGTATACCACTGCAGATGGTAGGATTACATGTCACTCTGACAATTAGGTGAAGGGGCAAATCTTAATGAATACAGGTCAAGTCTACTGTCGATTTACTGAAAGGTAAAGGTATTAGAACTCAACACGCAAGTACGAAAGTCACATTGCTGCAATGTGTTCCAAACTGTGGTTTATTGTAGGGGGCAGGAAGCTTTACTAAGCTTCTCACACGTGCGCTACCTTATTTGAATTCAAACCTTTTAAGAGAAACATTTGCAAAAAAAACATGCAATTTTAATTTTTTTTTAAATCCTTTCCCTCACCAAATAAGGTGAGTAGCTGCAAGGCAACATCAGCTGATTATCTACTCAGATTGTGTCTTTTAAATCTACCCAACTGTCATTTAAAATGGCTACCAGCTTTACGCCATTCCCGGGGGGTGGGGGGGGGGGGGGGGAAGAATTATAGTCTGTGACAAGTTTACACACTTTACTCTATCTCCAATTTCTTTCTTCCGAGTTTAGCATATTGCTAAATTTTAATGACATAAACTTTGCACTCAGTATATGAAAAGTACATTTGCCAGACCTACACATTCATTCAAATATTCGGGTGCTCGCTCAGCTCAGTTTTAGCAGTTCTGGCTACTCCCTTGGCTTTGAGCCCTCAAGACAGCCCGAGCCCTCGTAGTCTGGCCTGACTGCAGTACCAGAGAAACGGAGTCCTTCAGATAAAAAAGTCCCACTCGCCCTCTCTTCAAGGATGGATAAAGTTGGGACATCCTCCCAACGTGAAAGGTGCTCAAAAATGTAATTTTGTTGTTTGTTGTTGTACAATACCCCTACATAAACAATTTCAATCATTTCGTAGCAGTTTGTGGGACCTTGTGGACAAAATGGCTGATGCGTTCCCTATTAAAAACAGTCATTACATTCAGCAGTAATCAACGTGAAGCACATTGAGATGTAAAGGAGCAAGAAAAAGCAAGGTTTTTTTTTCTTTGCAAAAGCTTCCAAACTTCAAAGGAAGTTACTCATTGTTGGTTTTTTTTTAAAAAAGTGATAAGCAATCAGTCTGGTTTTCCCCTCCTCGTCAACCTCTTTTGTACCAGAAAGCTAAACGTTTATAGAGGAAAGAGGAAAAAAAGAAATAAAAATCACTTCCTTCCTTCCACCAGAAATTACATACCTATAACTTGTTTTGAATGAGATTGTTGGAATAGGAGCCTGGGGCTTGAAGGCCAGGCATTAAACAACAACAACTCACCATCCATTTTCCAAACAGGTAATAAGAGCCACAGGCTTATTACCCAGCTGCAGAACAGACGTTTGGAAAGATTGGTCGCTCATCACCATTTATGGTTTGCATTTTTCTATCTTTGGCCCAAATGGACCAGCGTGGAGGAGCCCGAGCCAAATTAGCCGTTTCACTGACATGTTAATTCTCTGTACAGAAGAGAAAATCCAGGCTGTAGAACATTTACTGACCCCCCCCCCCACCATCCTCCTCTTCAAATTTTGTATTGCATCAGTAAATTTGGATCTCAACTGGTGTAGTTACCGTGCCGTGGGACGTCCTCCTGACGTGAAAGGCGCTATATTATGCAAGTGTAATTTTGTCGTTGTTATCGCCACACGGTTAGAAAAAAGAACTCACACACGTTAGGAATGCACTCCCTTGATAGTTCATGGTACTGATCAGCTTATAGTCAAAAAAAATCCCAACTAAAATTTCCCAGCTGAATAGCAGAACAACAGCAACAACAACATTACATATGCCTAGCGTCTTTCACGCAGGGAGGACGTCCCAAGGCACTGAATAATAATCTTTGCGTTTGATATAGGGCTTTTCATGTATTTTAGACGTCTCAAAGCGCTTCACCGCATCTACCAGAAAGTGAATTGACCGTATATTTGTGGGCGAAACGCGGCAGCCAATTGCACACAGCAGTGTCCCACAAACAGTTGTGGATTGAATGACCGATTATTATTGGTTTTTGAGGGATTACTATTAGGCGTGTGGAGTGAGGAAACCTGCCCAAGGTTTCACCCTGCCGGGAATCGAACCCAGATCTCTCGCTTGAAAGGCAAGTGCTCTAACCACTGAGCTACCGGACTCCAGATGAGCCCTATTAACACCCATATTAAGGTTTGGTAATGTCCAAATCGTATCAAGCGTCAGCAGTCAAAGGTTGCTTTAAAATTGTTCAAAGAAATTATGTAGTTACAATTATGTAGTCATACAATTTGATTATGTAGTCATACAATTAGATTTATTTCAGGAGTGAAGTCAAGCAAACAACTATAAAGAACGAGAGAGTTGCATTTCAACAAAGGAACGAACGCGCAGAGAAAAATGAGCATTCAAAGTTCAGGAAACCAACTTCAGAGGTTATACGTGCAAAGAGATGGTCTGATGATGATGTTGATGTAACACCCATGCGCCTACAAATGGGAAATTTTCCTACTCTCCCGAAGCGCTTTGAGACGTCGATAGGATGTGGAAAGCGCTACATTAAATATAAGGATTATATTATTATAAGAAGCTTCTCTTGAAGCCCAAGTACTGTACGTAGCCCTCAACTCCTAAAAATACTGTTTTTATCACTTGTGGTTACATTAAAAGCAAAAATCATTTTTGAACAAAAATCTGTTCACATTTTCCACAGACCAAAGGATGCAATGTAGACATAACTTTACCATACAAGCTCCCATTTCATTAAAAAAATTACGACTGTATGAAGCAGAAATAGATCAAGTAATACACAACAGTGGAAAATTAAGTTTTTTTTAAAAAAAGTACAAATTCTCAGGCTTACGAGAATACACAAAGCATAAGCCTGCCCAATGGGGATATACAAGTGTGCAAACATTGCCTAAAACCAAAGTAAAAATAATCCCTACATTTGATTATAGCACCTTACAGGTCAAGAGGAGATGTCAAAGCATTTTTACAAGATTTCACTGCAAAGTGTAGTGACTATTTTGTAACAGCATCCAATTTGCACACTGTGAAGTCACAGAACAGCCATGAAGTGAATGGCCAATTTTAGGTTGAGGAATGTTGGCCAGGACACCAGGAGAAATTCACTTAATTCTCATATAGTTGCCACTAGATCGTTAACGTCAGGTAGATGGTACCTCAGTTTAACATCTCATCTGAAAGAGAAACTAATTTTAAGCAATAGACTGTACTGCTCTAATGTCAGTACAACCTAACTGAAGGGTTCACTGATGGCTATTTTCTCTACATCTTTTCCTGTACTTTAAATGATCTATTATTTCTATTCAATGCCGATATGGATCGCAGCTTCAAGCAGCTCAAACAATTAAAAGGACAAGAATATGAAAGAACATGGGATAGGCGCTATACAAATGTAATTTTGTTCTTGTTTAGAAAATCTAAGCAAATCCATGTCTATTGGATTTCCTCAGAGGTAGGCTAAATTCACAACAAAATGTCTTCTAAATGTCTTAGAAAGCTATGAATTGTGATATACTGGTTTTAAACAACAGACAGGGAGCCAGTTGACACCAGACTTAATGAATTAAGAGTTTTGCAAAAAGTCTTTTTTTTTTTTTTGGGGGGGGCAGTTAGAAAGTAAGATTATCCATACATAGTGCCAGATGTTGGGTTGGGGGGTGAGGGGGGAAAAAACATGATGAAGGCAACAAAAGAGGAATGTTAGAGCTATAGAGTTTCATTGTACCAAAGATGGCCATTCAGCCATGTGTGTCTGTGCCGGCTCTTTTAAACCGCAATCCTTTCAGTCCCACCTTGTGAAGCTCAGAAATAATTTTTAAAAAGCCTTAACGGTGCTTTCAGAGGCAAGAACCCGAAACACACAAAAAAAAACTGCAATTATTTCCTGAACAATGATGGTTTAAAGATTAAAACACTGGGATAAAGATCCACACACATTATTTGATAGGCTGCAGAAACACACACACACACACACAACCATAGGGATGATAGGTCTATCATCAACATATCAAAAGTATATTCACTGAACATACAATTCTCCACCTGAATAAATCCAGGAGGAATCAATTTAAAGGCATTTGGAAAGATCCTTTTTTTAAAAAACAAAATTCTCAACCACAGCCAAAATCAGCAGAATAATCGAAAAAAACAATTTCACCGAGACTTCAGGGTCCGCTTGTAAGAATTCTGTAGAATTTTTTTAATAAAGTAAATAAATCTCATAGGATCTCAAACTTTTCTTTCTACATTTGAGGGTCAGGCATTCTAGCAGTGCAACATTGACTGGAGAATAAAAAAATGGAATGCCAAAGGATATTTTTTTAAAATTGCAATATTAGATTGGAATATCGTGCAATGAAAATTGTTCCATTCAGGACTGTACGCAATCACCAGTTGCACTCAATCCCTCGTTGGTGAATTAGTCAGCGTCTATCGCTGCACATAATAATAATAATCTTCGCATTTGATAAAGCACGTTTCACGTCTTCTAGACATCTTCGAAGTGCTTCACAGAATATACTGTAAAGTGAATTGACTGTATATTTATGGGTAGCCAATTGCGCACATAGTGTCCCCGCAAACAATCGTGGATTGAAAATGACCCCATTTATTATTATTTTTCATGGAATTATTATCACGCGTGGAGTGGGGAAACATGCCCAGGTTTTCACCCTGCCTGGAACCGAACCCAGGTCTCTCGCTTGTAAAGCGGGTTCTCTCTATCACCATGCTACAGGACTCCACGTGGTTGTTAAAAGTAATCCCAGCAGAGAACAGAGGTTGGACAAAGGAGATCAGTTAGCACGCATAGGTTTGGTAGCGCGAACACAAACCTTTAAAAGTCAGATGGTTGTGTCAAAATGGGACTGACCATCTAAAATGATACTTGAATGGAGTGCCAGGGAGCACAGTGTTGACAGAGGATTATCCTTTAGAGGAGGCACTAAACCGAGGTCTTGCCTTACCAGACTGGATGTTAGACAGTAAGGCAGAAAATCACATTCGCTTCATGGCTGTTTGTTGAGACATTGCTGTGTACAAATTGGCTGTAGTGTTCATCGGCAAAAAATATTTTACTGGCACCCACACGCACACCTATGCAAACACATTGAAAAATCCCAAATCAAATAACCTACTTGAAACGATTTCCTATTATTACTATAGGTCTATATACATTTGTTGGGTCACAGAAGAACTTGATTTCAAATGCACAACTGACTTCACAAATGTTTTGCTCGAGAATAAGTATACTTTGAAAATTGTAATAATACAATGAATAATAATCCTTACATTTATAAGGATTTATAAAATTACACTCCATGTACAACTCAATGGTCCTGAGGTTTAGCGAGGGGGAACGGAACCAACACAGTGACCGGCATTGCCCACTCACTGACCTGTAACATCCAGTAAGCTTCCTAATGAGAGACCGTGAGTCCCTTTGCAATATTCCAAACTATTAAACAATTTCCCAGGCATCAGCCTGGCTCAGTTGATAACACAACATCTCTCAAGTCAGAACGTTGTGGGTTGAAGACACACATAGGGATTCTGAACTCACATAAACAACGCCAGCGGTGGCCAAACATTTCAGTCAACGAACAAAATAAAAAAATGTCGTATTAACCATTCCTTAATTTATGCCATGAAAATCAACAAACATTCAGTCGAAGAAAAATCTTCAAACACTTCCGATTGAACACAGAATTACCGTAACTAGACCAGTGCAAATGTGTGCGTGTGGTGGGAGTGGCTGGGAGGGAGGGGAGGGGAAGGGAGAAAAACACATTAAAACATCTCGTGGCACTCAGTGAAAATGAAAAGGGGAATTTCTCCCGGTGTCCTGGCCACAATCTCCGCAAACAAAATTAATCGTTCACCTCACGGCCGTTTGTGAGGGCATTACTGTACAAAGACTCGGCTGCCGCGATCACCAACAGAAGAACCTTTTCGCTACGACCGGCAGTCAACCCTGTGAAACACTTTGAGAAGTTTCCCCCGATATAAAAGTGCAAAGAATGTAACTTTTATTTAAAACGATGGACCTGACATCGGTTGCAGTAAACACAGAGACAAAACCCAGCACGGGTAATTTGGTACATCCATATATGAAAAAAATCCAAACTGTAATGCCCAACAACAATTTGCATTGATATAGCAACCCTTCACACTGGACAGCATCTCGGGTGCACTTATTTTGCGTCGTAATCTTGCTGTACAACGATTCTCAACAAATGCTTCCGAACAGCGCGCAGTTCCGTATAACCACGCTATCAATTATTTGAAAAAAACAATTAGAGATATTGGACTCAATCACACAAATGCACCCTCGCATGATACGTTCCCAACGTGTGCAGTTTCAACTCACAACCTTCTGACCCAAGCTGATAGCTTGTAAAGCCTGGCAGATTCACCGCCACCGGTAAAACTGCTTCTAAAAGTAACAATTTTAAATCCATCAAGTTTTCAGATTTTACAATTAGACCTCCTGCCAACAAGGGCCCGGTGAAACACGAAACGTGAAAAGCCCCCAATTAGCATCAGAAGATAGCTTTGATCAGCAAAGGCTCTTCAACCTGTTTAACCTCATACTGGTAGGAAAGTACTCAAAAATTAGTTGCTATAATTAGCAGAATATTCAAGAATATGCCCCCAAAAATTCTAAACAGGTCCCAAATCTCCTTACAGTAATTATCTCTTCCATAGGAACAAACTCACAACAGCAAAACAAAACTCTTAAGTAGAGCTTCTAATCTTCTGATAAGATTGGTGTTTTAGGCACACTGCTCAACTCTAGACGCCCTCTTTTAGGACACCTGATTTGGATGAGCAAGGAGGCAAGTTTGTAATTTGCACTGAATATATATAGACTTTTTAAAACCTCCACAAATAGGTGCAACATCCAGCTCCAGAACTACATTTTTACTTGGTAGTTTGAGCAAAAACTGGAGCAGGGTGTGTTAAAGCTAAATGTATTAATGGGCTTGAAATGTTTTTTTTAAAAAAACAATTTATAAAGACAAAATATATTTTCAGGCTAGCTTGGACATCTTAAGATGTCCATGAGGTTTGCGTTGATCTGGGCGAAGGGCAGTGTGGCAGGGTTCCAAATAAAAATATTAATAAAAAATAATCCTTGCATTTGATATACCACTATACCACTTGTCAAGACATCTTAAAAGAACTTTGCAGGCAAAAGTCTGCTGTGTGACAAATGTATATTTAGTGGGTGAAGTTGGCAGCCTATTGCCATATAGCTATAAAACATTTATGGAATGAGTGACTTTTTAAAAAAATACATGAATACTGTATATGGGGGATTGTTGACCAGGAACAATCCAAGAGAAATGTGCTTCTCTTGTCGAATAGTGCCGTGGGATTCTTTCATCTCCCCTTGAACAGGCTCGATAGGACTTTGGTCGACCGTCTCATCTGAAGGATGGCAGCTCCAAACATAACACTGCAGTGTCAGCATGGACAATATAGCTTCTAAATGCTAACAGCGGGGAGAGGCTTGGATCCACAACTGTCTGACTGACGAGAGAGAGATAGAGAGAGAGAGCCACTGACTGAGCCAGGCTATTAATAACCTATTTTTTTTTTATCAAGTATGAAAACATTTTTTTTGCCCTTGTATGGTGTGCCTTAGTTCAGGATTGCAGAAAAATAAGATTTATTGCCGTACTAAAATAGGATAGGGCTCAATATTAATATCTTTACTCCATCCAAACACTGCCCCTGGGAAGAATTAATGGCTGGATTAGCGTGGATATTTTAGCAATGCAAATAATAAAGATGGGAAAGGGGGGGAAAGAAGGAGCAAAACACAGTTTCATTGGCCTCTTCCCTCACTGTGTGAAGGTAAGGTTTCCCTTCATATTCCATCACTTAAAACACCCTCCTTATGCAATTCCTTCTGATCAATGATTGAAAGGAGGGCAATCCCAGAACAAAGAGAACCTTTTTTTTTGTTGGAAATGGTATTTTAAAAAGGGGGCTTTACAACCCAAAGTGTATTGCTCAAAGTCAGTCAAAAGGATTTCACTGGCAGACTCCATCCAGTCGCTGTTGCACGATCGATTCGCATCAAACAAAATGCCAGCCGAGCATCAACTACTGTTCTGCAGCTCCCTGAGAAACACAAGCATTAATTCCCTCTCTAACTAGCTAGCTGACTGACCTGACTGACTAACTAACTAACTAGCTAACTAACTAACCCTCCAAAACAATCCCCCTCCTCCCTCCCTCCAGTCACAAGACACTGAATGAACAAGAGGCACCTTATCAGTACATCAGATCACTCAAATAACCCATTTTCAGCTGAAACACAGCCATGTACCATACACGCACACGGCGCCAAACAGGAAAGTAATTACTGCAAAAACAGTTTTGCTATAGGCCGACATCACACGTTGGGGGGGGGGGGGGGGAATTTAAACACTTTTGTTAATAAAAAATATAAAGGTTAGGAGGTGGGAGAGAGAGTTGGGTGGGGGAGGTGGAGAGACAAGACTGGATGGGGGGAGTGGGGTTTGTGGAGGGGAGCGCGGGTCATGGAGAGAGGAGACTGGAGTGGTTGGGGAGTTGGAGAGGGCTGGGGATGGATTTGCGGGGTGGAGAGGGCTGGGGGGGGATTTGCGGGGTGGAGAGGGCTGGGGGGGGGATTTGCGGGGTGGAGAGGGCTGGGGATGGATTTGCGGGGTGGAGAGGGCTGGGGGGGGGGGGATTTGCGGGTGGGAGAGGGCTGGGGGGGGATTTGCGGGGTGGAGAGGGCTGGGGGGGATTTGCGGGGTGGAGAGGGCTGGGGGGGGGATTGCGGGGTGAGAGGGCTGGGGGGGGGTTTGCGGGGTGGAGAGGGCTGGGGGGGGGGGATTTGCGGGGTGGAGAGGGCTGGGGATGGATTTGCGGGGTGGAGAGGGCTGGGGGAGATTTGTGGGGTGGAGAGGGAGGGGTTTGGGGTTGAAGAGGGCCGTGGAGGGTTTGGGGTGAGTTGGGGTGAGGGGGGGGATTGGGGTGAGGTGGGGGATTGGGGTGAAGGGGAGGGTTGGGGTGAGGGGGGTTGGGGGGATTGGGGTGAGGGGGGTTGGGGTGAGGGTTGGGGGGATTGGGGTGAGGGGGGGGTTGGGGGTGAGGGGGCGTTGGGGGGATTGGGGTGAGGGGGGGTTGGGGGGGATTGGGGTGAGGGGGTGGGGGGGTAGAACCTCACTGTGTTGGATTGTTACAGAACCTTCTTTGTTTTGAGTTTTTAACATGGGTTACATAACATCCTCCCCCGCGCGCCCCCCCCCCCA